>CM077090.1:52469140-52860078 GCA_039513925.1 Platanthera zijinensis | reverse complement strand
CTACATTGTCCCTACGCCCAAGCTTCGTTACACGGAAATCTTGCAAAGGAGCCACTCGCTCATGGGTCTTAAGCCCCGGGCTTGCCTGCAAATTCTGACTTCTCACGTCAGGATTCCGTCTCACACACAAACCTAAAGAACGAATCTAAGAACCCTTGCTGGACCCCACCCGCTCATGGCTTTATTGCCCAGGCTTGCCCTACGCTCGGCATTCTCGTCAATCTCACAGAAGGGACTAGTCTCGGCGGGACACTCTCCCACATGACTTGCTCGTCACAGGATAGCCAGCCGACCATGGAGACGTAGCCACGCATTAGCACAACACAACCATATACTTTCCCACCATAATCCACCATTTGTACTGTAACGTTCCTTCCAGCGCACCAAGGAAACCATTTATCGCCAAAGCAGAGCTAACCTTGTCCGGTTCCGGCTACGTGTACTCACACAAGAAAAGGTGGAAATGCATACTTCACAACGACATCTTGCCGCAACAAATTTTCTACCAAATCATCAAGGCTCGTTATGCAACATCACCGAGTAGGACTAACGGTCGCGACTACGGATTCACCCACAATGCCTAATCCACCAACGGAGCGGATCTCTAATGTAAAATCATGCCGGGGACGTACACAATCGATCCGGAGGTTCCTCTTGAATCATGACAACCCAAACCCCTCTCATTTGAGAGAACTGGATCCCAAATCTGAAAAGAAAAGATGCTAACTGTGCATCCTAAAACCAAGAGGAGAAGTGTCATTACCTTACGACCTCTCTTCCTAGCCATGGAGAAACTTGGTCAGATGAACACCACCGCAATGATCTTGCCTTCACGGATCTGGACTCTGCTCGCGAAACGGGGCTCCGAAGCTTCACCCGACGGCCAAAGTTGACCTCCTTCTTCCTCCTAGTTCTCCCTTCTCTCTATGCTTTTAGAAAGAGGATGAAGATGGGAAATGAGGGTTTGAAAACCCTATTCTCGGCCTTAAATCCAGCAAAGACCACCCACAACCCTTGGATCCCAAAAGAAGGAAAGGACGGCCACGATTCGCCCTGAAAATAAACTTCCTGGGCCGAACACGGCTTGTGACACGCCCATGTCCAAGGCCGTGTTTCTCATTCGCCGTCAAACCAGAAAATCCCGACCAGGACATGGACTGTGACACGGCTTGGGACACGCCCGTGTCTCATGTGACACGCCCATGTCAAGGCCCGTGTCACGACACCTGTGCCCTAAGCGACACAGGACCAAAATGTCCCGAGAAGGATACGGCCATGTGACACGCCCGTTCACATGTCGTGTGCTAGACACGCCTGGGACACGACCGTGTCCCTGGCCGTGTAACTTACTCAACACAAACCAACAAACGAACCCGAGCAGGACACGTCCATTTACACGCCCGTGTCTCAGGCCATGTGCCCTCACTCAATGCTTGAAAAGCGTTGAGTGCTCGGTGAGGTGGTTAGTGACCGACACGCCCCTGGGACACGCCCCGTGTCCCAGGCCGTGTTCCCTGTCTCACGCTCGTCGACCAAAATTTTGCCGACCACACGATCTCGTCGATCTCAAACATGACACGCCGTGTGGCACGCCCGTTGTCACATGCAGTGTCAACAACCTAGCAAGAACCCATCTTGCCCTGAACAATGCCAACCGTTACCCTTTTAAGTTTTTGGGGCGTTACAAAAAGTGTCTTTCTCAATGGTGAACTCAAAGAAGAGGTTTATGTGGAGCAACCATTAGGTTTTATCTCTCCAACTCATCCCTCTTATGTTTTTAAATTGCATAAAGCTCTCTATGGTCTAAAGCAAACTCCAAGAGCTTGGTATGAGACCCTAGCTAGCTTTCTTTTAGAGCATAAATTTACTAGAGGCATTGTAGATATGACTATATTTACTAAGCATCATAAAGATAAATTTTATTAGTACAAATATATATAGATGATATTATCTTTAGCTCTACTGATTCCAAACTATGCAAAAGGTTCTCTGACCTTATGCATTCCAAGTTTGAAATGAGTAGCATGGGTGAATTTCCTACTTCCTTGGTCTCCAAGTGAAGTATTTGTTGGGTATTGTCTCCACAATAACCCAGATTTGCATGAAGTCACCCTTTGCACTAAGATGAATTAAGGTGTATTTGACATGTGTACTCTAGTTGTGTGTTTGCAGATTCTCAGTTTTAAGTGTAGATCAATGTCAGTCTATTGTGGGTCAGGAACACAGGACCACTAAGTGTAATCCCTCACTGGGTGATCCAAAGTGTTGACTCATGTGTAGCCTCTCAATTGGGATACACTTCATATTCAAACTTTGGAACACAAGATGGAGACAAGACCAGAAGGAGATCTTTCATGGAATTCTTAAGAAATTTTTCTAAGTCCATCTCTCGAGAAGTTCCTTCAAATTTCTCGAGAAGTAGTACATAGCTCTCGAGAGGCTCAGACTTTACTTCTCGAGAAATCAGGACAGCTAGAATTCCTCTTAAGTAGAAGTTTTCGAGAGGTTAACAAAGTTCTCGAGAACTACTATAGAAGTTCTCGAGAAGTACTCCTTAGCTCTCGAAAAGTTCTGCCCTTCTCTTCAGGAATTGGACTCTAGCTAAGTTCTCGAGAACTAGAATAGAAGTTCTCGAGAAGTCGATAGAGTTCTCGAGAACTGCTTAACAAAGTTCTCGAGAAGTTTTCAGTTCAGAATTTTTCTTTAGCAATTGACTCTAAGTAAAGTTCTGACTAAGTTCTCGAGAAGTGCTAACCAAGTTTTCGAGAAGTTTCCTTAAAGCTCTCGAAAAGTCATGTTAAGTTCTCGAGAAGTTCTATATCAGTTTTCGAGAAGTGTCTTAGTTCTCGAAAAGTCAGCATAGTTCTCGAGAACTATAATTCCAAGTTCTCGAGAAGTCCAAGGCCATTTCCAGAAGTTCAGTGATCGAGATCCTGCCATAGTTTTGAAAGGTCAGTACATAGTTCTCGAGAACTATTTCGACCTCTCGAGAACTAAGTACTTCATTATTCCTGAAAATTCTCTAAGTCCAGTTTTGACGGAGATTTCGAATTAATCTTTTTTATTTGTCCACGTGTCATCCTTAATTATGATTATGACCGTTGGAGATCGCCTATATATAGGTCCTTTCAGATTTGACTAATTACACAAAGTTATTACAGAGAAAATACGATAATCTCGTCCGTCCTTGTTAAGAAAGAATTCCTGAAAACCTAATCTCTCGATCATCCGGCCGCCGCCACATTTAGCGTTTTCTGGAAGAAAGCTTTGGATCGACGTTCTCTCAAGCGCTTCTACCTAGATCGATCCAAGATCAAGGACAATCATCCGATCCGATCGTGCTTCAACGGCTTGTGGATTTCTCATTGATCGTGGTGATTTCAGATCTCAGTTTCTTGGAAAACAGTCCAGCCTTCTTCTACCTTCCTAATCAAGCCTAAAGTTCTCAACGAAGAAGACGAAGACCAAGATCCAGATCTGAGTTATTTTTGTTTGTAACTTTTATTCAAACAACTTTCTTAGTAGAAGATTTATCTCCGAGTGATAGGAAGTTTTATCTTCCGAGTGTAGATCCCTTGTGGATCGAGTTTGTAGGAACGTTGTTCCGAGGCGTAGGATTGGTTTGCAATCCGAGATAGTGGAGTAGCCGGATCTAGTGATTTGCTAGAACGGTGAGGTAAAGTGGACGTACCCAAGGACGGGGAATCACTATAAATCTTTTGTGTTCTTCTGTGATTTCTTGATTGTGTGCGCTAGATCTCTAAATTTTTATTCCACAAACAAACGCACGATTCACCTATTCACCCCCCTCTAGGTGATTTAGGTCAACAACTTTCCACTTTCAATTGGTATCAGAGGGAGGTTGATCGTTAAAAAGGTTAACACCTTGATCAAGTTCCTGTTTCTGAAAGTTGTAACTCAATCTAGCAATGGACAAAGTCAAAGATTTCGCCAAGCTTCCCCTGTGCACAAAGAATAATTTTCCCATGTGGAAAGAAAGAATTAAATTCTTCATGGAAGCTGTGGACCCCCAGATCTTCATGATTGTTGAAGAAGGTCCCCATATTCCTATGACCGCCTCCACCATAGATCCAACCAAAAAGGTTCCCAAGAAATTGATGGATCTGGACAAGGACGAGATTGCACTTGTCTCTTTGGACAAAAATGCTAAAAAACATTATAACAAGTGCAGTCGATGACTCAATGTTGCAAAACCTGATTCACTGCCAATCGGCTAAAGAGATGTGACAATCTCTAGTTACTCTTATGGAAGGCACTGAAGAAGTGAGGGATGATAGATGGTCCCTTCTGAACCAGAAATATGAAGCCTTCAGACAAGGACCAAAGGAGACCATTGCTGACACCTTTGAAAATTTCTTCAAGATAGTGAATGACCTAAGAGTGTATGGCAGAGTCTTCACAAATGGAGAGCTGAACGATAAATTTCTGAGATCTCTCACCAAGGAATGGGACAACAAAGTCTGTGTCATTCGGGAGTTTGGGAGACTAGCAGAGACAGATCCACAAAATCTGTTTGGGAAGCTGATGTCCTATGAATTGCAAATAAACTCCAGGAAAGCTGAAGAAGAGAAAAGTCGCTTCTCGTTGAAAGAGAAGTCTACTATATTAAAGGTTGATAGTTCAAGGAAGGGAAAAGCTACCCAACCAACACCAGCTCAAGAAGTCAGTGAAGAAGAAAGCTCCGAGCCAAGCTCCTCAGGATCAAAACTATCTGATGGAGAGTTCTCACTACTTTCACGACAGTTCAAGAAATTCTTGAACAAGAAGAAGCAATGGAGAGGCAAGGATGCCTCATACCGAAGATTACGACACGATAATGATCAAAGAAAGAAAGGCTCGGGTAGCCATGACAGGTATAATTCTAAACAGAACAAACAGATTTCTACTGACATCGTTTGCTACTGTTGCAATAAGCCAGGTCACGTCATAGCTGACTGCCCCCACAAAAAGAAGGAAGGTGGCAGAAGAGAGGAAAAGAAATCCTCATACCATAAGAAGAGAACTGAGAAGAGCCTGGTGGCCAAGAAGGGCAAAACTCTCAGTGACTCCGACTCATCTGAGTCAGGTGAAGAAGAGGAAGCCTACTTCGCCTCATGACCCAATCAGATGATGAACAAGAGCCCCAGTTTACTGGGAGGTAAATTATCATACTCCTCTTTCTGAATCTGAAAGTTCTAAACATGAACATGAGGACAGCTCTTCTGACGATGAGTCTGAACTTATGGCCCAGTACAAGGAGTTAATCATAACTTACGACAAGTGTCATCGAGTTGTGAAAACTCAGGCCAAAGAGATTAAGTCTCTAAAGGCTTCTGAGAGCAGCCTGAGAGAAGAAGTCGCTAAGACTAACACTCTCAGGAGAACTTCAATCTTGCTATTAAGGAATACAATCAGGCTTCAAGCACCTCGACCTTAAAGATGAAATCATCAAAGAGTTGGAAAAACAACTCGAGCCTGAGAAGAAACTTGTTGAAAGTTTCTCTAAGCCTAAGACAGTTCTTCCACTCATTGCTGAATTCTCAGCTATGGCCAAAGGAGCTGGACTAGGCCATGTTGCCGCTCCTAGTAAATCTTCTAGGAGAAACAAGGCCAAGAGAAAGAATAAGAATGCCAAGAAGGCCTTAGCCGAGGAAAAAGGGAAAGCTCCTTTGGAGCCAGTATCATTCAAGAAAGTTATCTTTCCTACAAACGAATTCGACTATGAGTCCACCTATGGACACTTCTCTAGGACGATCCCGGAGAAGTCTAAGTCTCGGTACCAAGGATGGACTCGCCCTCGTAACTTTGGCGAAAGTGTCTTTAAGGCACCTTATGAAGAAGTGATTCTTCAGGGCTATGGTCCCTATGTTCATGGTCACAACTTCCAGAAACCACCAAAAGTAAAACCTGTTGTGGAAAAGCCTATGAAGGAGAAGACTTCATGTAGCTGCCATCATCATGAAGCTTCTTCCTCCAACAATGCTACCCCAGCTGGACCTCCACCCAAGAAAGTCAAGCAGGAGTTTGGAAGGCAAAGATACAATAGATTCGACTGTTGGTGCTGTGGTAGAGTTGGTCGCTTTGCCATAGATTGTTGGTTTAATCCTAGAAATGCTGCAACTCCTCAAGTTGGCAACATGAGAATGACCACTCATGAGGCTAATACTCGTAGGGGGAGCAATCTAACCCTAGACCAAGGACCCAAATATGTTGGGGTTCCTAAGGCTAAGTAAATATGATTGCAGGTATGCCCAAAGACCACCAAAATGCCAATCTGGTACTTGGACAGTGGATGCTCTCGGCATATGACCGGGACGAGGAGCCTACTCCAGAATTTTTCACCGGTGTTGAACGGACCAAAGGTCATCTTTGGAGGTTCAGAACGAGGAATTACCAAAGGCTATGGTATGATTACTAACGGTAGTGTATCCTTTTCCAATGTAGCCTATGTTGAAGGATTGGAACACAATCTCATCAGCATAAGCCAACTATGCGACAAAGGATACGTATTTGAATTCCCCGCTGACAAGTGCTTGATAAAATCTGTTGACAATATGGAAACAATTCTATCAGGCACTCGAAGCAGGAATGTGTTTTGCTTAAATTTTATTTGTATAGATTCTTCCACACCAGTGTGTCTTTTGGTTAAAGATAGTGCGTCTCTTGTTGACCAATGGCACAAGAGACTAGCACATATTAATTTTAAAATTATTAATAAATTATTCTCCCAGAACTTAGTGCGTGATGCCCCGAATGTCAAGCATGTCAAAGAGAGACCTTGTCATGCATGCGTAAAAGGCAAGCAAACAAGGGCTATCTTCAAAAGCACTATAGGCAAAAAATCTAACAGGTGTTTACACCGGCTACATATGGACTTGTTCGGTCCACTGCAAGTTAGAAGCTTAGGAGATAAGGATTATACGTTGGTTATTGTTGATGACTACTCGCGTTTTGCGTGGGTGTTCTTTCTGAAACACAAGTCAGATACCTTTGATATCTTTACTAATTTTGTCAGGCAAATCCAGAATGAATACAACTGTTCCGTAGTCAAAATCAGAAGTGACAATGGAACGGAGTTCAAATCTGGAGCCATGATAGAATTCTGTGAAAGCCTAGGTATCTTTCATGAGTTTTCTCTCCCCGTACTCCACATCAAAATGGAGTTGCCGAGAGAAGGAACAGAGCACTCATAGAGGCCTGCAGGACCATGCTAAGTGATGCTTACTACCAGAGTACTTCTGGGCTGAAGCGGTTAATACTGCATGCCACATGCAAAACCGAGCTCTCATAAACAAGAACCATGATAAGACGCCTTATGAACTTCTAAAAGGCAGGAAACCAACAGTTTTATATTTTAGAATTTTTGGCTGTAAATGCTTCGTGCTTAACAACGGCAAGTATCATTCTATCAAGTTCAGTGAGAAGAATTTTGAAGGTATTTTTGTAGGATATAGCAGCCATAGTAAGGCATATAGGATTTTTAATAGAAAAACACTGGTCGTTGAAGAATCAATACATGTTGTATTTGATGAGACGAGCTTGCTACAAAGCGAATCGTCTAGTGTGCGTGTTGAAGCTGCAGATACAAGAATTAAGGAAATCAACTTGGATGAACCCACCAAAGATAGAAATTAACAGTTCATCGTGATCACCTCTCCAAACCCCATTGAAGAGGCAGCTGATCAAGATGAGGAGATTGTCCAAGATGATGAAGTCGCACTTATGGCTGAAGAACTTCCAGATACCAGAGATCCTAAGCTCAGACACCTAAAGGATCATCCTATGGACCAAATCATAGGAGACCCCGAGCCGGTGTCAGAACTCGTCGAGGTACAGCTAATGAGAATCTTTATCTAAGCTTCCTCTCGCAGGTTGAACCAAAGAAGTTTGATGAAGCAAACGTAGACGCATCATGGATCTTGGCCATGGAAGAAGAACTGAATCAATTCAAGCGCTGCAAGGTGTGGACACTTGTTCCCAGACCCAAAGATAAAAACGTCATCGGAACAAAATGGGTCTATAGGAACAAGATGGACGAGGATGGGACGATCATAAAGAATAAGGTCAGACTCGTCGCTAAAGGATATCGTCAAGAAGAAGGGATCGATTTTGACCAGACCTACGCTCCAGTGGAAAGGCTGGAGGCTATCAGACTGTTTCTAGCATACGCTGCATTGAAGGGCTTCACCGTCTACCAAATGGACGTGAAGTCCGCCTTCCTGAATGGTAACATAAAGGAAGAAGTGTATGTGGAACAACCCCCAGGTTTCGTTGATTCTAACCATCCTGATTATGTTTTTTATTATCGAAGGCACTGTATGGTTTGAAACAAGCCCCTCGGGCTTGGTACGAAACGCTGTCTAGCTTTCTCCTCGAGAATAAATTCATGAGGGGAAAGATAGACAAGACATTGTTTCTCAGGAAAATTAAAGGCAAGATTTTGCTAGTGCAAATCTATGTCGATGACATCATATTTGGCTCTACTGACGACAACCTCTGCAAAAAGTTTTCCAAACTTATGCAAGGGAAGTTCGAAATGAGCAGTATGGAGAGACCTGAAGTATTTCTTATGACTTCAGGTGAAACAATCTGAAGATGGGATCTTCATCTCTCAGACAAAGTTCACAAAGAGTTACTTAAGAAATTCGGAATGGAGAGTGCAACCTCTATGAGGACTCCAAGTGCCTTAGCTATGTCTCTGGACAAGGATGAGAAAGGAAAATCTTTCGATGAAACCAAGTATAGTAGAATAGTTGGATCCTTGCTCTACCTTACTGCTAATAGACCAGATATAATGTTCTCCACATGTGTCTATGCTAGATTCCAAGTGAACTGTAAGGAATCTCATTATGCTGCTGCAAAACGGATCTTGAGATACCTTAAAGGTACACCAAATCTTGACTTATGGTACCCAAGAAGCAATGACAGTGAACTAATTGGTTTTTCAGATGTTGACTTTGCAGGAAGCAAAGATGACAGGAAAAGCACATCAGGGACGTGTCAGTTCCTAGGAAAAAGGCTCATCTCATGGAGCAGCAAGAAGCAAAACTGTGTCGCAATCTCAATGACCGAGTCAGAATACATTTCTGCCGGTAGTTGTTGTGCACAGTTCTTTGGCTGAAGCACCAACTGGAGGATTATAACATGAAGATCAAGGATATTCCCTTGTTCTATGACTCCTCCAGCGGCATCGCAATCGCAAACAACCCAGTCTCACACAGCCAGACTAAACACATCGAGCTGTGATACCACTTCATCGGGAGCATGTGGAGCAAGGGGATGTAGATCTGAGGTATGTGCCTACAGACCAGCAGGTTGCAGATATCTTCACCAAGCCGCTGGACGAGACCAAGTTCAATTTCTTCAAAACTGAACTTGGGTTGCTGAACAAGGAGGATTAAGCCAAAGTAGTCAGCTCAAAGGCTCAAGGATCAAGGATTCACCTTAAAGGTCAAATTTTACTAAGTAGACGGGAGTTCTCGAAAACTCACTTAAATTTCTCGGAAAGTTGAAGTCACTTCTCGAAAAACTAAGTCAACTTCTCGAGAGGCAGAAAATTGCTCTCGAAAAGTGACTTAAGTTCTCGAAAAGTCTTTTAACTTCTCGAAAAATTCACTGTAAGTTCTCGAGAACTAGTTCTCGAGAAGTCCATCAGTCCTTCGAGAACTCTGGAGGACAGTTTTCGAAAAGTCACTTTCTGTCTCGAAAACGCTTGACCCCAGTTCTCGAAAACTTTCTAAACTTCTCGAAAACCTCTCGGCCACTTCTCGAAAAGTTAACCCTACTCTCGAGAGGTGGACCGACCTTCTGCCGAAATTTCTCAACTCTGTAATTTCGTAAACTTCATGATTTCTGCCCTTTTTGCGGCAATTAGACTTATAATTAACTTAATTAGGATACTATATATATCTAAATCTCTTTAGAATCGGAAATCAACCGTCATTTCAAAAGTTCTCCTGCACCTCTTCATCTTCCGCCGACCGAAACCTCCGTCTCTGCCGCTGTCTCTCCGCTCAGTTCGTCGCCTTCTTCATCGCAAATGGCTTACAGTTCTAAGATAGGGATTGGGAGTGAACTCGTGGTTGCAGGCATGGCCGACATCTCCGACGACTTCAAGAATTTGCTGATACTTCTCGAGACAGCAAGTCTCATGTTCGTTCTAACAGAGCCAGTGAAGATAGTATTTCCAGAGGTAGAGGAGTTCTTCAAAAATGCCAAGATAAGGAGGAATGGGATGATTTTGAAGACTAAGGTCAAGGGAATTAAGATAAAGCTTGACAAGCATAAAGTTTCTCAACTTCTGAAATTACCTATTGTGGATGAGGAAGATGACCTCACCCTAGAAGATTATAACAGAGCATACTCCCTCTGTGGAGTTTCGAAGAATACCACTCCCTCAGGAGAAATTTGCTAAATGATGTGGGCAAACTCCTCGCTGATATCATTGGGAAAATACTATGGTGCATCACAGGTTCTGTAAGTTTCATCTCACACGATTTGTTTGGAGTTATGACAGCTATAATCTGCAGGAAGAGTTTTCAGTTTGGAATGATGATCTTTGAAATGATAAGGGATATCATTCATGAACCAAAGTTTGCAAGGATAATCTCATTGCTGTTGAGTGAGATTGATCCAGTAACTTTCAAAATCTCCAAAGGTACACCAGTCCATCATCTGAAGAAAATCTCTGTCACCTCAATCTAAAGATGGGAACTCAAGTTGAAGAACCCTAGACAGCTAGCCAAGGAAGTTGATGCTAGTGTCATAGAGGTCAGGACTCCATCTCCACCTCAACATCATGTTGCTGAACCATCTGGTGCAGCAATAGAGAGCCTACACCTTCTACCTCAGTCCTAAGGATACCTACTCCACCAGAGAGCCCCAGGGAGGCTTCTCCAATATCTACCCACTCAGAACTACCAGCTCAAGAGGTACTTAAAGATACAGATGAAGCAATAGACAGAATGATCGAGTAACTCTCAGCTGAAGACTGTCTTCCTCCTCATCCAAAGGATGTCACTACTGATCTACCCAAAGATACTCCCCATCCCCCACTCTTCACCTAAAGGTACTCCTTCTCCTCCACAATTCCCTGTACAAGTATCCACTCCTCCAGAAACCTTTCTGCTATCTGGAGAGGATGAGCCAGCTCCTAAGGAGGTAGAACCACCTCTCAGGAATCTAGACTTCAACCTTCCTAGGTTCATTGATGAGGAAGGTGATCCAGTCCCTCGCACTGTAAGAGCTAAGAGCTCTATTGTTCTAGAAGAACTGCCTCCATGGCAAGCCCCTCCTCCTCCAGCTTCTCCTACCCATGCTTCTGCCTCCACCACCTTATCAGTTGCCCCTCCAGCTCAAATTGCTTCCATTCCTCAAGCTACTACTACTGCTGCTGTGATGGTGAATACAGATATTCTTTCCAAGATCGAAGAAATGCTCTCTGAAAAAAGGAAACATTTTGATTAATCTCTTAAGGACATTCGGAAGCAAGTCACTGCCTTGGCACAAGAGATGAGCAGAGGCTTCACAGAAATTCAGGTAAACACTGATCAGCTTAAAGAACTATTCAGAATAGGAGGAAAGGCTCTAGATCATACTATCACAAGTATTGGACAAGTTATGGATCAGTAAGTTACTCTAGCAAACAATCAGATTCAACTGACAAAAGAGCAGAGGAAAATATTATGAAGGTTTGCAATGAGGTTGGCACCTTCAAAGAGGATGCAATAGCTAAACTAACTGTAGAAGTCAGAAAGGGGGAGGATATTATCAAACAACAAGTTGAAAAGCTTAATGATGAAGCAAAAATTCTGTGGACTGCCAAAATTTCTGAGATCAATAAAGGTGTTCTTGAACAGATTCATTCTGTAAAATTCCACACTTATGATACAGCAGTATGGATGCATAATCAGATCTTCCCAGACTTTCATGCAGATCCAAATGTGATTCCTCACCACCTCAATCCTCTTGTTGAAGGCACTTCTAGCCAAGTGGCTCAACCCCAAATGCCTCAACCTCAGTATCCAACCTTCTCTCCTAGGCCTGAAGATCAGGAACCTCCTCCATCTTCATACTCTCATGTCTGGGATGATGTAATACCTGAAGATCTACAAGAAATTCATATCCCAAAGAAAAGGAAGTATAAGAGGGACCTTCTGCCAGTAAATCAGTTCCTCAACCTGGAACAGAGAAGAGGAAAGCCCAAGAGTTTGCAGAAGTATGGAGCCCTACATCAAAATCTCTAATTCTTGATACTTTGAAGCTAGTAATGGATCTGAATGAGGAACGAAGCCTGCATTACAACTATACAGAATGGGAATTATATGAGAAGTCATTGACTAAGAGGAGAATATATGATAGAGAATATGGTAAAAACAATCACAAAGCTCCTCCAAAGCCTCCAAGATACTATCCCAAACCATTCAGCTACTATAGAAGACAACAGGCTAAGCTGGACAAGCAAAACGAGATCAGAAATGATTCTTGATGATTATGGTGTTAAGAACTACGAAATGAATGTTAATTAAAACTCTAAAAGATTTTGATATATATACAATTTCCTAGTTTTGCCTAATTATAAGTTCTAATTTTCTTTCTGTGTTTTACTGCTTTTACTTTCCATTATTCTTGCTCTATTTTTGTCATAATAATTCACCTTAGTATAAAGGGTTCTGACTTCTACAAATAGAGAGAGATTGTTGGGTATTGTCTCCACAATAACCCAGATTTGCATGAAGTCACCCTTTGCACTAAGATGAATTAAGGTGTATTTGACATGTGTACTCTAGTTGTGTATTTGCAGATTCTCAGTTCTAAGTGTAGACCAATGTTAGTCTACAGTGGGTGAGGAACACAGGACCACTCAGTGTAATCCCTCACTAGGTGATCCAAAGTGTTGACTCATGTGTAGCCTCTCAATTGGGATACACTTCATATTCAAACTTTGGAACACAAGATGGAGACAAGACCAGAAGGAGATCTTTCATTGAATTCTTAAGAAATTTTCTAAGTCCATCTCTCGAGAAGTTCCTTCAAAGTTCTCGAGAAGTAGTACATAGCTCTCGAGAGGCTCAGACTTTACTTCTCGAGAAGTCAGGACAGCTAGAATTCCTCTTAAGTAGAAGTTTTAGAGAGGTTAACAAAGTTCTCGAGAACAACTATAGAAGTTCTCGAGAAGTACTCCTTAGCTCTCGAAAAGTTCTGCCCTCCTCTTCAGGAATTGGACTCTAGCTAAGTTCTCGAGAACTAGACTAGAAGTTCTCGAGAAGTCGATAGAGTTCTCGAGAACTGCTTAACAAAGTTCTCGAGAAGTTTTCAGTTCAGAATTTTTCTTTAGCAATTGATTCTAAGTAAAGTTCTCAAAAAGTTTGACTAAGTTCTCAAGAAGTGCTAACCAAGTTTTCGGGAAGTTTCCTTTAAGCTCTCGAAAAGTTCCGTTAAGTTCTCGAGAAGTTCTATATCAGTTTTCGAGAAGTGTCTTAGTTCTCGAAAAGTCAGCATAGTTCTCGAGAACTATAATTCCAAGTTCTCGAGAAGTCCAAGGCCATTTCCAGAAGTTCAGTGATCGAGATCCTGCCATAGTTTTTGAAAGGTCAGTACATAGTTCTCGAGAACTATTTCGACCTCTCGAGAACTAAGTACTTCATTATTCCTGAAAATTCTCTAAGTTCAGTTTTGACGGAGATTTCGAATTAATCTTTTTTGATTGGTCCACGTGTCATCCTTAATTATGATTATGACCGTTGGAGATCGTCTATATATAGGTCCTTTCAGATTTGACTAATTACACAAAGTTATTACAGAGAAAATACGATAATCTCGTCCGTCCTTGTTAAGAAAGAATTCCTGAAAACCTAATTTCTCGATCATCCGGCCGCCGCCGCATTTAGCGTTCTCTGGAAGAAAGCTTTGGATCAACGTTCTCTCAAGTGCTACTACCTAGATCAATCCAAGATCAAGGACAATCATCCGATCCGATCGTGCTTCAACGACTTGTGGATTTCTCGTTGATCGTGGTGATTTCAGATCTCAGTTTCTTGGAAAACAGTCCAGCCTTCTTCTACCTTTCCTTATCAAGCCTAAAGTTCTCAACGAAGAAGACGAAGACCAAGATCCAGATCTGAGTTATTTTTGTTTGTAACTTTTATTCAAACAACTTTCTTAGTAGGAGATTTATCTCCAAGTGGTAGGAAGTTTTATATTCCGAGTGTAGATCCCTTGTGGATAGAGTTTGTAGGAACGTTGTTCCGAGGCGTAGGATTGGTTTGCAATCCGAGATAGTGGAGTAGTCGGATCTAGTGATTTGTTAGAGCGGTGAGGTAAAGTGGATGTACCCAAGGATGGGGAACCACTATAAATCTTTTGTGTCCTTCTGTAATTACTTGATTGCGTGCATTATATCTCTAAATTTTTATTCCGCAAACAAACGCACGATTCACCTATTCACCCCCCCCTCTAGGTGATTTAGGTCAACAACTTTCCACTTTCAGCAATCACCTGATGGCATCTTCATATCCCATTCCAAATATGCTAAGGAGCTCATAAAAAGGTTTGGGATGGCTGATGCCTCAGCTAAGAAAACACTTATGGCTTCAAATGGTGTGATTGACTCTGATGAACATGACAAACCTATTGATCAGAAATTATATAGGGACTTTGTTGAGTCCCTGATGTATCTCACCGCAAGTAGGCCAGACATAATATTTGCTACATGCATTTGTTCTAGGTTTCAGGTGAACCCTAAAGAATCTCACCTTATTTTTTTAAAAAGAATTTTTAGATATATAAATGGTTGCCCTAATTTAGGACTCTGGTATCCAACTGAGTCAGAGTTTGAGTTAACTGGATACTCAGATGCTGACTTTACTGGATGCAGAGTGGATAGAAAAAGTACATCAGAGACATGTCAGTTCCTTGGTGTTAGGCTAGTTCCTTGGTGTTAGGCTAGTGTCATGGTTTTGCAAAAAGCAGATATCTGTGTCCACTTCAACTGCAGAAGTTGAATACATAGCAGCTGACAGTTGTTGTTCACAGATATTGTGGATTCAGAATCAATTCCTAGATTATGGTGTCAACTTAAATAATTTAACTATATTTTTTGATAGTACTAGTGCAATTTCCATTGCACAGAATCCAGTGCATCATAGTTGAACTAAGCATATAGAAATAAGGCATCATTTCATTAGAGATTGTGTGGACAAAAATAAAATCGACCTTGTCTACATCCACACTGATTTGCAAAGAGCAGATATCTTCACCAAACCCTTGGATGAGAGGAAGCATCTGTTCTTTCTAAATCAGCTAGGCATGATCAATGGAGAAGGCCAAATTTAATTTTTTGTCCAGAGTTCAGCAATCTGTCTTCTTTTTGTCGAACGGAGATCGACGAATCTAGGAACTCAGCTTGAGAAATTTCGTTGACCTGAGATCGACGAATTTTCTCTGTGTAGTCAGTTTCGTCGAACTGAGATCGACGATATTGCTTCTGAAAATATTTTGTCGACCTGAGAACGACGAACCATTTCCCCCCTCTTCAAACTGAGATCGACGATTAAGTCTAATTCGTCGACCTGAGATCGAAGATTTGTTTTTTTGCAGGATGGAGTTTGCCGTTTCATATTATGAAAAACCTATAATAGGGTTTTTCATCGAACTAAATTCCGCGCCTTCTATTCTCTTGCACTTTATCTCTCTCTCTCTCTCTCAGTTTTTGCAGGAAAACTCTGAGGACTTCAGCGTTTGCTCTCTCTGGGATGAAATACGACACAAGATTTGATATCGACTTTGAATCCTTCAGTCATTCAAATCAGGTTTTCAAGGACATTCTGCAGTTATTCAAATATCAACAACTGAAAAAGTTCATGACTAATAGGATAAAGCTACCAGCGACTGAAATCAGAGAGTGGGTTTACTCATCAACTTCTCCAGATGCAGAAACAATGATCGGTTCTATCGCAGGGCAACAAGTTACTTTAACTCCTGTTATTCTTTCTGAAATCTTTGGTTTTGTGAATGGAGAGGAGGATATTGATATAGACAGTGTTGAATTTGAGAATATGCTTACTAAAATGGGTGACTCCAAGGGAAACCCTAATAAGTTATTAAAGAAAAACTTATCTGTTGAGTATAAATTTATGGCTAATGTTGTCAGCAAGGTTTTGCTAGGAAAACACACCGCCCACGATTATATTAACCGGAACCAATTTCTGGTAATGTGTGCCTTGGTGAATAAGAAACAGGTAAATTGGGGACAGCTTTTGTTTGAGTTGATTAAGAAGAAAAATACAAAGAAAGAGGTGTGTTTTGCAAGGATTCTGGGAATCTTTCTTCAAGTAAAGGCACATGAACTACTGGTCTCCCAGACAGTGTTCATCAATGCCTCAAAGAGGCTCTCTTCTTCCCTCTTTTGCAGATGGGAGAGGACCATCATTAAGCCATCCAAGGCTTCCTCTTCTTCCAGAACTTCTGAGAGCACCAGGGATATAACAACTACTCCTCACCCTGAAGAAGAAGCACTTCCTCCTCCAATATATCCTTCATCGACTCCCCTCCAACAACCATCCATTTCATCTCCAATACTGTCTGCATCACCATCTCAACCTCAGCCTACACCTCCTCAATCCCCCTTACCACCTCATCTTGATGACATACCCCTTCATAACCTATTGTCATCCCCAAATTTTGATCTCTTATCTCATCTCACTCCCTATCCTATTTCATCTCCTTTGCTTCTCCTCTTCAGGATGAAATCATGCCAGATTTCATTCCTTCTCCTCCTCAAACCCATCCATCTATATCTACTCATACACCTCCTGAGTTCATGCAATTGGACTCTCCCTCCATTTCTAATCTCTTGGAGCTCATCACTCCAATCATTAGGAATCTCATAGTAGAGGCAATTGCACCTCTTGTTGTTTTTATTTCCTCCCTCTCTGCTCTTCATGTTGCTGCCCCCTCTATCCCTTCTTCTTCTAGGGGCCTGGTTTTAGTACCCTCTGAATTCAGGCAGGGGAGATGTTCTATGAAGAAGCTCCAGCTCCAGTTCCAGCAGTAGTAGCAGTTTCTACACTAGCAGCTCCAATAGCAGTTATAGAGGCATTTGATTTTGATATGGTTTGTACAGATACTTCAGAAGCAATACCAGAGATTATGACTGTTGGTGATTGCATTATCAATCCCACAGTTGATTTATTTCTTTTATTAGATTCTTTTTATTATCTGCATATAAATTCTTTACCAAGTTTTGAACAACAGCATTCCAAGGTTATAGTATGTTATACACCACCCATAAGTCCTGAAGTTGTGCAGCAACTGAAGGCAAGTTTTGTAGTTCCAGAAATTACAGAAGCAGCAATTGATATAGTAGTTACAGAGCCAGTGATTATTTTTGAGCCTAAAGTTCTCTCCCCTCCAACTTTTCTCTGGGATGAATCTCCTATGCCAAATCTAGATGACATTTTGATGGCTGACATAGAAGAAGATTCTGAGAAGGCTGATGTCCAGAGAGACTCTCCTCAGCATAAGGTTCCAAGAAATCCTATTGAGCATCTCAAAGAGATTGATGATCTTTATGCTCATCCTGCTGAATCTTCTGATGATGATGATGATTCTGATGATTCAAATTCAAGGAAAAGAAAGCTTAAGAAGAAAGCCCCTGTTAAGGCTGTTCCCAAGCAAAATCCTACTACAGATACTCCTTACTTCATTTTGCACAACATCAAACTCACCAAGGACTCTCCTTCTTGGATGAGATATTCAAGGAATGCATTGAAAAATAAGAAGAAAAGGAAAAGATTAAATTCCCCACCTAAGCAGTCTTGGAGAGGACCTCCTCCTCCTCCTCCTACTGCAGGTGCCTCAGGAAAAATTTCTTCTCAGAAGCCTGCCTCAAACATTTCTTCGGAGAAGCCTGTTTCAAGACCTACTCAGTCTCAAAGGCCAGCTCCTAGACAATCTTCCAGACCAGCTGGAAAATATAGTCAATGTGGACCTCCAAGGTCATATTTTTTCAGGGCAATCTCAGAAATCTTACCCTCCAACAAACTTTTAGCAGCAATCCATTCAATTCAGAAATCTTAATCAGAAATCTTCTCAGAATGCTAAACAAAATTCAAATCTTGAGAGACCTGCTTCTCCTTCATATGATCCTGAGATGGATCCAGTCTACAGGATGGCTAGATTCATGGAGACTATTGGGTTATCTCTAATTAACAGAGCAAGAGAAGAAGGACAAGATACATCTCAGTATACAACTATGTCTTCTTACAGACAGGAAGAGCTCAACAGATTTCAGGTAAGCAGAGATTTATTTGATCCAAATGAATATATGCAGATTTATCCAAAAGCTGTAGTTTCAAGGGCTGCTCTTCAGAAGACTCTTGGTGATCAAGACCTGATGATGTCCCAAAGGGAAGCAGTAGATCCAAACAGAATAATTATTTTTACAAAATCATCTTCTGCTCTTCCTCCTGCTGATTCTAAGTCTATTTTATTTTGTTATATGAACTGTATGTACCATAGCTCTATTATGTCTGCTGATAGTTTTAAATTTCTATCAGATATTATTATTGCTGTGATTTTCAGTTTTTTCCTTTCTTGTTTTAGTGATCTTACCCAAATTGGGTGAGATTGTTGGAACCCCAGTTTGGATTTGGGCTATGTTCACTACTTAGGATGTTTGACCCATTATGTATAGCCAGGGTCAACTTTGTTAAACCTAGGGTTTAGGCTAGTCTCATTAGAATCAGATATCTTGGACCAACCTATAGTGAATTTCAGAAGACTCAAGACTTAGAAGGAATACAGTTTTTAAAGAGTTCAAAAATTAGTTTGATGTTCTTCGAACTCAGCTCGACGATCGTCGATCTTAGATCGACAAACTCAGAGTCCCTTCTCTGAGTTGAGCTCGACGATATCCGAGCTCAGGTCAATGAACTCTTCTCAAGACAGTTTCTCTGCTCGACAAAAGACCATCTCAGCTCGACGAACTTGGAGCTCAGTATTGACAGTTATTTCTTTTCAAATCGATGTTCGCTGAGCTCAGGTCGAAGAAACAGATTTCTCAGCTCGACGAACTCTGAGTTCAGGTCGACGAAATCTGTTCTAAGGTCGACTAATTCTGTTCAGAGACAGTTTGTTTTCTCTCTCAGTTTGACTTCTAGAAATATCTTTCTTAGGCAGTAATTCTCTGAATAATTAATGCGTATATTCTCAAAAATATAACCGTTCTAAGGCAGCATTAATTATGAAATTCACAGAGATTAATTACTTGCATATTTACTGGGACAGTTGAGGAAACACATTAAAGACAAAAATTCCAGCCATTTCTATCCTCAGATTCTGAGCAGTAATTAAATGATGCTATTCAAAATTCAAATACTGATTACTGGACAGAATATTAGAAGGAATTTTTCGTCTTCTTCAATATACAAGAGTTAGAACAGTTGACACACAGAATTCAGTTTTCACAGAGATAATATACAGACTGTGTGAAGAATTCTGTAGTGTGCATTCTGAAGATTTTAGAAGAACACAACCTAAATGATCATTTGTCTTCTTCAGTTTTCTGCTTCAGTAATTTCCAGAGACAAAAATCAAACATATGTCTACATGTTCCTGAAGATCAAAAGCCAAAGTTGAAGGCTTTCACCCTGGGCAAAGCTTCCGGCATTCCTAAACAATCAATATCTCAGGGGGAGCTTTGACAAGCATCATCCACTAAAGTCTTCTCTGTTGTTAGAGAAAAGAGAAGACAACAACACTTTCACTCACTGTAAAAAGGGTTTTATAACTCCCTTCAAAAGTTCGTCTGGTTGATAAGTCTCCTTCCAAAAGACTTGGATTGGTTTTTGGGCACCTTATTAAAAGCCTAAAGGATTATGAGATCTCCCTGCAAATAGATCTTGTGGTTAAAGGGCACCTGAGCAAAAACCTGTGGTGGCAGGGCACCTGAGCAAAAACTTGTTAGTGGATTCCTACCAGGGTGGTAGAAGAGTGGATGTACCCAGTTTTGGGGAACCACTATAAAATTTCTTGTGTTGTCTGGTGGCTCTTGTCTCTTTGTATTGTGCTATGATAGTTTAGCTTTAATTATCTCTTTACATATTATTATCACTTATTTTAATTCCGTCATAAAAACAAAATAAGTTTTTAAAATACTCTATTCACCTCCCCCTCTAGAGTTAGTTAGATCTATTCCCTATCTTTCAGGGGGAGACTCCGACGATTGGAGGTCGACGTCCGATTACGTTTTCGTATGTGGATCAACGGGAATCTCGTGGTGCAGTAAGAAGCAGGACTCGATGTCCGTCTCTACTATGGAAGCGGAGTACAAGGCTTCGGCCTTGGCAGCTCAATAAGCCATCTAGCTTAAGAGTCTAGTAGAAGACGTCCATGAGAAAGTGTCAGGTCCTACTCTGCTCCGCGGTGACAACGAGAGTGCTCTCAAACTGGTGAACAATCCTGTTTGTAACGCGAGTACCAAGCATATAGAGATCAAGCACCATTTCATTCGGGAGAAGGTGTTGGAGGGGTATCTTATGGTCGAGCACGTTCGGAGTGAGGACAACATTGCTGATATCTTCACGAAGTCGCTGTCGAAGGGATCGTTTACACGGTTACGAGGACTGCTATGGCTGGTTTCCACTTCTCACTTCAAGGGGGAGTGTTGAAATTATTGAAGTGAAAGTGGGGGTTGATCGGGCATACCGTGCGGCATATGCGGACAGTCCATGCGGACTGGAGAATGCGGCCTGTGCAGATAGCTCATGCGGCCTGGTGACGGCGACTAGCAAGTTCGGCTAGTTGTTCTGCAGTTGGCTAGTTCCCTGGAGCATCCAAGAGGATAGGTAGTGTATCCACTGGATGGGCGGACTCATTCTGAGTTCGCAGAGTCCGCTTGATGCGGACTGCTTTTGGAGATCGTCTTTGGCATGTGCCCTTGCTCTAGTGGTGCGGTTAGGAGGTAACCGCAGAGTTCGCGGTTAGGCGAGTTGTATTAGAGCTGGCGGACTCGTGGTCAGTTGTTCTTGTCTGCAGTGCTCGCGCTAGAGGTTCTCCAAGTTGGGACTTTGTCACGTTGTGTGACAAGTTCAGTTTGATCTCAGACTCTGTAATGTTCGTTGGTTGACCGGGCGGCTTGTGCCTTCGTTCGTGGACAATGTTTATTGCGGGCTG
Organism: Platanthera zijinensis; assembly: GCA_039513925.1. NCBI lineage: Eukaryota > Viridiplantae > Streptophyta > Magnoliopsida > Asparagales > Orchidaceae > Platanthera > Platanthera zijinensis. The sequence continues at coordinate 52,838,904 of CM077090.1, read as the reverse complement.
GTGCGGTGTCCGCTGGTATGCGGACTGACTTCCTGTCTGGCCTTATCCATGCGGACTTGGCGGACTGCTCTGTGCTAGCTGTGGGTTGGGGTGGTGTCTCTATTTGTTAGGGCGGTGACCACACTCCTCTTTGCGCCTATAAATAGGACCCCCCTATGACATCATAATTAACTGAATGAACAGTAAGTTGAACGTGGGTTAATATTTGCGGCCTCGGATTTTCCATCCGCGTGGTTTGAGAAGGTTAAGCAGTTTGTTGTTTGCAGGTTGTGCGGCTAGCACTGATAAACCAGGATTTTGGTGCTGACTGCGGTCAGGGATCAGTGGAGCTTGCGTTTAATACTCAGCGGTTTTGCAGCAGATCATATTTGCGGCTAGCCCGTCTTCTCTCCAGCTTTTCAGTTCAATAACTTGTCTGCCGGTCTCGGCGATTTGTTCTTCAGTTCAGCAACGACTCTTGTTCACGAACTCAAGCAGTTAGGCAACCTCTGCGGTTAGGCGGCTTGCAGAGAGCGGACAAGGTGTTCAGCAGAATAACGGGTTGTCCGCAGTCTTCGCGGACTCCGTAGCTCAGTCTGGTGTAGCAATGGCTTGGCAGTCTCAGCAATCTCGGTGGACTCGGCGGTCTCTAAGGCTGTGTGTCTGGCTTATTCTTGCATTGTTTGTATGCACTTCTTTTGTACATTGACGAATCATATCTCGCCATGTATGTCATTCCTTGTAAAGAAGATTGTTGATAATACAAGACTTGTTGTTGCCTTATATTGTCTCTGATTGAGCTCTGTTTATATGTGGAGTATTCCTGCGCCTGGTTCCTGCTTTCCGCTTCATCAAGGTGCCATTTTGATAGCTCTAAAAGTTTTACTTGGTATCAGAGCTATCTCCTGATCATCTTGAGAAATTTTAACATATACGACGTTTTTTATGTCTCAGTGTTAAGGAAGTCCTTAGTGGAGCCGTGTGATATGGTCGAGTCGATGGTAGTGCTGATAACCGAGGATTTGAGTACGATGGCTCGTCCGATTTCCGTAGAGGATTCAGAAATCTGACGTTTAAGGAATAAAGAAGCCAAGCTCGTAAAGGTATGTTGGGACAATTGTGGGTGGGACGAGTTCTCGTGGGAGCGCGAGCAAGCGATGTCGGAAGACTACCCAGAGCAGTTTTTGTAAGGTGCGTATCATATTTGGTATATATTTTTTAATTTCGAGACCAAAATTCTTTTACCCAAAAAACATTTACCTATTGTCGGAGAGTGTTGGGTGGGGTGCAACAGGTCTATCTTTTTCCTTGACAAAGCGTTAAAGGCAAAAATTCGTCGTGTGCTCTTGAGTGGTGGCGTGTTCACTCGGGAGGAGTCGTGTTCACTAGACGCCAGCGACGTGTTTACTTGATGTCAGCAACATGTTCACTCAACACTGGGTGGTTCGCCGGTCTGGTGTCGTGTCCTCTAGTCTGGCATCGTTTTCTCCAGCTAGGCATCGTGATCACTCAACACCCAGAATAGTGCGCTTTTTTAAGTGTCATGAACTGGTTCCATTAATAAGATTTTTTGGGCGTCCAATCTTCCTGGAACTTAATCTAATGACTGAGATCTTTATCCCGTGAGCCTTAAGTAGGGCAGAGGAGACATTTCCTCTCACTTTTCTCAAGTTCTTGACACTTGATGGCTCATAAGCGGGAAGGTGCGAAGGAGAAAGACGACCTAGTTTCCAGCATTGTTTGAGCTTCAGAGCTCCGATTCCTGATCCGAGACATTCATAGCGGAGAGGGATTGAAGGCGCACACTTTCATTCGTGCAAATCAAGATCTCCTTGGTTAGGAAGAAATTCCACAAGGTAACGACATCTCTCCTCCCGGTTTTAGGATGCGTGCATGTCATCCCTTTCGTTTATGCCCTTTTTTTTACATTTTAGTACCAGATATCTCAAATGAGAGGGATTCAGATTGCCTCAGTTCAAGAGAAACCATTGGGTCGATTGAGTCCATCCCCGACATACTTTGCTTTATAGATCCGCTCTGTTATCGGATTAGGCATGGTTGGTGAAGCCGTAATTGTGACTGGTGGTCTAATTCAATGATGTTGATATACGTGAATTTTAGGGATTTTGCTAGAAATTCGATGGTGGCGAAAACGCCATTGTGATGCCCCTTATTTTCATATGAGAACAAATGTTGGCTAGGGTGGGGAAACATAAGTGATGTATTGTGATCCCCGTTTGTATGTGAAGGAGTGGTTTTGTCTTTGTGGTCGACTGGCTTACCCCGTGGTATTATGATTCACGTGTGGAGGGTGACTCGGCAAGATAAGTCCCCTTTTGGTGAAAACTGACTAGAACGATTGTGCATTGGACAAGCCCAATGGTGTTGTAATCCTTCTGTGGGTGGGGTCTAAACGAGAGTTCTTAGCATTTTTTGTGTTCATTTGGTGAAATTGGTGAGAACATTGGAGCTGGTGGACAAGCCCGATGGTGTTGTGATCCATGTGCGGGTGGGGTCTCAGCGAGGGTTCTTGGTTGTAGGCTCGTATGCCTTTGGGGAAATGAGAGTACCCATGAATGTTGTTGTGATTGATGATGTGTGTTGATATGTTAGAATCATACATGTTATAGGGTGTCTTGGGTGAAACTCAGGTTTGTATACATGTTGCATTATGAGCCCCTTTTTATTTACATGCACAACATAGAAATGTGTTTGATGATTGTGACACCCACTCCTGTTACTTTTATGTTACTTTATGTTGTATCACATATGCATACGAAGTGTTGAATTGAAGGGTGATGAAGTGCCCGAGGTCTGCTAGGGATGGCCAGGAGGAGGAGTGTTTGTTATACAGTTGAGGTCAGCCTTAGCAGACCCACATTGTAACATCCCTCAAACAACTAGACCCCTAGAAGTAGTTTTGTCATGAATAGGTCATGACAAAATCCTAGGAAGCCCAAGAAGGCCATGTGAACCTAGGAATGTAGGTGAGACCACTGTGGTTTGCAAATAGTAAATTTCTTAACCCTAGTTTAAGATGACCATGGGTCTTCACCAAGACTTCAAGACCCCACCATGGTCTCATCAATCCATTGTAAGGTCCATTAGAGCCCTAAGGGTCCATTGGAGTCGACCCAGGGTGGCCAAGTTGACCTAGAACCACTGTAGGCCTAAATTGGGCAAGGTGCCCTAACTAAGGGCAGTGTGCCCTATTAAAGCCCAAATAACCTTACCAAGGCCTTCCTAGACCAAAAGTGGGGTCAATGGGTCACTAAGGACCCATGGAGGGCAGTCAAAGTGGTTAAGTTGACCAAAGTCAACTCTAACCCTAAATGGGTCAACCTGACCTATGTAGGGTCAACTGACCTTCCCTTAGCCAAGTGGACCCCACATATACCTTCCTAACCCTAGTGAGAGGCCAATGGGTCACCAAGGACCCATTGGGGTCAACCAAAAAGGCTAAGTTGACCAAAGTCAACTCTAGCTCTAAAGTGGTCAAAGTGCCCTGATTAAGGGTCAAGTGACCTCCAAGGGCCAAGTCAACCCCACCTAGACCTTAGGGGAGGCAAATGGGTCACCAAGGACCCATTGGGGGCAACCTCAAAGACCAAATTGACCAAGGTCAACCCTAGTCAAGGTTTAGGTCAAGCTAGCCCAAATGGGTTAACTCAAGCTCAAGCCCAATTCACTTGGGCCAACCTTGTATTGGTAGATGAAATGAACATGTGGGCTTCCATTGGGTTAGGTAGAAGCCAAATTTCAGGCTTGGTGAGTAGGAGAGAGAAAATCTTCAAAGGGAGGAGAGAGAAAGAGAAGAGAGTAAAGGGGGAAGACTTTGGGCTCATCCTCCCCCTTCCCCAACCCGCTCCATTCATTTCACTAGGACAAAGAGTGCAATCCCATTTCAACCAGCTGGTCATTGACTGGTTTGAGCCATGCTTCATCCCCCACCTACCATGGCCGAAATTTTTGACTAAGAGGGGCCTCCAATGGCAATGCAGCCCACAACCACCTAACACCCCAATTCTCCTTCTTAAAAGCTTCACTGGAGTCCAGGGATTGATTCCCACACATTAACTGAAGGAGCCAAGCCATCCCACTCTGTAATCGCAGAAATCTGACCACCACCACCACCATGTCAGCTCGGTGATCGACGCAACTCCAGACCGCCGCAAAGGTCCTCCCCTTCCTCTTCTTCTATGGTTAGATCTTAGGAATCTTTAGAGATAAGAATCAGGCTCAATTAAGCCCGATTGGAGTGAGAAAATTTCTGAATTTTAATGTTTTTTTTCAAAAAAATGGAGTGGTCGGATCGCTGGAAACCGCCCCTCCGACGGCCGTGTCGCCGCCCGGCGATAGCCCCCACCTCAACGAAGGTGGTGGCGGTGGTGGCCGGTCAGGGAGGTGGCTAGAAGGATGACAAATGGCTTGAAAAGTTGCTCCAGGTCGGGCTGATCCCAGCCCTTGGCTGGAGGAAGAAGGTGACCAGGAGCCCCACGATTTTGCTTTAAGATCCGTGCTGGATCTGATTTTATTAAATCCTATTATTTCAATTTCTGTCATGTTTATTTGTCTATTTTAAATTAAATATTAAAAATATGTAGGCCCACCTACAGAAAAAGTGGCCAATATTGAAGTTGTAGCCCATGAAGTCTAGTTTAATTGAAAATTTATTTGAACTCATTTGGGTAAGTGGTTTGACCACAACACCCATTTTAGTGGGGTCTATACCTAGGCTAGACAGATAGTGTTTTAAGTGCCCCCACCAATCAAGACATCCAAATGACTTGAAATTTTGGATGGCGGTCACTAGAACCTATACCTAGAACATATCCAAAAATGAGAATTTTTGGAGAAATTTGTCCTATAGTTTTTGTAAAAATTTAAGAAACCATTTATGAATTATTTTAGGGGTTTAATGACCTCTATACCCCCCCCCCCCCAAGATTTTTGTGCCTGACTCTTAGGGTCATTGTTTGACCCTGAGAAAAATCTCAGCCCAATTAGGTTTGATTTGAATAGGTTTTGGTGTGACCAAATTTTGGTCTCCTAAGGGGTACATTAGGGCAAAGACTATTTGGGGCATGGAGGGGCCAATTCTCACCCAAATTGGTTAGAGCCTTGGCCAGAGCCCTATGGTCAGTAAAAACACTCTCTCCTGGAATTTGAGATGAATTGGGGTTGGTTTTCCTTAGGACCTTAGTTCAAACCTTAAGGTTGAACTTTGGGGGCTTGTGAAGGACATAAGGTGATATGTCTTTGGATGGACTTGGGGTTTAGTCCATGTAATCCTAAGAGGTTAAAATGCCCTATGAAGAGATTAGGCAGTAGTTGGACACATACACCCCACTTAAACCACTAAATAAATATTTAGGTCCTTACACCCTAGAAATTAATTAGTGGGTCATATGACCTTGAATCATGATGAAATTTTGGCAAAAGTATTTTTATAGTGTTAATCATCTCTGGAAATTTTGTTATGAATTTTAAATCAATAAACAAAGTACTTTATTCACAACCCTTCAAATTGCACTATCTACTTAGGAATTTATTTTGAATTAACCACTCATTGGAATCTTGTGAAATTTGGTCAAAGGACCTTTTATGTGATTATAAAGCTCTGCAAATTTTTATGGAATTTTTGGAAGTGTATTAGAAGTACTTGTTTCATTGTTTTGATAAATGTAAGTTATGTTCAACAATTATGTTTAGAGGTTTAAATATTGCTAAAAAATTATGAGGTCTTGAATTTACAGTAACCTAGATGCCTAGTATTTATTAAGATTTTGTGAAGTATTTTTCATGACTGAAAATGGTACATAATGTACAAAACTAGGGCATTTTGATTTCTTAGAAAATTTATTAATTAATTAATTAAGAAAATTGTGAACCTCTGGTTTAGATTAAACATCTCATGATAGACCCTCATTAAATATTGTAGGGTCATTGGATGAAAATTTTGGGTACCTCCCTTTGTAGACGTCATATAGCTTAAGGAGGTCTGCGTTTAGTAAAACTGCAGAATTCACTATAGGGTGCTGAATTATTTAGAGAATTGAGATGCTAGAGCACTGATTTGGAATTATGAAATAAGTGCATCCTTAGAAGTCAATAGGAACAGAAGGCAGGTGGCTAGTGTTAAGTGGTGCTCGGGGTCGACGAAACACTGTCTTCCCCGTGAAAGGAGAACGAGTCAAAATACACTTGGGATAGAACTACTATAACATTAAACGGATCGGGAATTAGGTAACAACCAATAATAGTAAGTGCATTGCGAAAGGGAGTCTTGGGCTTCAGCTCATCGTAGCTCCTTGTGCCCACGAGAGCCCTTCGCAGGAAATACCTTGGGCAGTCCTGGGCTAAACCTAAATCGTAGGCAAAACTGAAATGCAAGAGTAACTAGTAAATCTAGGGTTTCACCTTCTCATACCTCGATGTCTTGGGGAGATAGGTTGGGTCACTCGGGCAGAAAGCCTAGTGGTGTTGGTGGTGGGCAGGTTAGCCCGACGAGCTTTGGCTCGGTAATGGTTTGTGATGGGCAGGATGGCTCGACGAGCTTTGTCTCGATTGTTGTTTATGACAGACGGGATGATCCGGGGAGCTTTGGCTCGGTACCTGATACATAAGGTTGCATGTGCATAAAGTATAAGGTGGTGGGTCTTCGGTATTGGAGGGTCGATGCACCGATGCCAACACGTTAACTCGGCGAGTGTGGTTTAGCACTTGGCCAAATAAAGTCCAGTGCGCCAGCCGACAAGACTACACAGGAGCTCCGCTTAGTGCACCATCATTGAGGCGTACGATAGGTCTGACTGGTAGTGCAATTACCGGTTTAGAGGTGGGAGAGGCCCAACCCACTGCTTATGTTTGCCACTACAGAGGTATCCTGGGATGTTCGGCTCAAGAAAGGGGGAACTAAAGGTCTGTGTACACAGAGTTGAGTGGGTGAGTTACACTTGCATGTTCACGTCATGACATAATTGTATTTCATAGCATAATCATTGCATATAACCTAACACCTATTGTATAAGTTGTATGGGACGCTTTATACAATAGGCCCTGCAAAACGACCCCTTGGTTTATAAGTTCGTGCGAGCATGCTTATAAGTTAAGGTTTTATTCAGTATTACATATTTATGCTTGCTAATAAAACGACACCCTATCGTATAAATTGGTATGAGACTTTTTATACGATAGGAGCCCTGCAAAAGATCCTTTTGCTTATGTATTATCATATAAGTTAAGGTTACTTTCTCATGCAAATTCATACCTTTATTACTGTCTTATATACTTTAGAACTGCTAGATTAGTTTCCGTCGCCATCTGCTTATTTGTTATTCTCCACTATCATGTCCTCTCCTTTCTTTTTCCCCGCTCGGTGTCTAGGAGCAATGGGGGAAGGGGCGGGGGATGATAGGACTTAGTCTTTTAGACTAACGGTTTTCGAACCATATCATTTTAGGAGACCATGAAGCCCAACATGGAGGAGTAGCCCTGGAGGTCGGTACGTTTGGAGATCGGGCAGTCTAGTACCGGAGTTCATACGGCAGGGACTGTGAGTCCCGATCGCTAGTAGTATATTAGTTGCTTCCACGATGAGAGATATGTAGTGAGGACTTGATGTACTGGGCATAAGCCCAAGATTTTGTATTTTGTTTGTTATATCTGTGGACACTCACTTCGTGGAGATTATTTTCTATATGTAATTTCTGTGGACTTGCTTTATTATTTGCTACAGTTGTGATCGATTTTGTCGGCAGGATCGGCGTTTTGTAGTGATGACCTTCCCGGGTGCGAAGGTGTCACCGCAAAGCGGCGGTTCTGGGCCTAAGACCCCGGTGTTTTAAAGGAAAAAAGGGGTCTTACAAGTGGTATCAGAGGACGACCTCGATTGAAAATAGCAGTCCACAACCCCTGGGTCACCCCTGTATGAGTTTGGTTTGGGGACAAACTAAGCAGCGGAAGCAGTGGTGGGCGCATATGGGGGATGACATGTAAATTGTCCACTTTTAGTTAGGGTGGAGTGATTACTTATAATTGGTTTTTGTTACGTAGCCCCCGGTGCAGCCTACACAATAGGGCAGAGTCCAGCAGACTCCGAATGTTGCACCACCTCCCCCAGTCCCCACTCCATTCCTACAGTCAAAGATGGGGGCAAAATCTGACAGCTATTCTGGAAGCTTTCAGGGCCCAACAGGTTCCGGCTCCGCATCCAAACCCGGGGGCCAATTGGCTGAGCATCTTCTGAGGGCTCTCTCCCCCATCCTACTTAGGGACAGAGTCAGCTGTTCGGACGGAGGAGTGGCTTGACATTATGAACGAGATGTTGACCGGGATACGGTGCCCCTGGGAGGAGAGGGTTCCATTGGTGGTCTCTTACTTGGAGTCTCATGACAAGAGATGGTGGAAGACGTCGCTGGATACGACTTTTGCGGATATGGAGGTTGCAGAAATTACTTGGGAGGAGTTTAGGGCCGCGTTACTGGAGCATTTTGTTCCACAGTCGGCTAGGGATGAGCTGGAGAATAGGTTCCTGCAGTTGAAGCAGGGCAACAAGACAGTGGTAGAATACCACTAGGAGTTCAACCATTTAGCCCCATTTGCGGACTCCTATCAGCTGGATGAGGTAGGATACACTAAGAGGTTTTATAAGGGTCTGCGGGAGGAGTTGAGGGAGGCTCTTTTGTTCGTATCTGACGGGCTTATACCTAGGATGTTAGAGATGACCAAGAGGATTGAGGCTGATTGGCACATGACTCAGGGTCGGAAGAGGCCAACGGAGGACCAGGGCCGGGGAACCAGGAATGATCAGCGGCGGGGACGCATCATTGATGGGAGAGAGGGAAGAAGAGCAGAGGACCAGCCTCGTCAGGAGGTGAGATAGGAGCCGAGGGAGCGGGTGGTAGTGGCTCCTCAGCCTCTTCAGATGCGGGAGGCACCGAGACCCGGGGGTATGACATTTCTCCGCCGGAGTGCTTCAACTGTCATCAGACAGGGCACATCCGGAGAAACTGTCCCATGAGGGGAGCACCTCTACTAGCACCGCAGGCTGCCCCGCATGCTCAGCAGTTTGGAGGTCGAGGACATGGCCGAGGATGTGGATACCCGGGTGTAGATCGCAGGCAGGACAGGGAGCAAGTTAATGCACTAGATCTGACTCAACCCCGGAACCCGGAGCAAGTGATTACAGGTACGCAAGAAAGTTTTAAGTTTTCTTTCCTGAACACTTAAATTTTTGGATATAGAATTGATAATCTAGGAAAGAAAACCACAACTAGATTCTAAGACATTTAACTCCCCCCCCAGGCATAGTTTTCATCAGCGGCAAGCCCGCTTATACGCTGTTTGATACGGGTGCTTCACACTCATTCGTATTGGAGGCCTTCGTGAAAGGGTTGGAAGGCGTGGATCGATTCACGGGTTTGATGATGAGGATACGATTACCCGACGGATCGGAGCTGTTCACCTCTGCCCACTGCAACATGGAGGCGGAGATCGGCGGAAAGATATTTGATGCACCAACGACAATCATGAAGATTCCAGTCTTTGATTTGATCCTGGGAATGACATGGTTATACTGGAACCATACTCAGATTGACTGCATGTCCAAGAGAATTACTGTGAGGTATGAGGATTCCTACATAGTTATCGAAGGTAGTAGATCTATTCCCCCTCTTTTGCTATCATCCGTGTAGGCCGTCAATGCCCACTTGCAGGGGGAGGAAGTCTATGAGGTGTTGTTTGAAATGGTTGAGGCCAAGGGTTCCTTCTCGGATATCCCGGTGGTGCAAGATTTTGCCGACATATTCCAGAGAAGCTGCCAGGGCTACCCCCGCACCGGTAGCAGGATTTCTAGATACAGCTAGTACCGGGGGCTAAGCCGACAACTAGAGCCCCTTACCGAATGGCCCCGAAGGAGCTGACAGAGTTTTGAAGCCAACTCCAGGAACTAGTGGAGGCCGGATTTGTCCGGCCAAGCTCTTCACCATAGGGAGCCCCGGTCTTGTTCGTCAAAAAGAAGACGGGACACTTAGATTGTGCATCGACTACCGAGCACTAAACCGATTGACAGTTTGGAATACCTATCCACTACCAAGGATAGATGAGCTGTTTGACCAGCTAGAAGGCGCGCATTTTTTTTCAAAATTGGATTTGAGGTCGGGCTACTATCAGCTGCGGATCCAGGAGGAGCACATATCGAAGACTGCCTTCAGTAGCAGATATGGGCTGTTCGAGTTTACCGTGATGCCCTTCGGGCTCACGAATGCGCCGTCGGCATTCATGAGCCTCATGAATCGGGTGTTCGAGACATATTTGGATGTGTTCGTCATCGTGTTTATTGATGACATCCTCATTTACTCGAGGACAGAGGAGGAGCACACACGACATCTGATGCTGACCCTGGAGAGACTGCGGGAGCACCAACTTTATGCGAAGATCAGCAAATGTCAGCTCTGGTTGAGGGAGGTGGCTTTTCTAGGCCATATCATCAGTGGTGCTGGGTTAGCGGTGGACTCGGCCAAGATTCAAGCAGTTCGGGATTGGCCGCAGTTGAAGTCGACCACAGATGTGCAGAGTTTCCTAGGAATCGCCGGTTACTAACGGAAGTTCGTGGAGGGATTTTCTCGTATTGCCATTCCACTCACATCCCTGACAAGGAAGGAGGTGCCCTTTGTCTGGACCACACAGTGTGAGGTGTCTTTTTAGGAGCTGAAGGGTCGGCTCACCTCGGCTTCTATACTTGCCCTCCCTTCAGGGAAAGAAGGATTTCAGGTCTACACTGACGCTTCCTACCAGGGCATGGGTGCAGTGCTGATGCAGAATGGTCATGTGATAACATACGCCTCTCGGCAGCTGAAGAAGCATGAGCAGAACTACCCAGTTCATGAATTAGAAATGGGAGCTGTCATATATGCTCTGAAAGTCTGGCGGCACTATCTGTACGGTGTCCACTGCGACATATACTCCGATCACAAAAATTTGAGGTATGTGGACACACAGAAAGAGCTGAACATCAGGCAGAGACAATGGGTGGAGTTTCTAGCAGACTACCAGTATGAGATGCACTACCACCCAGGGAAGACGAATGTGGTGGCAGATGCGCTGAGCCAAAAGGCTGCAAACCCTGGAGCAGGAACGCAGTTGATGGCCTTGGAATTGGTCCAGATGTTAGAAAAGATGCAAATATCCTTTGTGTCCGAGGATCACCCTTAGCTGTACCGGGAGTACCTATCGTCGTTGATTGCCACGGATGACATTCGAGACCGAGTTAGAGATGGGCAGAGGCAGGATGCCCAGCTAGAGCCGATATTCCGGGCCTTACAAGCAGGCACTGCTGGAGATTACTCACTGAGAGATGACCTAGTGTGTTTCAAAGGACGAGTTTACGTACCAGAGGGAGGCCAGGTCCGGGAGGATATCATGACGGAGGCTCATTACCGTCAGTATTCAGTACACCCGGGAGTTACGAAAATGGCTGCGGACCTCAAGAAAACCATGTACTGGCCAGGCATGAAGAAGGATATCACATACTTCGTGACCCATTACGAGGCATGCCAGTTGGTGAAAGCAGAGTGCAGAAACCCTGCAGGATTATTGCAGCCACTCGCAGTGTCGGAGTGGAAGTTCCATGATATTGCCATGGACTTTATACATGGGCTTCCCCGATCGCGGATGGGGAATTATTCGATCTGGGTGATCGTCGACCGGATGACGAAGGTAGCCAGATTTATTCCGATCAGGAAGGATGACTCGGTTGGTGTGTTAGTTCGAAAGTTCGTGGAGCAGTTCGTCCGTTATCATGGCGTACCCAGGTCGATTGTATCGGACCGGGATGGATGGTTTACGTCCAGGGAGTGGAGATCAGTGCATAATTATTTGGGCACTAGGCTAACATTCAGTACAACATTTCATCCCCAGACTGATGGGCAGACGGAACACACCAATCGGATGCTGGAAGATTTGCTGCGACTTTGCATATTGGATCGCGGTGAGCCTTGGGAGAAGTTGTTGCCACTGATCGAGTTCTCATATAATAACAGCTACCAGTCCAGCATAAGGATGGCTCCTTATGAGGCCTTATACGGATGGAGATGTAGGACTCCACTGTCATGGATACAGGACGAGGATCTGAGAGCTTTGGGTTTGGATTTTGTCGAGAACACCAAGGCTCAGGTGAGATTGATACAGGACAGGATGCTAGAGGCACAGAGCCGACAGGCTAAGTATTACGACGCTCGGCACCGTCAGGTGGAGTTCTGCATGGGGGACCAGGTGTTCTTGAAGATCCGACCAATGCATGGGGTTTCACGGGTACGCAGTCGGAAGAAGAAGCTCAGCCCAAGATATATGGGGCCTTATAGGATCCGAGAGCGGATCGGTCCCTTGACATACAGGCTAGAGCTTCCACCGGAGCTGGCAAGTCTGTGCGACATGTTCCACGTATCCTCTCTTAGGAGGGCTCTATTATGCCCGGAGCAGCAGATTACGGCCACAGATGGGCCGGTAGCATCTGATCGGTCAGTTCACCTGGAACCGGTCCGAATTGACGACGGGAATACGAGTCTTACGTCGCAAGAAGGTTCAATTGGTCAAGGTACTGTGGAGGAATCATGGGCGAGAGGAGCATACATGGGAGCCTCAAGACTTGATGCGACAGAGGTACCCGGAGCTTTTTGGTTAGTATTACTCACAACTTCTCGGGATGTTATAATTTACTTTCCATATTTGAAACCCCGTTAACCTAATTAGAATTTCGAGGATGAAATTTTTTTGTTTATATATTGGGATTTATAACATACCTCAAACAACTAGACCCCTAGGAGTAGTTTTGTCATGACAAAACCCTAGGAAGCCCAAGAAGGCCAAGTGAACCTAGGAATGTAGGTGAGACCACTGTGGTCTGCAAACAGTAAATTTATTAACCCTCATTTAAGATGACCATGGGGCTTCACCAAGACATCAAGACCCCACCATGGTCTCATCAACTCATTTTAACATCCATTAGAGCCCTAAGGGTCCATTGGAGTCGACCTAGGGTGGTCAAGTTAACCCAGAACCACTCTAGGCCTAAATTGGGCAAGGTGCCCTAACTAAGGGCAGTGTTCCCTAGTAAAGCCCAAATAACCCAACCAAGGCCTTGAGACCTAAAGTGGGGTCAATGAGTCACTAAGGACCCATGGAGGGCAGTCAAAGTGGTTAAGTTGACCAAAGTCAACTCTAACCCTAAATAGGTCAACTGTACCTATGTAGGGTCAACTGACCTTCCCTTAGCCAAGTGGACCCTACATATACCTTCCTAACCCTAGTGAGAGGCCAATGGGTCACCAAGGATCCATTGGGGTCAACCAAAAAGGCTAAGTTGACCAAAGTCAACTCTAGCCCTAAAGTGGTCAAAGTCCCCTAATTAAAGGGTCTAGTGACTTCCAAGGGCCAAGTCAACCTCACCTAGACCTTAGGGGAGGCAAATGGGTCACCAAGGACCCATTAGGGGCAACCTCAAAGACCAAATTGACCAAGGTCAACCCTAGTCAAGGTTTAGGTCAAGCTAGCCAAAATGGGCTAACTCAAGCTCAAGCCCAATTCACTTGGGCCAACCTTGTATTGGTGGATGAAATGAACATGTGGGCTTCCATTGGGTTAGGTAGAAGCCAAATTTCAGGCCTGGTGAGTAGGAGAGAGAAAATCTTCAAAGGGAGGAGAGAGAAAGAGAAGAGAGTAAAGGGGGGAAGACTTTCAGCTCATCCTCCCCCTTCCCCAACCCCCTCCATTCATTTCACTAGGACAAGGAGTGCAATCCCATTTCAACCAGCTGGTCATTAACTGGTTTGAGACATGCTCCATCCTTCACCTACCATGGCCGAAATTTTGGATTAAGAGGGGCCTCCAATGGCAATGCAGCCCACAACCACCTAACACCCAAATTCTCCTTCTTAAAAGCTTCACTGGACTCCAGGGATTGATTCCCATAGATTAACTGAAGGAGCCAAGCCATCCCACTGTGTAATCACAGAAATCAGACCACCACCACCACCATGTCAACTCGATGATCGGCGTGACTCCAGACTGCCGCAAAGGCCCTCCCCTTCCTCTTCTTCTATGGTTAGATCTTAGGAATCTTTAGAGATAAGAATCGAGCTCAATTGAGACCGATTGGAGTGAGAAAAATTTTTAATTTTCAAGTTTTTTTTCAAAAAAATGGAGTGGTCGGATCGCCGAAAACCGCCCCTTCGGCTGCCGTGCTGCCGCCCGGCGATAGCCCCCACCTCAACGAAGGTGGTGGCGGTGGTGGCCGGCCAGGGAGGTGGATAGAAGGCCGACAAATGGCTTGAAAAGTTGCTCCAGGTTGGGCTGATCCCAGCCCTTGGCTGGAGGAAGAAGATGACCAGGAGCCCCACGATTTTGCTTTAAGATCCGTGATGGATCTGATTTTATTAAATCCTATTATTTCATTTTATGTCCTGTTTACTGGTCTGTTTTAAATTAAGTATTAAAAATACTTAGGACCACCTAAAGAAAAAGTGTAAAACATGAAAGTTGTAGCCCATGAAGTCTAGTTTAATTGAAAATTTGTTTGAACGCATTTGGGTAAGTGGTTTGACCACAACACCCATTTTGGTGTGGTCTTTACCTAGGCTAGACCAGATAGTGTTTTGAGTGCCCCCACCAATCCAGACATCCAAATGACTTGAAATTTTGGATGGGGGTCACTAGAACCTATACCTAGAACATATCCGAAAATTAGAATTTTTGGAGAACTTTGTCCTATAGTTTCTGTAGAAATTTAAGAAACCATTTATGAATTATTTTAGGGGTTTAATGACCTCTATACCCCCCCCCCCTCCCAAGATTTTTGTGGCTGACTCTTAGGGTCATTGTTTGACCCTGAGAAAAATCTCAGCCCAATTGGGTTTGATTTGAATAGGTTTTGGTGTGACCAAATTTTGGTCTCCTAAGGGGTACATTAGGGCAAAGAGTATTTGGGGTATGAAGGGGCCAATTCTCACCCAAATGGGTTGGGACCTTGACCAGAGCCCTATGGCTAGTAAAAACACCCTCTCCTAGAATTTGAGATGAATTGGGGTTGTTTTTTCTTAGGACCTTAGTTCAAACCTTAAGGTTGAACTTTGGGGGCTTGTGAAGGACATAAGGTGATATGTCCTTGGATGGACTTGGAGTTTAGTACATGTAATCCTAGGAGGTTGAAATGCCCTAGGAAGGGATTAGGCAGTATTTGGACACATATACCCCACTTAAACGACTAAATAAATATTTAGGTCCTTACACCCTAGGAATTAATTAGTGGGTCATATGACCTTGAATCATGATGAAATTTTGGCAAAAGTATTTTTATAGTGTTAGTCATCTCTGGAAATTTTGTTATGAATTTTAGATCAATAAACAAAGTATTTTATTCACAACCCTTCAAATTGCACTATCTACTTATGAATTTTTTTTGAATTAACTACTCATTGGAATCTTGTGAAATTTGTTCAGAAGACCTTTTATCTGATTATAAAGCTCTGCAAATTTTTATGGAATTTTTGGAAGTTTATTAGAAGTACTTGTTTCATTATATTGATAAATGTAAGCTATGTTCAACAATTATGTTTAGAGATTTAAATATTGCTGAAAAATTTTGAGGCCTTGAATTACAGTAACCTAGATGCCTAGTATTTATTATAATTTTGTGAAGTATTTTTCATGACTGAAAATTGTACATCATGTACAAAACTAGGGCATTTGGATTTCTTAGAAAATTTATTAATTACCAAATTAATTAAGAAAATTGTGAACCTCTGGATTTAGATTAAACATCTCATGATAGACCCTCATTAAATATTGTAGGGTCATTGGATGAAAATTTGGGGTACCTCCCTTTGTAGACGTCAATAGCTTAGAGAGGTCTGCGTTTAGTAAAACTTCAGAATTCATTATAGGGTGTTGAATTACTTAGAGAATTGAGTTGCAAGAGCACTGATTTGGAATTGTGAAATAAGTGCATCCTTAGAAGTCAATAGGAAGAGAAGACACCTAGTGTTAAGTGGCGCTCGGGGTCGACGAAACACCGTCTTCCCCGTGGAGGGAGAACAAGTCAAAATACACTAGGGATAGAACTATTATAACATTGAAGAGATCGGGAATTAGGTGACAACAAATAATAGTAAGTTCCTTGCGAAAGAGAGTCTTGGGCTTCAGCCCATCGTAGCTCCTAGTGCCCTCGAGAGCCCTTCGCAGAGAATACCTTGGGCAGTCCTGGGTTAAACCTTAATCGTAGGCAAAACTGAAATGCAAGAGTAACTAGTAAATCTATGGTTTCACCTTCTCATACCTCGATGTCTTGGGGAGATAGGTTGGGTCACTCGGGCAGTAAGCCTAGTGGTTTTGGTGGTGGGCAGGTTAGCCCGGCGAGCTTTGGCTCGGTAATGGTTTGTGATGGGCAGGATGGACCGGCGAGCTTTGTCTCGGTTGTTGTTTATGACGGACGGGATGGTCCAAGGAGCTTTGGATTGGTAGCTGATAACTAAGGTTTCATGTGCATAAAGTATAAGGTGGTGGGTCTTCGGTATTGGAGGGTCGATGCACAGGCGCCAACACGTTGACTCGACGAGTGTGGTTTAGCACTTGGCCAAATAAAGTCCAGTGCGCCAGCCGGCAAGAGTACGCAGGAGCTCCGCTTAGTGCACCAGCGTTGAGGCGTACGATAGGTCTGACTGGTAGTGCAATTACCAGTTTAGAGGTGGGAGAGGCCCAACCCACCGCTTCCGTTTGCCACTACGGAGGTATCCTGGGAGGTTAGGCTCCAGAATGGGGGAACTAAAGGTCTATGTACATAGAGTCGAATGGGTGAGTTGCACTTGCATGTTCACATCATGGCATAATTATATTTCATAGCATAATCATTGCATATAACCCGACACCTATTGTATAAGTGGTATGTGACGCTTTATACAATAGACCCTGCAAAACGACCCCTTGGTTTATTAGTTCGTGCGAGCATGCTTATAAGTTAAGGTTTTATTCAGTATTACATATTTATGCTTGCTAATAAAACGACACCCTATCGTATAAATCGGTATGGGACATTTTATACGATAGGATCCTTGCAAAAGATCCCATTGCTTATGTATTATCATATAAGTTAAGGTTACTTTCTCATGCAAATTCATACCTTTATTACTGTCTTATATACTTTAGAACTGCTAGATTAGTTTCCGTCGCCATCTGCTTATTTCTTATTCTCCACTATCATGTCCTCTCCTTTCCTTCTCCCCGCTCGGTGCCTAGGATCCATGGGGGAAGGGGCAGGGGATGATAGGACTTAGTCTTTTAGACTAACGATTTTCGAACCATATCATTTTAGGGAACCATGGAGCCCAGCTTGTAGGAGCAGCCCCGGAGGTCGGCACGTTTGGAGATCGGGCAGTCTAGTACCAGAGTTCAGATGGTAGGGACTGTGAGCCTTGATCGCTAGTAGTATATTAGTTGCTTTCGCGATGAGAGATATGTAGTGAGGGCTTGATGTACTGGGCATAAGCCCAAAATTTAGTATTTTGTTTATTATATGTGTGGGCACTCCCTTTGTGGAGATTATTTTCTATATGTGATTTCTATGGACTTGCTTTATTATTTGCTACAGTTGTGATCAATTTGTCGGCAGGATCGATGTTTTTTAGTGATGACCTTCCCGGGTGCGAAGGTGTCACCGCAAAGCGGCGGTTCTGGACCTAAGACCTCAGTGTTTTAAAGGGGAAAAAAGGGGTCTTACAAGGGCACCCCCAGCACCACGCTTGAAAGGGTTCAGCCGAACCAGGTCTTCAAACCATGCACCCCAACCCCTCTCCGCGCCTGTTTTTCAGCAGCGGTAGGTTGTTACCACTAGGGATCAAACCCAGGACCTTGATAACAGACTCTTTTCCACAACTCTCATCACCAACTAAGTGGAGAGGGCTTGAAGGCGCACACTTTCATTCGTGCAAATCAAGATCTCCTTGGTTAGGAAGAAATTCCGCAAGGTAACGACATCTCTCCTCCCAGTTTTAGGATGCGTGCATGTCATCCCTTTCGTTTATGCCCTTTATTTTTTACATTTTAGTACCAGATATCTCAAATGAGAGGGATTCAGATTGCCTCAGTTCAAGAGAAATCATTGGGTCGATTGAGTCCATCCCCAACATACTTTGCTTTATAGATCCGCTCTGTTATCGGATTAGGCATGATTGGTGAAGCCGTAATTGTGACTGGTGGTCTAATTCAATGATGTTGATATACGTGAATTTTAGGGATTTTGCTAGAAATTCGATGGTGGCGAAAATGCCATTGTGATGCCCCTTATTTTCATATGAGAACAAATGTTGGCTAGGGTGGGGAAACATAAGTGATGTATTGTGATCCCCGTTTGTATGTGAAGGAGTGGTTTTGTCTTTGTGGTTGACTGGCTTACCCCGTGGTGTTATGATTCACGTGTGGAGGGTGACTCGGCAAGATAAGTCCCCTTTTGGTGAAAACTGACTAGAACGATTGTGCATTGGACAAGCCCAATGGTGTTGTAATCCTTCTGTGGGTGGGGTCTAAACGAGAGTTCTTAGCATTTGTTGTGTTCATTTGGTGAAATTGGTGAGAACATTGGAGCTGGTGGACAAGCCCGATGGTGTTGTGATCCATGTGCGGGTGGGGTCTCAGCGAGGGTTCTTGGTTGTAGGCTCGTATGCCTTTGGGGAAATGAGAGTACCCATGAATGTTGTTGTGATTGATGATGTGTGTTGATATGTTAGAATCATACATGTTATAGGGTGTCTTGGGTGAAACTCAGGTTTGTATACATGTTGCATTATGAGCCCCTTTTTATTTACATGCACAACATAGAAATGTGTTTGATGATTGTGACACCCACTCATGTTACTTTTATGTTACTTTATGTTGTATCATATATGCATACGAAGTGTTGAATTGAAGGGTGATGAAGTGCCCCGAGGTCTGCTAGGGATGGCCAAGAGGAGGAGTGTTTGTTATACAGTTGAGGTCATCCTTAGCAGACCCACATTACTTTAAACCTTTGCAGGGTAAGGATCACAAATTAGGGCTAGCTCGCCGGCTAAAAAGACATAAACCTCATGAAGTGTTTCATCTCTTATTTTGTAGTTTGTTGTGTTTCCTTAATCTGTTTCCGTCTTGCAAGTTGAGGTAGCATAGAATTGTTGTACTCTTATTTTGAGAAATGTTGATGATGTTTTGGATATTTGGGCGGTGTAAGGCCATAAGGCCTTTTTGGATTCCTATGTAATCGTGGATGACTTCTAGTCTGTGTTGCAATATTTTCGCTGTTTTATATTCTGAGTTTTGTGATGAATATTTCTTTTATATCATTTAATAATACCAAAGCTATGACGTCTATATATTGTGGGGTCCTGACTGGACCCATATTATATGGTCATTGTATGGGAAGTGTTACAGCTGGGCCGCAAAGGCAAGGATGAGCCTTTGGCGACGAAACAAACTTTTAATTTGATGGGTCAACCATTCTCATCTTCTTTGATCATGTAGACCCATTTCAGGCATATGACATTGACATGGAGTGGTCTGTCGACGAGGCACCAGGTGTCATTTATTTCTTCTCTCATTGCAAGGTTCCATTCATCAATTTGTGAGGCTTCTTCAAATGAGGTGGGTACTTGAGTGAAGAGAGTGATAGAATCGATTTCAAGATAAACCAAACACCTAGAGGGGGGGGGGGGTGAATAGGTTTTTATCTTTTTTACTTAAGGCAGAATAAGAATTCAGTTCTTTAAAGAGAATCTAACAATTCTACAGCTATCACGGCAACCATAGCACAGAAATCACAATCACACACACATCATAGATTGCACACTTGTTTATAGTGGTTCCCCAAGATCTGGGTACATCCACTTTCCCCCTTCACCTATCCAACAGTGTGCTAGATTCGACCTAAATTTTTCCTTCTTCTCAGATCAGCAGATCTTACAGCACAGAACCCTGAAAGGTTCCTACAACTCAGAACCCTGAAAGGTTCCTACAACTCAGAACCCTGTAAGGTTCCTTCAACTCGGAATGTATCCACACTTCTATAGCTCAGGCTAATAGCCTTACCTCAGCCCTGACACAAGGCCTACAACTCAGAGAATGATTTCTCTTACACTCAGACTCAAAAGTGTTACTACTCAGAGATCTATATCTCCTACACTCAGCCTTTATATTATAGGCTTACAACTTAGATCTTGAAAGATTCTACAGAATGAAAAATCTTATAGATTCACTCTTACCCTTGTTGAGAGAAAAAGGATAAAAGGTTTCTTGATCAGCTCTTGATAAAACTGATTGCTGAGATCAACCTGTTCTTAGCTTTCTTCAAAGTTTCTTGAATCTGAACTCAGTAGGGTTGACCTTCTTTGAAGTTGACTGGCTGGCAGCTTCCTTCTTAGATTTCAGAAATAGATCTGAATTCTTCTTAGCAGGTTTGTTCAGGATCTTCTTCTTAAGAGACTTGTAAATGTCTCCTTCTTTACTTCAAAAAGCTGGAGCTATCTCTCACTCTCCAAATCTTCTGAAGTTTCTTCTGAATTCTTGTTTGAATTCTCCTTAGACAAATTCTGAGTAGATTGCCACTTCAGATTGTCTTCTTAGATCTTCTCACGAAAATCTTCTTCTGTGTGACGTTCTCTTTCTTGATCAATAATCAATACTTCAATAATTGTTCGTTTTTCGTATATTTTTGATTTGACAGAATCCGTCTTTATATAGACTTCATCCATGGTAACCGGCTGATCTGGTTTCTAACCAACTTCTGACAATTCTTATAGCTTCAACAAACTTGTTGGAATTCACATCTGTCAAGTCTTCAGTCATTTCTTGAACCTTTGTCTTTGGCAGCAAAGCGTCGAGACTGATCTTCATTATGTGTCGACACAAGTAGATTAAGTGTCGACACAAGCTTTAGTGATGTCGACACAGCTCCTTTGGTGTCGACACTGCTTCTTGACACTGCATCTGTAGAATGTGTCGACACTGCTTCTTTGTGTCGACACAGTCACTTCTTCACTTTACAGCAATCAACTTTGTTGAAACTCTACTGTGTGTCGACACAAGTCCTGTGTGTCGGCACAATTGATATAGTCTAAGAATTCTGTGTGTCGACACTGCCTCCAGGTGTCGACACAGTTGATGTAGTCTAAGAATTCTGTGTGTCAACACTGCTTCCAGGTGTCGACACAGTTGATGTCGAATAAAAATTATGTGTGTCGACACAGTTGCTTCTGGTGTCGACACTGCTTTTTCAAGTGTCGACACAGACTTTCTTAAGTGTCGACACATGGACTTAGAAACTTTTTTCCTGCATTTTAGCATATTCTTAACCTGCACATATAAACTCAAAATAACATCAAATACACCTTGATGTATATCTTTGAGCTAAGTGAGGCTTCTCCAAATCAGGTACATATTTTCCTATGTACCCAACAATCTCCCCATATTTGGAGAAGTCATAACCCTTTAGTCAATGATATACACCACTTATAATAAACAAACATTATGATGTATATAAGCATTATATGACAGGGTAACTTATAAACAAAACATATACCAAAATGGCATCACAGAATAATGATACAAACTTAATGAGCATGAAACATTGTTTTGTTTATACTATAAAAAAGTTTCTTAACAATTGTTTATATAGATTTCTTTAATACTAATGATTACATTGTTCTTGTAAAATCTAGTAAATCTATACTAAGGCTGATCAGGCTCCCTGATGACTATGCTTTTTCCTAGCTTAATCTGAGCCTACATAGTAGGTTCTGCATCATCAATGAGCTTCTTTCCTTTAAACTCTTCCTTCTTCTGTTCTTCAGCCTTAATTCTCTGCCTTTCAAAATAATGAAAAAGCTTAGGGAAGTATTTGCTAGGCTCCTGAGCATTAGGAGGTAGCTTCCCAATTTTAGCCTTTCTTCTATATTGTAGATTGGCTTCTTGCCTAGCTTCATATTTCTGTCATTCTTGTTCATTATACCATTTGCCCCTTTCATGGATCTGATCTTTCACAGCTTTCCAGACAGTCAAAATGATATTCCTGGAAGTGAGGCTCCATTGCTCAAAATCAGGCTTTAACTCAGCCTGTTCTCTGAATCTTTTCTTTGACAGTTGGGCTTCCTGCTGAGCTTTCAAGACAGCTTCTGGCAATTCTACTTTCTCAATAATAACATTATCAACTTCCTGTGGAGGACTGTACATAGACTGAACCTGTTGATGAATCATATCAAAATCTGCTGGAGGGTAGATGACCTGAGCAACTTCAGGTTGATCACCTTCAACATAAGCAAGTTGCACACCTGACTCAGCAACATTATCATCATCACAAAGGGGTGGATATCCCAGAGTGGCTCTGATGCTATTGGATATCCATTTGGCATGATCTGAGCCTGCTTTGACTAACACTCTCTCCCCCTTTATGACTTCTCTTTCAATATGGTCTCTTAAATCATCTTTCTGAAATCACACTACTCCATCAAGAAAATTAACACCATCTTTTTAAAATGATTTTAACTTGAGAAGCTTATCAGAGATTAAATCCTGATAAGTAGTAATGGCTGTCTGAAATGAGTCTAAGGCAGTCTGTAGCTTCTTATCAAACTCCTCTTTCTCTTTAGCTCTTTCTTCAGTCATTGTATTGACTGTATTCTTTATGTCATTCATCCTAATCTGATTCTCAAGGACATAGCCTTGTTTAATAGCAATGTCATCCACTTTAGCCTTTACTTCTGCTTGCTGCTTAGCTAGAAATACTACAGCATTGTCCTCTTTGTGGAAGCAATCTGTCATCTCTTTCTTATGTAGATTCACTTCAAACCTGATGGATTTGATATCCTGAGCCAGATCAAATTGAAGTGACTTATGGCTTTCATCCACATACTTCTCTAGAGCTACTCTCTGCTTATCTAATTTCATTTGCAAGGCCACCAATAATGAGCTGTAATCAGCCTCTGGGGCAGGTTGTGGAGCAGCAGTTTGCAATGCTTTCTTGTAGCTTTGGCTCCTTCTCTTGAAAACTATCAGTTTTCTCTTTTTGGTACTTGTGATTTCTTCATCTTCTGAAGCAGATGTACTGGGAATGTCTACTCTTTTCTTAGGACTAGGAGGTAGCTCCTGTTCAGTCCTAATCTGCTCCCCCTCAAAGTCAGCCTGCTCCCCCTCAAAGTCAGCCTGCTCCCCCTGAGTTGTTGCTCCCTCAATATCAGAAAACAACTCTTCAAGATTAAACTCCTGTTGAGTGTGAACTGGTTGTACTTCATTCTCAGGAGAATCAGCAACTATAGATGTATCCTCCATGATAACATCTTGTGCTGGAGAGTTGACATGAGGTCTCTCAAGAATTGTTTGTGAAGCCATTTCACTTACCAAGTGTGTTGTCTCTTCCCCCTGTACCTGAGCATTATTTGGCTCCCCATGCTCCTGTGCATTATCAGTAATATCTTGTGCCTGAGCATTATCTGGCTCCCCCTGCACCTGTGCATTATCAGTAATGTCTTGTGCAGGAGATTTCTCAGCACTTCTTGTCTTTCTATATCAGGTATGTCCTTTGTTAGGACCCTATCCCATCTGGAGATAATCCTGATGTCCATTTTTCTCATATGGTTGATTTTCGAACCAGGAATCTGGTGCATTACTTCTGGAATTGCTCCAACCAAGTATAAACTCATCAGTCTAGCCAAATTAGGCTTTTTTATGCCTTCCTTAATCTTCTCAAAAATTACTTTAGACCAATATGTGTTCAGTCTAAAAATAATCCTTGTCATTAGGCTGAACATATAGGCTGAAATCCTATCATGTCCCCTTAGCTTACATAGAATTACCTTACCAACCACTTCAGAGAGGAATTTCCCTTGCTGATTCATCCCTTTCCTGTTTATAGCTGATTCAATCTTCAAGGTGGGATCCAATCCACACCATTGTAGTGCTTCCCTTGTCTTAGATACGGGTACTTCTTCTTCATCCTGAGTCCTTGGAAGATTAAGAATTTTCCTCAAACTCTTTAAGGTCAACTTGACTCTAGTGCCATGAACCGTTGATTTAATCTTAAGACCAGTTGAATGTACTGTAGCTGCACCACAAAACTCAAGTATCTCTTTCTTCCATATCTTGGATGGTTCGGATGCCAAAAACTCCAAACCATTTTCAGCAATTAGGGTAATTACCCCTTTAATCTCATATTCTGCATCATCAAAGGCATGACGAACCAACTCATATCCTTCGTTGATGTTATCTTCTACCTTTGCCGCTATTGGGATGGTGAGAAAGCTTAGATTGAGAGGAGAGAATTTGTCGACACAAGGGTTTGGTCTCGAAAACCTGGAGAGTGTGTCGACAGAGATTGTTCTTGACCTATTTATACCCTTCTAAACAAAGAAAGTCAAAAGGCGGGCAAAACTGTCTAAATGTGTTGACACTGTTGAAATGTGTCGACACATACTTCTAATGTCTCGACAATGGTGTTGACTCCTATGTGTCGACACCAATTGATGATGTGTCGACACTGAACATACTTAGTAGTTTAACAGAAATTGTGTCGACTCTTATTGTAAGTGTCGACACAATTTCTGGATGTGTCGACACCATTACTCTGGATGTGTCGACACCACTTCTCTGGATGTG
The DNA here is from genome assembly GCA_039513925.1 of Platanthera zijinensis. NCBI lineage: Eukaryota > Viridiplantae > Streptophyta > Magnoliopsida > Asparagales > Orchidaceae > Platanthera > Platanthera zijinensis. The sequence goes on along the minus strand of CM077090.1, from coordinate 52,814,262 downwards.
TCGACACTGATTTACTTAGCCAAATATGTTAAACTAATCTATGTTCAACATTCCTAATTCAATTTTAAATTTATTGAATTTAGTTTCATCTAGAGGCTTAGTAAACACATCTGCAATTTGATAATCTATTTTGACAAATTCTAGTGAGATGTCTTTTTTCTCTACATGTTCTCTAAGAAAATGGTATCTAATTTCTATATGCTAAGTCCTACTATGTGAAACAGGATTATTAGCAATAGAAGTAGCACTTGTAGAATCACAAAACAAAGGTGTTCTACTTACCTGAATACCATAGTCTTCTAGTTGGTGCTGAATCCACAACAGCTGTGCACAGCAACCTCCTGCTGCCACATATTCAGACTCAGCTGTGAAAATTGCCTCACTAGTCTGCTTCTTACTGCTCCAAGACACCAATCTTCCTCCTAGAAATTGACAGGTGCTTGTTATGCTTTTTCTATCTTCTTTGCAACCTGCAAAGTCTGCATCCGAATAGCCTGTTAGTAGAAAATCTCCATTTCTAGGGTACCAAAGGCCTAGATTAGGTGTGCCCTTTAGATATCTCAAAATCCTTTTTACTGCAGTGTAATGAGATTCTTTAGGGCATGATTGGTACCTAGCACAGACACATGTTGCATACATAATGTCTGATCTACTAGCAGACAGTTATAGAAGAGAGCCAATAATTCCTCTATACAAAGACTCATCTACAAGTTTACCTGCATCATCTTTGCATATAGGCATACTTGTTCCTATAGGAGTTCTCATTGTGAAGGATGATTCCATACCATACTTCTTAATTAACTCCTTGGTGAACTTAGACTGGGATATGGACAAGCCATCATCAGTCTGTCTTACTTGAAGTCCCAAGAAGAACTTAAGTTCCCCCATGCTGCTCATCTCAAACTTCTCTTGCATAAGTTTAGCAAACTTCTTGCAAAGGTGGTTTTCTGTAGACCCAAATATTATGTCATCTACATAAATCTGGACTAAGATTATCTTTCCTTTGGACTCCCTTAGGAATAGAGTTTTGTCTATTTTCCCCCTTGAGAATTTGTTCTCAATAAGGAAAGTAGACAAAGTTTCATACCAAGCCCTTGGGGCTTGCTTTAACCCATACAAAGATTTCCTAAGTCTATAAGCATAATTAGGTTTGAGAGAATCAACAAAACCTGAGGGCTGCTTTACATAGACTTCTTCTTTTAGATTTCCATTTAGGAATGCTGATTTTACATCCATTTGGAATACCTTGAAGCCTTGATATGCTGCATAGGCAAGGAACATCCTAATTTCTTCCAGTATTGCTACTGGGGCAAAGGTTTGATCAAAGCCAATACCCTCTTCCTGCCTGTATCCTTTTGCAACAAGTCTTGCTTTGTTCTTCACAATGATCTCACTCTCATCTAGTTTGTTCCTAAAGATCCACTTTGTTCCAATGATGTTGTGGTCTTTTGGTTTAGGAACTAACTCCCAGACCTTGCACCTTCTAAACTGATTCAGTTCCTCTTGCATGACATCAATCCAATGTGGGTCTAGAATAGCTTCTTCAAATCTCTTTGGCTCCAGTTGAGATAGGAAGCTTGAGTAAAGAACTGTGTTCAAGTTCCTACTTCTGGTTCGCACTCCATGTCTTGGATCACCAATTATCTGATTTGCCGGATGATCCTTTAAGTGTCTAACAGCTGGAGGTAGACAATCTTCAGGTTGAACACTTCCAGTCTCTTCAATATGCTGCACCTCTTGCTTTTCATCAGCATCTAGAGAGTCTTGTACTCCCCCTGGAGAGCAGCCACCATTTTCCACTTCCTGCCTTGCAGTTGCTTCTGGTGTCGACACTGCTTTTTCAAGTGTCGACACAGACTTTCTTAAGTGTCGACACATGGACTTAGAAACTTTTTTCCTGCATTTTAGCATATTCTTAACCTGCACATATAAACTCAAAATAACATCAAATAAACCTTGATGTATATCATTGAGCTAAGTGAGACTTCTCCAAATCAGGTACACATTTTCCTATGTACCCAACAATTTCCCCTTATTTGGAGAAGTCATAACCCTTTAGTCAATGATATACACCACTTATAATAAACAAACATTATGAAGTATATAAGCATTATATGACAGGGTAACTTATAAACAAAACATATACCAAAATGACATCACAGAATACTGATACAAACTTAATGAACATGAAACATTATTTTGTTTATACTATCAAAAAGTTTCTTAACAATTGTTTATATAGATTTCTTTAATACTAATGATTACATTGTTCTTGTAAAATCTAGTAAATCTATACTAAGGCTGATCAGGCTCCCTGATGACTATGCCTTTTCCTTGCTTAATCTGAGCCTTCATAGTAGGTTCTTCATCATCAATGGGCTTCTTTCCTTTCAACTCTGTCTTCTTCTGTGCTTCAGCCTTAATTCTCTGCCTTTCAAAATAATGAAAAGGCTTAGGGAAGTATTTGCTAGGCTCATTAGCATTAGGAGGTAGCTTCCTAATTTTAGCCTTTCTTCTATATTGCAGAATGACTTCTTGCCAAGCTTCATATTTCTGTCATTCTTGTTCATTATACCATTTGCCCCTTTTATGGATCTGATCTTTCACAGCTTTCCAGGCAGTCAAAATGATATTTCTGGAAGTGGGGCTCCACTACTCAAAATCAGGCTTTAACTCAGCCTGTTCTCTGAACCTTTTCTTTGACAGTTGAGCTTCCTGCTGAGCTTTCAAGGCAATTTCTTGCATTTCTACTTTCTCAATAATAACATTATCAACTTCCTGTGGAGGACTGTACATAGACTGAACCTGTTGATGAATCATATCAAAATCTGCTAGAGGGTAGATGACCTGAGCAACTTCAGGTTGATCACCTTCAACATAAGCAAGTTGCACACCTGACTCAGCAACATTATCACCATCACAAAGGGGTGGATATCCCAGAGTGGCTCTGATGCTATTGGATATCCATTTGGCATGATCTGAGCCTGCTTTGACTAACACTCTCTCCCCCTTTATGACTTCTCTTTTAATATGGTCTCTTAAGTCATCTTTCTGAAATCTCACTTGTCCATCAAGAAAATTAACACCATCTTTTTAAAATGATTTTAACTTGAGAAGCTTATCAGAGATTAAATCCTGAGAAGTAGTAATGGCTGTCTGAAATGAGTCTAAGGCAGTCTGTACCTTCTTATCAAACTCCTCTTTCTCTTTAGCTCTTTCTTCAGTCATTGCAGTGACTATATTCTTTATTGTAGTTACTATCTCATTATGAGATTCAGTCAGATTTTCATTCATCCTAATCTGATTCTCAAGGACATAGCCTTGTTTAATAACAATGTCATCCACTTTAGCCTTTACTTCTGCTTGTTGCTTAGCCAGAAATACTACAGCATTGCCCTCTTTGTGGAAGCAATCTGTCATCTCTTTCTTATGTAGATTCACTTCAAACCCAATGGATTTGATATCCTGAGCCAGATCAAATTGAAGTGACTTATGACTTTCATCCACATACTTCTCTAGAGCTACTCTCTGCTCATCTAATTTCATTTGCAAGGCCACCAATAATGAGCTGTAATCAGCCTCTGGGGCAGGTTGTGGAGCAGCAGTCTGCAATGCTTTCTTGTAGCTTTGGCTCCTTCTCTTGAAAACCATCAGTTTTCTCTTTTTGGTACTTGTGATTTCTTCATATTCTGAAGCAGATGTACTGGGAATGTCTACTCTTTCCTTAGGACTAGGAGGTAGCTCCTGTTCAGTCATAATCTGCTCCCCATCAAAGTCAGCATGCTCCCCCTCAATCCTTATTTGCTCCCCCTGATTTGTTGCTCCCTCAATATCAAGAAACATTTCTTCAAGAGTAAACTCCTGTTGAGTGCTGACTGGTTGTACTTCTTTCTTAGGAGCATCAGCAACTACAGATGTATCCTCCATGATAACATCTTGTGCTGGAGAGTTGATATGAGGTCTCTCAAGAATTGTTTGTGAAGCCATTTCACTTGCCAAGTGTGTTGTCTCTTCCCCCTGTACCTGCGCATTATTTGGCTCCCCCTGCTCCTGTGCATTATCAGTAATATCCTTTGCCTGAGCATTATCTGGCTCCCCCTGCACCTGTGCATTATCAGTAATGTCCTGTGCAGGAGATTTCTCAGCAGCTTCTTGTCTTTCTATATCAGGTATGTCCTTTGTTAGGACCCTATCCCATCTGGAGATAATCCGGATGTCCATTTTTCTCATACGGTTGATTTTCGAACCAGGAATCTTGTGCATTACTTCTGGAATTTCTCCAACCAAGTATAAACTCATCAGTCTAGCCAATTTAGGCTTCTTTATGCCTTCCTTAATCTTCTCAAAAATTACTATAGACCAATCTGTGTTTAGTCTAAAAATAATCCTTGTCATTAGGCTTAATATATAGGCTGAAATCCTATCATGTCCCCCTGGCTTACATAGAATTACCTTACCAACCACTTCAGAAACAAATTTCCCTTGCTGATTCATCCCTTTCCTGTTTATAGCTGATCCAATCTTCAAGGTGGGATCCAATCCACACCATTGTAGTGCTTCCCTTGTCTTAGATACAGGTACTTTTTCTTCATCCTGAGTCCTTGGAAGATTAAGAATTTTCCTCAAACTCTTCATGGTCAACTTGACTCTAGTGCCATGAACCGTTGATTTAATCTTAAGGGCAGTTGAATCTACTGTAGCTGCGCCACAAAACTCAAGTATCTCTTTCTTCCATATCTTGGTTGGTTCGGATGCCAAAAACTCCAAACCATTTTCAGCAATTAGGGTAATTACCCCTTTAATCTCAGATTCTGCATCATCAAAGGCATGACGAACCAACTCATATCCTTCGTTGATGTTATCTTCTACCTTTGGCGCTATTGGGATAGTGAGAAAGTTTAGATTGAGAGGAGAGAATTTGTCGACACAAGGGTTTGGTCTCGAAAACCTGGAGAGTGTGTCGATAGAGATTGTTCTTGACCTATTTATACCCTTCTAAACAAAGAAAGTCAAAAGGCAGGCAAAAACTGTCTAAATGTGTTGACACTGTTGAAATGTGTCGACACATACTTCTAATGTCTCGACAATGGTGTTGACTCCTATGTGTCGACACCAATTGATGATGTGTCGACACTGAACATACTTAGTAGTTTAACAGAAATTTTGTGTCGACTCTTATTGTAAGTGTCGACACAATTTCTGGATGTGTCGACACCACTACTCTGGATGTGTCGACACCACTTCTCTGGATGTGTCGACACCACTTCTCTGGATGTGTCGACACTGATTTACTTAGCCAAATATGTTAAACTAATCTATGTTCAACATTCCTAATTCAATTTTAAATTTATTGAATTTAGTTTCATCTAGAGGCTTAGTAAACACATCTGCAATTTGATAATCTGTTTTGACAAATTCTAGTGAGATGTCCTTTTTCTCTACATGTTCTCTAAAAAATCGTATCTAATTTTTATATGCTTAGTCCTACTATGTGAAACAGGATTATTAGCAATAGAAATAGCACTTGTAGAATCACAAAGCAAAGGTGTTCTACTTACCTGAATACCATAGTCTTCTAGCTGGTACTGAATCCACAACAGCTGTGCACAACAACTTCCTGCTGCCATATATTCAGACTCAGTTATGGAAATTGCCACACTAGTCTGCTTCTTACTGCTCCAAGACACCAATCTTCCTCCTAGAAATTGACAGGTGCTTGTTGTGCTTTTTCTATCTTTTTTGCAACCTGCAAAGTCTGCATCTTAATAGCCTGTTAGTAGAAAATCTCCATTCCTAGGGTACCAAAGGCCTAGATTAGGTGTGCCTTTTAGATATCTCAAAATCATTTTTACTGCAGTGTAATGAGATTCTTTAGGGCATGATTGGTACCTAGCACAGACACAAGTTGCATACATAATTTCTGGTCTACTAGCAGACAGATATAGAAGAAAGCCAATAATTCCTCTATACAAAGACTCATCTAAAGGCTTACCTGCATCATCTTTGCATATAGGCATACTTGTTCCTATAGGAGTTCTCATGGTGGAGGATGATTTCATACCATACTTCTTAATTAACTCCTTGGTGAACTTAGACTGGGATATGGACAAGCCATCATCAGTCTGTCTTACTTGAAGTCTCAAGAAGAACTTAAGTTCCCCCATGCTGCTCATCTCAAACTTCCCTTGCATAAGTTTAGCAAACTTCTTGCAAAGGTTATTTTCTGTAGACCCAAATATTATGTCATCTACATAAATCTAGACTAAGATTATCTTTCCTTTGAACTCCCTTAGGAATAGAGTTTTGTCTATTTTCCCCATTGAGAATTTGTTCTCAATAAGGAAAGTAGATAAGGTTTCATACCAAGCCCTTGGGGCTTGCTTTAACCCATACAAAGCTTTCCTAAGTCTATAAACATAATTAGGTTTGATGGAATCAACAAAACCTGAGGGCTGCTATACATAGACTTCTTCTTTTAGATTTCCATTTAGGAATGCTGATTTTACATCCATTTGGAATACCTTGAAGCCTTGATATGCTGCATAGGCAAGGAACATCCTAATTGTTTCCAGTCTTGCTACTGATACAAAGGTTTGTGAAAGTCCACCTAGTGCCAACTACCTTCACCTATGGGGGGGGATAGGTTTCTTGCAGCGTTTTTGCGGAATTAGAATTGTACCTGCACAAATAAATCAAACAACACAGCACAGAGAGACACATGCAAATTATAGTGGTTCCCCGATTTGGGTACGTCCACTCTCCCCCTTCGACCTATCTCCCAACCAGGGACGACTCAGTCACTTCACCAACAGGATTGAAATCCAATCCTCACACTAACGGAAGGAACCCTTCCAAACGAAGGAGTCACCACTCCTACACCACGGGTTGCACTCAACCCTTACAACTAGGAACCAACATTCCTTTACAACAAAATTGAAAATGGAGTGTATTAGAAATACAAACTACTTATGGAGAATAGGGTGTCCCTCTTCGTACGATAACGTATTCTTGAAGTCGACGAAGAGTCCACGACCCTAGATCTCACTTGGAGTGAATCTCCCGAAATCGCCGGCGGCAAGAAGGGCGGCGGCTTGGATCTCGGGATTGGAGGCGACAACGGAGTGTTGCGGCTGTTCTTTGGAGATTCAAAATTCGTAGCAAAGCCGGCAAGGTCTACCAACGGTCACACTAGGATCGATCGATTCGGAAGGGAAAGGTTTTCCCGATCTACGAATCAAGATACAAAGGATCTCTGGTTAGACGCGTGAGACGCTGTGCTTGGCTGAGCTTCTGTAGCCGGGAGATCTGGAAGAAACCTCGATCAGCGACGACAATCAACTGGCACAAGCGGCGACGGCGGCGGAGCGAGATTCACGATCTAGGTCACGTCGGCGGCTTGTATTTTTGAATCCGTGTTTTCGTTCGTAAGCTGCTCAACAATACCGATGTATTTATACATTAGGTCATCCAAAGTGACCGTTGTGGGCCCCACCAAAAAAAACCCCAAGACCGGCTCCAAACGGCGCATGTTAACTTGGACCGGTCCAGAGAACAGCAGAAATTTGCCCAAGTCAAATTCGGCGAGAATCGAAGGTTATTTTCGACGAATCGGCGAGAATCACCTACGATTTTCGCCGAATTCCACTTAGTAGAATTCTAGTTTCATTGAAATAGCAAGCCGGAGAGAATCGGCGAGAATCACAATTGATTCTCGCCGAATCGTCGAGAATGCAGAGTCATTCTCGACGAATCGGCGAGAATCACTTCGTGATTCTCAACGATTTTGCCTTAGTAGAATTCAGGGCGGCGTCGAGACAGCCGACAGCATTCGGCGAGAGTCAGCGAGTGATTCTCGTCGATTCGGCGAGAATCACTTAGTGATTCTCGACGATTTCTACTTAGACGATTTTCGCCTTTCTTCCCTTGAGCTGGTCTTTGGCCCATCCTTGCTCCTTGCCTGCTCTTGATCTTTCTTAACCCTGTGCTTGAAAGTAAGTACACTCTAATAGAGAGAGTACACGTAAGCCAACACACTGATCTGCTCAACGAGGGATTACGTTGCACAGACCCGTGTATATTGACCTACTGCACCCTGACATTAGTGTGTACTTAGCGAGGAATAACTGCAAGCACAACTTGAAGACAAGTGATCAAATACATTGTCAATTCACCTTAGCTTGTTCAGGGGCTTCTTCAAATCAGGTACATTGTGGATACAATACCCAACAATCTCCCCCTATTTGAAGAAGCCTAAACCCTACAAGCTAAGGTGAAAATAACGGCTGGAAGAAAACACAACTTTGAAAGATGAGAATAGAAGTTCCATACCATTATCTTTTAGAGCAAATGGAGCATACACCTTAGCACCTTAGCCGAGAGGGTAATCTTCCCCTTTTTGGCTTCTGCAAATCTGGGATTGTTGCACTTGATACCATGCTCCCCCTCAGTTCTTGCACCTGTGCTTACACTTGAGTTCCTAGCAGATGCTCCCCTAGATGCACGAGCCAGGGGCTTCTGAAGTTTTCATTCCTCATAGTTTAGCATCCCCAGTTCAGGGTTGAAGAGACTGAACTTGGCCTCGTCTAGGGGCATTGTGAAAATATCTGCAATCTGCTTATCTGTGGGGACATAGCAGAGAGAGATGTTCTTGTTCTCCACTTGCTCCCAAATGAAGTGGTAGCGCACTTCAATATGCTTCGTTCTGCTGTGCGATACCGGATTGTTGGCAATAGCAATTGCACTGGAGGAGTCGCAGTACATTGGTACTTCCTTGAACTGAAGGTCATAGTATTCTAACTGGTTTCTGATCCATAGGAGTTGTGCGCAACAGCTTCCTGCTGAGATATACTCAGATTTAGCTGTGGAGGTCACTACACAATTCTGCTTTTTGCTGTTCCATGAGGTGAGCCTTCTTCCGAGGAATTGACACGTCCCGGAAGTGCTTTTCCTGTCATCCCTACTCCCTACAAAATCAGCATCTGAAAAACTTATTAGCTCGACATCATTGTTTCTCGGGTACCACAAGCCAAGATTAGGGGTACCTTTAAGGTATCTAAGAATTCGCTTTGCAGCGACATAATGAGATTCCTTAGTGTTCACCTGATATCTGGCACAAACACATGTGGAGAACATGATATCTGGTCTACTTGCAGTAAGGTAGAGCAGGGATCCAATGATGCTTCTGTATTTGGTTTCATCAAAAGGTTTTCCTTTCTCATCCTTATCCAGAGACATGGTAAATCCCATTGGAGTCCTCATAGAGGTTGCATTCTCCATTCCGAATTTCTTGAGGAGTTCATTGGTGAACTTCGTCTGAGAAATGAAAATTCCCTCCTCAGACTGTTTCACTTGAAATCCCAAGAAATACTTTAGCTCTCCCATACTGCTCATTTCAAACTTTCCTTGCATAAATTTAGAAAACTTTTTGCAAAGATTGTTGTCCGTTGAGCCGAATATAATGTCATCGACATAGATTTGCACCAGCAAGATCTTGCCTTTGACTTCCCTGAGAAACAATGTCTTGTCTATTTTCCTCTAGAGAACTTGTTCTCAAGAAGAAAGCTAGACAAGGTCTCATACCAAGCTCGAGGAGCTTGTTTTAACCCATATAGAGCTTTATTAAGAAAGTATACATGATTAGGATAAGTAGGATTGACAAAACTTGGGGGTTGAACGACATATACTTCTTCTTTCAAGTCTCCATTCAAGAATGCCGATTTCACGTCCATCTGATAGACTGTGAATCCTTTGTGAGAGGCATAGGCTAAGAACAGTCGGATTGCCTCGAGCCGAGCAACTGGCGCAAATGTCTGGTCGAAGTCAATCCCCTCCTCCTGTCTGTATCCTTGAGCCACCAGTCTGGTCTTGTTCTTGATGATGACCCTGTGTTCATCCAGCTTGTTTCTGAAGATCCACTTGGTGCCAATCACGTTTTGCGTCTTAGGTCTGGGAACCAGCGTCCAGACGTTGCATCTTTCGAATTGATGCAGCTCATCTTGCATGGCCAATATCCATGACGCATCTTTGTTCGCTTCGTCGAACTTCTTTGGCTCAACCTGCGACAGGAAGCTAAAATGCAGAATCTCGTTAAGAGTACCTCGACGAGTTCTAACACCGTCTCGGGGATCTCCGATGATTTGATTTCTGGGATGATCCCTCACGTGTCGGAGCTCTAGTAGTCTTGCATCAGGAGCTCTGGCAATTTCTGGGGCACCCTCCTCTTCAGGGAGGACTACTCCATCCTGACCGTCATCCTCCCCGATCGGTGTTGAGGTGGAGACCTTGACGTACTTTTGAGTTTCATCTTTCTCGGGCACATCCAGGTGTAGCTTTTTGAGTCTCGCACCTGCATCTTCAAGAGGACCACTGGAAGAATTGCAATTAAGCAAACTTCCTTCATCAAATACAACATTTATTGATTCCTCTACCACTAGGGTTTTCTTGTTGAAAACCCTATAAGCCCGGCTATGGCTACTATAGCCCATGAATATGCCTTCAAAGCATTTTTCACCAAACTTAGTACGCGGGTACTTCTCATTATTCAGTACATAACATCTGCAACCAAAGATCCTCAAATAGGACATGGTTGGTTTCCTGCCTTTCAGTAGCTCATAAGGCGTCTTACGATGGTTCTTGTTGATCAACGCCCGGTTTTGCACATGACAAGCTGTATTGACAGCCTCGGCCCAGAAGTATTCTGGGAGAGAGGCGTCATTCAACATTGTCGTGCACGCTTCAATGAGTGTTCTATTCCTCCTCTCCGCAACTCCATTCTGTTGAGGAGTACGCGGGGAGGAGAACTCATGAAAGATACCAAGTTCTTCACAGAACTCTGTCATAGCACCAGACTCGAACTCTGTTCCATGGTCACTTCTGATTTTGACCACTGAGCAGTTAAGTTCGTTCTGAATCTGCTTGACAAAACTGGTGAAGATGTCAAACGTATCAGACTTGCGTATTAAAAAGAACACCCAAGTAAACCGAGAGTGATCATCTACAATCACTAACGTATAAGACTTGCCTCCTAAGCTATAAACTTGCATTGGACCAAACAAGTCCATGTGCAGAAGATGAAGACATCTGGAGGAGTCTTTGTCTGAGATGCCCTTAAAGGTAGCCCGAGTTTGTTTGCCCTTCTGGCATGCAGGACAGGGGCTATCTTTGATGCACTTATTAATGGGAGCATCCCTTACTAAATCTTTAGAAAACAACATACTAATTGTCTTGAAATTAATATGTGTCAATCTCTTGTGCCACTATTCACAAAGAGATGCACTGCCTTTTGCTACTACGCATACAGGGGTAGAAGAATCTAGACTAAGAAAATCTAAACAGAAAATGTTTCTGCTCCTAAGCCGGTTAATACCGTCTCCGAAGAGGCACATGATATTATCAGGCATTTATCCTTGCAGAACTTAACGTCATACCCTTTATCACATAACTGGCTTACACTGATCAAGTTATGATTTATCCCTTCAACATAAGGCACATCAGTGATAGAGAGTATACCGTTGGAAATCATACCGTAACCTCTGGTGACTCCCCCTATCAGATCCCCCAAAGATGACTTTGAGTCCATTCTCGACTGGAGAGTACTCCCGCAGCAGGCTTCTTGTCCCAGTCATATGTCGGGAGCATCCACTGTCCAAATACCATATAGGAGTCTTGGTGGACTTTGGACATTCCTGCAAAACAGAATTAATTTCCCTTAGGAACCCAATCGAACTTGGGTCCTAGATTCTTCGTTAGCATGCTCCCCCTCGAATGGTTTGCCCTACGAGTGGTCTGCCTCGCATTGCCAACATGAGGAGTCTCGTTATTCCTCGGATTAAACCAGCAATCCACAGCAAAGTGACCAACTTTGCCACAGCACCAGCAGTCAAATCTGTTATACTTTCTCCTAGGCACCTGCTTCACCCTTGGAACGGAAGGTTCAGCCGGGGCCTCGGACCTGGAGGTGGATGCATCATGATGACAACAGTCGCATGATTTCTTCACCTCCTGGTTTCTCAGTGTAACAGGCTTGGCCTTGGGTGCCTGCTTCCTATTATGGCCGCTAGAGAAGTGGCCATAATCCTCCATCTGAACTTCCTCATAAGGTGCCTTGAAGACACTCTCGCCAAAGTTGCGGGGGAATGCCCACCCCTCATACCGGCTCTTGGGCTTTTCAACCGAGGGCCGGAAGAAGTAGCCATAAGTTGACTCAAAGCCTTGTTCATTGCAGGGATAGCCAGGCTTCCTGAATACAACAGGGTTGAGTGGGGCCTTTCCCTTTTCTGCAGTAGAGGCCTTCTTAGCAGCCTTATTTCTCCTTTGCTTTTTGTTTCTCCTGGATGATTTACCAGGCACACCCACATGCCCCAAGCCAGCCCCCTTAGCCTGAGCAGAGAAGGTATCAACCAGTGGAAGAACAGTCTTTGGCATAGAGAAGCTTTGGACAATCTTCTTTTCCGCCGTAAGTTGTTCTTCCAACTTATTGACTTCTTCCTGTTTAGGGTCAAGGAGACTTAGAGACTCTGAGTGCTTAGAGATAAGGTCCTGGTGCTCCTGTCGGAGAGAAATCAAGCTAGTGATCTCTTCCCTTAGGGAGACACCCTCGACCTTAAGGAATTTGACTTCCTTTTTCTGAGCCCTCAATCTCTTGCGGCCTTCCTCGAAGGTGTTAAGCAAAAGCTCATACTTTTCGAGGAGCTCAGCTTCTCGGGCAGATGGGCTGTTCTCGAGATCATCATCAGGAGACTCATAGTCAGAGTCAGAGAGGGGGGTACGAGCTTTTACCTTCCCTGTGAATGGGGGGCATTCTCCTTCTGAGTCAGAGCGACCCACCAGCCCGAAGTAGGCTTCCTCATCATCACTGGAGTCTGAGGAATCAGACTCACTCAGTGTCTTTGACTTTTTGGCGATGTAGCTCCTCTCCTTCTTCTTATCTCTAGAGGTCCTATGTTGTTCTCCCTTCCCCTTCTCTCTTGCCTTGATGGCAGTCGGCCACGACGTGTTCTGGCTTATTGCATCCAAAACAAATGATGTCAGTATTACGATGTTTGTTCGGTTTTGATTCATACCTGTCAGAAGAATAATTCTTCTTCTGAATTCTGGAAGAGCCGTCTCTCTTTCTTTGATTCCTCATCTTGAGGAACTTCTTGAATTCTCGGGTGATGAGGGAGAAATATTCTTCAGACAACTCTGAGCCGGAGGAGCATGGCTCGGAGTCTTCCTCCTCATCCTTTTTCCCCGCAAGGGATGAAGCCGCACCCTTGCCCTTCCTGGAGTGAATGGCTTTTAGGGCCACAGTCTTTTCCTTGGCTGCAGCCTTCTCTACTTCTTCTTCAGCTTTCCTCGTGTTCAACTGGAGCTCATAGGACATGAGCTTCCCAAAGAGTATCTGAGGATCAGTTTCAGCTAATCTGCCAAACTCTCGGATGACGCAGATCTTCGTATCTCATTCCTTAGTAAGGGAGCTAAGGAATTTATCATTAAGTTCACCATTAGTGAACACTCTTCCGTATCCCTTGAGAGCATTGACGATCTTGAGGAAGTTTTCGAAGGTAACTCCGATCTCTTCCTTGGGCCCCTGCCTGAAGGCCTCATATTTCTGATTCAGGAGGGATCTCCGATCATCCCTCACTTCGTCTGTGCCCTCCATCAGGATAATTAAGATGTGCCAGGTATCCTTAGCCGTCCTGTAGTTGCAGAAGTTCTGCATCATGGAGTCATCGACTGCATTGATCAGTATGTTCTGTGCCTTCTTGTCAAGTCCGACCAGCACCATCTCGTCCTTGTCCATTTCAGAAAGCATCTTTGGCACCATTTTGGTAGGATCAATGATGGAGGCCTTAGTGGGAATATAAGGTCCGTCCTCCACGACCATGATGATTCGAGGGTTGACTGCTTCCATGTAAAATCAAATCATTTCCTTCCAGATAGGAAAGTTTAGTCTGGTGCACACTGGGATCTTGCCTGAGTACTTGAGTCCGTCCATAGTAGATATCTGCCTTCTTCTTAACACTAGTGACAGGAACTTACTCGAGGTGTTAACCCCTTTGATAAGCAACCTACCTCTGATACCACTTGAAATTCCACCTAGTGCCAACTACCTTCACCTATGGGGGGGGGGGGTTATAAGTGTCTTGCAGCGTTTTTGCGGAATTAGAATTGTAGTTGCACAAATAAATCAAACAACACAGCATAGAGAGACACATGCAAATTATAGTGGTTCCCCGATTTGGGTACGTCCACTCTCCCCCTTCGACCTATCTCCCAACCAGGGACAACTCGGTCACTTCACCAATAGGATTGAAATTTGAATCCTCACACTAACGGAAGGAACCCTTCCAAACGAAGGAGTCACCACTCCTACACCACGGGTTGCACCCAACCCTTACAACTAGGAACCAACGTTCCTTTACAACAAAATTGAAAATGGAGTGTATTAGAAATACAAACTACTTATGGAGAATAAGGTGTCCCTCTTCGTACGACAATGTGTTCTTGAAGTCGACGAAGAGTCCACGACCCTAGATCTCACTTGGAGCGAATCTCCCCGAAACCGACGGCGGCAAGAAAGGCGGCGGCTTGGCTCTCGGGATTGGCGGCGACAACGGAGTGCTGCAGCTGTTCTTTGGAGATTCAAACTTCGTAGCAAAGCCGACAAGGTCTACCAACGGTCACACTAGGATCGATCGTCTCGATCGATTCGGAAGGGGAAGGTTTTCCCGATCTACGAATCAAGAGACAAAGGATCTCTGATTAGACGCGTGAGACGTTGTGCTTGGCTGAGCTTCTGTAGCCGGGAGATCTGGAAGAAACCTCGATCAGCGACGACAATCAACTGGCACGAGCGGCGACGGCGGCGGAGCGAGATTCACGATCTAGGTCACGTCGACGGCTCGTATTTTTGAATCCGTGTTTTCGTTCGTAAGCTGCTCAACAATACCGATGTATTTATACATTAGGTCATCCAAAGTGACCGTTGTGGGCCCCACCAAAAAGAAGCCCTAAGACCGGCTCCAAACGGCGCATGTTAACTTGGACCGGTCCAGAGAATAGCAGAAATTTGCCCAAGTCAAATTCGGCGAGAATCGAAGGTGATTCTCGACGAATCGGCTAGAATCACCTACGATTCTCGCCGAATTCCACTTAGCAGAATTCTAGCTTCATTGAAATAGCAAGCCGGAGAGAATCGGCGAGAATCACAATTGATTCTCGCCGAATCGTCGAGAATGCAAAGTCATTCTCGACGAATCGGCGAGAATCACTTCGTGATTCTCGACGATTCTGCCTTAGTAGAATTCAAGGCAGCGTCGAGACAGCCGGCAGCATTCGGCAAGAGTCAGCGAGTGATTCTCGTCGATTCGGCGAGAATCGTCGAATCGGCGAGAATCACTTAGTGATTCTCAACGATTTCTACTTAGACGATTTTCGCCTTTCTTCCCTTGAGCTGGTCTTTGGCCCACCCTTGCTCCTTGCCTGCTCTTGATCTTTCTTAACCCTGTGCTTGAAAGTAAGTACACTCCAATAGAGAGAGTACACGTAAGCCAACACACTGATCTGCTCAACGAGGGATTACGTTGCACAGACCCGTGTATATTGACCTACTGCACCCTGACATTGGTGTGTACTTAGCGAGGAATAACTGCAAGCACAACTTGAAGACAAGTGATCAAATACATTATCAATTCACCTTAGCTTGTTCAGGGGCTTCTTCAAATCAGGTACATTATGGATACAATACCCAACTGTTTGATCAAAGTCAATACCCTCTTCCTGTCTGTATCCTTTTGCAACAAGTCTTGCTTTGTTCTTCACAATGATCCCACTCTCATCCAGTTTGTTCCTAAAGCTCCACTTTGTTCCAATGATGTTGTGATCTTTTGGTTTAGAAACTAACTCCCAGACCTTGCACCTTTTTAACTGATTCAGCTCCTCTTGCATGACATCAATCCAATGTGGGTCTAGAATAGCTTCTTCAAATCTCTTTGACTCCAGTTGAGATAGGAAGCTTGAGCAAAGAACTGTGTTCAAGTTCCTGCTTCTGGTTCGCACTCCATGTCTTGGATCACCAATCATTTGATTTGCTGGATGATCCTTTAAGTGTCTAACAGCTGGAGGTAGACTATCTTCAGGTTGAACACTTCCAGTCTCTTCAATATGCTGCACCTCTTGGTTTTCATCAGCATCTAGAGAGTCTTGTACTCCCCCTGGACAGTAGCCACTATTTTCCACTTCCTGCTCTACAGTTGACTCTTCTGTAATGGTAAGCTTATCCATTCTCTCACTTATACCTGTAGAACTGCATGAGTTGCAAGGCAACTCACTGTTAATTAGTCTTGTTTCATCAAAGACAACATGTACAGACTCTTCTACAACTTGAGTAATCAAGTTGTAGACCCTATAAGCCTTACAATTGTTGTTGTACCCAAAAAATATCCATCTTGGGATTTGGCAGCAAACTTAGTTAGATAAGACTTGTCATTGTTAAGGACATAGCACTTGCAACCAAAGATCCTAAAATATGATAAGTTTGGTTTTCTACCCTTCATGATCTCATAGAGAGCCTTTTTGTGGCTTTTGGTAATAGAAGACCTATTGATCACATGACATGCAATATTTACTGCCTCAGCCCAAAAATATTTTGGGAGAGAAGTGTCACTCAATAGAGTTCTACTAACCTCAATCAGTGTTCTATTCTTCCTTTCAGCAATACCATTTTGCTGGGGTGTTCTAGGCTAGGAGAATTCTTGAAAAATCTCAAATTCTTAACACAGTCTTGTCATACTCTCAGATTGAAATTCAGTGTTATGGTCACTTCTGATTTTGACCACTGTACTGTCAAGTTCATTCTGAATTTGCTTGACAAAACTATATAAAACACTTGGGGTTTCTGATTTTTGTCTCAGAAAAAATACTCAGGAATATCTAGAATAGTCATCTACCACCACAAAAGTGTAGACTTTCCTACCTAGACTATGAACTGGCATAGGACCAAATAGATCCATATGCAATAGGTATAGACACCTCACAGAATCCTTGTTTTTAAGGCTATGAAAGAAAGATTTTGTCTGCTTGCCTTTTTGACAAGCTGAGCATATCCCATCCTTTATATACTTAATTTTAGGACCATTCCTCACTAACTCTTTGCTAAAGAGTTGGCCAATTGTTTTGTAGTTAAGATGGGCTAGCTTCTTGTGTCATTTGACACAATGAGTGGCTCTCTCATCAGCTACAAGACAAATAGGAGAACCTTTGTTCTCACACTCAAAATTAAGATAGTACACATTTCTTTTTCTATATCCTGTCAATATGACCTTTTGATCACTTGACCTTTTGATATGACATCCATTCTTAATAAATGAAATGTCATATCCTAAATCACTCACTGACTTATGCTTATAAGCTTGTGTTTTAAACCCTTCACATAGGCCACTTGAGTGATAGTAATCTGGTTATTAGAAATGTTATCAAATCCTTTAATGATTTTTGTTTCAGAATCACCAAAGATTACTTTAGGCCCATTTATGATAGGTAAGTACTCCTTCAGCAACCCCCTTGTTCCAGTCATGTGCCTGGAACATCCACTGTCCAAGTACCATATATGAGCATGGTAACTTGGACTCACCTGCAATTAAGAATTACCTTCCCTTAGAGCCCATGTAAGTCTTGGGTCCTTGGTTCAAGTTAGCTTTATACTTAACAAATCTACCGCTGCTCTTCTAATATGTAGACTGTTGTTCTTCCTGACACTAATGTTGTGCCAGCAATCTAAGACATAATGACCTGTCTTGCCACAGCACCAGCATTCATACTTATTGTATTTATTTTTAGATACATTCTTGGCAGTGTGGTTGACAGAAAATCTTTTTTTTTGTGCTGGTACTGCTGCATCTTCACCCACTATTTTCTTAAGAACATGGGGTTTATGGACATGGGCTGCCTTATTGATAAAAACACCCTTGTCATTCAGAACTTCAGTCTTACTATGACCTTGAGTATTCTCAAGGTCATACTTGTTAGAAGACACTTGTTCCTTTCTAAAAACTACAGGGACTTTAAAGTTCAGTGACTAGACTGAGGCTTTGCCCTTTCTCTTTAATGTGACAGCCCTGGTGTCACCTTTAAAGCCTATTCCAGTCTTACCCTTTTGAGCCACAAACTCATCTATTAAGGGTAAAACTGATTTTGGCTTGGAATAACTAGCCACCAAATCTTTTTCTTTTTGAAGTCTGGCTTCCAGACTTTTAATTAGATCATTTTTGTATGTGATTGTGCCCATCTGAATAACCGTTATAGTTTTCAGTTTGGCAATCTCATTCATTTTTGATCCAACTCTTTCTCTAAATCAGATGCAGCCATCTTAAGATCTGCAATTTCCTTAGCCTGAGTTTTGGCCAAGTTTTTTATTTTCTTTAGTGCCTGCAACAAGTCCCCATATTAATATATCAGCTGATGAATATCACCTTCAGACTCAGACCCATCCACATCACTTGATGTAGATGTAGCTGACTCTGAACCAGTACTACAATCCGAATTTCTAGAAAAACATTGTATCTTACTAGGACCAGGCTGATCCTGGCACTTGTCTTCTTCTTACACAGCCATCAGTCCCATGCACGGATGGTCTTCTTATTCATATATAGAGTTTAGCACTTGCATAAACTCATCTTCTTCATCTGCTGCATATAGACCAATGCATGCCTCAGCTTCAGATTCAGACTCTGAAGATGATTGGTCTGTCAAGCTCTTCTCCTTCTTAGCAACAAAGGATTTCTCCTTCTTGCTCTTTTGTTGAGTCTTCCTTTTATCAGCAGACTCCTTCCTTTTTTTTGGACACTCAGCCACAACATATCCAAGCCTATTACAGCAGTAGCAAACTATCTTTGATGTTGTAGATTTGCTAGGCTTAGACCTTCTCCTGTTCTTCCTAGATGACTTCTTCTTTTGATAATAGTCATCCACAAGCTGAGATGTGGAGGGCCTAGACTTCCACTGCTTCTTCTTCAGGAATCTCTGAAACTGCCTTGTGAAGGCAGCAAAGTTTTTATCTGAGTCACTACTGTCTGAACTTTGGTTGTCTGAATTATCTGAAGTAATTTCAGCAATAATCTTAGGAGGTGATGGAGACATCCTCCTATTCTTCTTAGTGGCTTCCACCTTGAAGGCCACATACTTTTCTCTATGCTCCCCTTTTGCACTTTTCTCTTCCTCTTTCCTAGCTATCAGCTGCATCTCATATGACAGCAATTTTCCAAACAAAGTTGGAGGAGAGATATCTGCAAGTTTTGCCACTTCCCTAATGGCACAAATCTTAGTGTCTCAATCCTTTGTCAATGATCTTATGAATTTATCATTCAGTTCATATGTACTGAAGATCCTTCCATAGGACATCAGCTCATTTACTATTCTATAGAACTTTTTATAACACCCAGTTATACCATCTGCCATTCCTTGTCTGAAACTCTCATATTCCTGGTTCAGCACAGATTTTTTATCTTGTCTGACTTCTTCAGAACCCTCCATGTAGACTATCAAAGTGTCTCACATTTCCTTGGAGGTCTTGCAGTGAATCAAAATTTGAAAGGTTGAATCATCTATGACACTTACTATGATATTCTGGGCTCTTTTATCCATAGTTGCCAGAATGATCTCTTCCTTAGTCATCTCTGAAAAATTCTTGGGAGTTCTTTGATTTGCATCTAGAATTGACAACTTCATTGGAATATAAGGACCTTCCATTACTGTAATGTAGATCCTTGGATCAGAAGCCTCCATAAAGAGCCTGACCCTTTCTTTCCATATTCCAAATATCTCTTTCCTTCATATGAGTAATTTCATAGAACCTAGTTCCTTATGATTTTCTCCTGAACCCATTTTGTTGATCTTGAATTTGCCTTATTGATCTAACTCAGACTGTTAAGTCCTTCTTTGAGTAACCTTCCTCTGATACCACTTGATAGAATCGATTTCAAGATAACTCAAACACCTAGAGGGGGGGGGGTGAATATTTTTTTATCTTTTTTACTTAAGGCAGAATAAGAATTCAGTTCTTTAAAAAGAATCTAACAATTCTACAGCTATCACAACAATCACAGCACAGAATTCACAATCACACACACATCACAGATTCCACACTGGTTTATAGTGGTTCCCCAAGGTCTGGGTACATCCACTCTCCCCCTTCACCTATCCAGCAGTGTGCTAGATTCGGCCTAACTTCTTCCTTCTTCTGAGATCCACAGATCTTACAGCTCAGAACCCTGAAAGGTTCCTACAACTCAGAACCCTGAAAGGTTCCTTCAACTCAGAATGTATCCACACTCCTACAGCTCAGGCTAACAACCCTACCTCAGCCCTGACACAAGGCCTACAACTCAGAGAATGATTTATCCTACACTCAGACTCAAAAGTCTTACCACTCAGAAATCTATATATCCTACACTCAGCCTTTTATATTATAGGCTTACAACTCAGATCTTGAAAGATCCCACAGAATGAAAAATCTTATAGATTGACTCTTACCCTTGTTGAGAGAAAAAGGATAAAAGGTTTCTTGATCAGCTCTTGATAAAACTGATTGCTGAGATCAACCTGTTCTTAGCTTTCTTCAAAGCTTGAATCTGAACTCAGTAGGGTTGATCTTCTTTGAAGTTGACTGGCTGTCAGCTTCCTTCTTAGATTTCAGAAATAGATCTGAATTCTTCTTAGCAGATTTGTTCAGGATCTGCTTCTTAAGATACTTGTAAATGTCTCCTTATTTACTTCAAACAGCTGGAGCTCTCTCTCACTCTCTAAATCTTCTGAAGTTTCTTCTAAATTCTTGTTTGAATTCTCGTTAGACAAATTTTGAGTAGATTTCCACTTTAGATTGTCTTCTTAGATCTTCTCACGAAAATCTTCTTATGTGTGACGTGCTCTTTCTTGATCAATGATCAATACTTCAATAGTTGTTCGTTTTTTTTATTTTTGATTTGACAGAATCCGTCTTTATATAGACTTCATCCATGGTAACCAGCTGATCCGGTTTCTAACCAACTTCTGACAGTTCTTATAGCTTCAACAAACTTGTTGGAATTCACAGCTATCAAGTCTTCAGTCATTTCTTGAACCTTTTTCTTTGCCAGCAAAGCGTCGAGACTGATCTTCATTATGTGTCGACATAAGTAGATTAAGTGTCGACGCAAGCTTTGGTGATGTCGACACAGCTCCTTTGGTATCGACACTGCTTCTTGACACTACATTTGTAGAATGTGTCGACACTGCTTCTTTATGTCGACACAGTCACTTCTTAACTTCACAGCAATCAACTTTGTTGAAACTCTGCTGTGTGTCGACACAAGTCCTTTGTGTCGACACAGTTGATATAGTCTAAGAATTCTGTGTGTCGACACTACCTCAAGGTGTCGACACAGTTGATGAGTCTAAGAATTCTGTGTATCGACACTGCTTCAGGTGTCGACACATTTGATGTCGACTAAAAATTATGTGTGTCGACACAGTTGCTTCTGGTGTCGACACTGCTTTTTCAAGTGTCGACACAGACTTTCTTAAGTGTCGACACATGGACTTAGAAACTTTATTCCTGCATTTTAACATATTCTTAACCTGCACATATAAACTCAAAATAACATCAAATATACCTTGATGTATATCATTGAGCTAAGTGAGACTTCTCCAAATCAGGTACACATTTTCCTATGTACCCAACAATTTCCCCCTATTTGGAGAAGTCATAACCCTTTAGTCAATGATATACACCACTTATAATAAGCAAACATTATGATGTATATAAGCATTATATGACATGGTAACTTATAAACAAAACATATACCAAAATGACATCACAGAATAATGATACAAACTTAATGAGCATGAAACATTGTTTTGTTTATACTATCAAAAAGTTTCTTAACAATTGTTTATATAGATTTCTTTAATACTAATGATTATATTGTTCTTGTAAAATCTAGTAAATCTATACTAAGCCTGATCAGGCTTCCTGATGACTATGCCTTTTCCTAGCTTAATCTAAGCCTGCATAGTAGGTTCTGCATCATCAATGGGCTTCTTTCCTTCCAACTCTCTCTTCTTCTGTGCTTCAGCCTTAATTCTCTCCCTTTCAAAATAATGAAAAGGCTTAGGGAAGTATTTGCTAGGCTCTTGAGCATTAGGAGGTAGTTTCCCAATTTTTGCCTTTCTTCTATATTGCAGAATGGCTTCTTGCCTAGCTTCATATTTTTGTCATTCTTGTTCATTATACCATTTGCCCCTTTCATGGATCTGATCTTTCACAGCTTTCCAGGCAGTCAAAATGATATTCCTGGAAGTGGGGCTCCACTACTAAAAATTAGGCTTTAACTCGGCCTGTTCTCTGAACCTTTTCTTTGACAGTTGAGCTTTCTCCTGAGCTTTCAACGCAGCTTCTGGCATTTCTACTTTCTCAAAAATAACATTATCAACTTCCTGTGGAAGACTGTACATAGACTGAACCTGTTGTTGAATCATATCAAAATCTGCTGGAGGGTAGATGACCTGAGCAACTTCAGGTTGATCACCTTCAACATAAGCAAGTTGCACACCTGACTCAGCAACATTATCATCATCACAAAGGGGTGGATATCCCAGAGTGGCTCTGATGCTATTGGATATCCATTTTGCATGATCTGAGCCTGCTTTGACTAACACTCTCTCCCCCTTTATGACTTCTCTTTTAATATGGTCTCTTAAGTTATCTTTCTGAAATCTCACTTGTCCATCAAGAAAATTAACACCATCTTTTTAAAATGATTTTAACTTGAGAAGTTTATCAGAGATTAAATCCTGAGAAGTAGTAATGGCTGTCTGAAATGAGTCTAAGGCAGTCTGTAGCTTCTTATCAAACTCCTCTTTCTCTTTAGCTCTTTCTTCAGTCATTATAGTGACTATATTCTTTATTGTAGTTACTATCTCATTATGAGATTCAGTCAGATTGTCATTCATCCTAATCTGATTCTCAAGGACATAGCCTTGTTTAATAGCAATGTCATCCACTTTAGCCTTTACTTTCGCTTGCTGCTTAGCCAGAAATAATACAGCATTGCTCTCTTTGTGGAAGAAATCTGTCATCTCTTTCTTATGTAGATTCACTTCAAACCTGATGGATTTGATAACCTGAGCCAGATCAAATTGAAGTGACTTATGGCTTTCATCCACATACTTCTCTTGAGCTACTCTCTGCTCATCTAATTTCATTTGCAAGGCCACCAATAATGAACTGTAATCAGCCTCTGGGGCAGGTTGTGGAGCAGCAGTCTGCAATGCTTTCTTGTAGCTTTGGCTCCTTCTCTTGAAAACCATCAGTTTTCTCTTTTTGGTACTTGTGATGGCTTCTTCTTCTGAAGCAGATGTACTGGGAATGTCTACTCTTTCCTTAGGACTAGGAGGTAGCTCCTGTTCAGTCATAATCTGCTCCCCCTCAAAGTCAGCCTGCTCCCCCTCAAAGTCAGCCTGCTCCCCCTCAAAGTCAGCCTGCTCCCCCTCAATCCTTATTTGATCCCCCTGATTTGTTGCTCCCTCAATATAAGGAAACAACTCTTCAAGAGTAAACTCCTGTTGAGTGTGGACTGGTTGTACTTCTTTCTCAAGAGCATCAGCAACTACAGATGTATCCTCCATGATAACATCTTGTGCTGGAGAGTTGACATGAGGTCACTCAAGAATTGTTTGTGAAGTCATTTCACTTGCCAAGTGTGTTGTCTCTTCCCCCTGTACCTGAGCATTATTTGGCTCCCCCCGCTCCTGTGCATTATCAGTAATATCCTTTGCCTGAGCATTATCTGGCTCCCCCTGCACCTGTGCATTATCAGTAATGTACTGTGTGAAAGTGATGATAGATACAACTCTAGAGGGGGTGTGAATAGAGTATTCAAAAATTAGGACACCCTACTCAACTCCCTTAGAGTTAATTTGCGGAATGAGTTTATAGATATTGATAACCCTAGAGCCTAACACAAAGTGAGGTGCACTAGAGAAGGACAACTGTAATTACAGTTGAGCTTTGATCCTATCACAGCAACTAGCAATGCTAGTTATTTCTACTCACAGACACAGTGTAATAAATTAAATAAGCAGCACAGACGACACAAGAAATGTTATAGTGGTTTCCTCTAAATAGGTACGTCCACTCTTCTACCACCCTGGTAGGGAGGTTGAGGGAGTTAAGGTTTCTTCTCTATTGTTAAACAGATTAGAGAAGCTAGTGGATTGCACAGAGCTAGATAGCTCTAAAGAATCAAGGCTCCCCCTGGCTTAGAGAATATCCGGGAAGGAGTCTTTCTTCAGGGTGCAGGAACTCTTCTGAACTAAGACAAAGAACTGTCTTGGGGTTCTGAAGGAGAAGCTTGAAGAAGACTCTTGATTTGGAAAAGGTGTTCTTCTTCAAACAGCTTCCTTTCTTCTTCTTATTCTTCTAAAGGCCTCTGAGTGAATGTCTTCCTGTAAGCAGGATGAACTCAGGATGAAGAAGAATGCTGAAGAGATTTGATCTTCTCAGTTGAATGTGAATTTCTGAGAGCTGTAGAACTTTCTTGCTTTCTCTCTTTCTCTATGCTGCTATGTATATCTGTAAGTTCTTGTGTATATCTTCTTGTATCTGTGTTTTTTCTTTCAAAAGAAGCTCTTTATATATGAGCCTTTGCAACGGCTCTAATTTGAGTTTGAATCTTGTCTTCTTCTGGAATCTGCAATCTGGGCTGCAAAAAGCATAAAGCAAAAGTATATCCTGCAGACAGACATGTATAAGGGGATAAAGCTTTCTAAGAAGCTGCATATCCAATCTGATAAAAGGGTGCAAGAAAAAGGTCACATCAGAAAGAATTCTTTACGGCCAGAGAAGACTTTCTGAGTCTAACGGCTATAAAGGACAGCCTGGCAGATAAAGCAGAAAATATATTTCAACTAATAAGACAAAACACTTTGTCAGATAAAGAATTGCTCTTTCATAAGGAATGGAACAGAGATTGTCTGGAAATAATAGCATAAATTTACTGAAATAATATGCCAAATAAATATGAAATAAATCATAGAATAGAAGAGGACAAAATTACTAAAGACATACAGCAGAACGTCGAACGACCCTCGAAGATCGTCGAGCGAAGCATAGAGATCGTCGACCTATCAAACAGATAGTCGAACGATACAGATAGTCGAACTACCAAAGCAGATAGTCGAACTACTACAGCAGATAGTCGACCTATCAGAACAGATAGTCGAGCTATCAGATAGTCGACCTATCAAGACAGATAATCGAACTATCAAGCAAAACAGATAGTCGACCTATCAAACAGATAGTCGAACTATCAAAGAAAACAGATAGTCGACCTATCAAACAGATAGTCGAACTATCAAAGAAAACAGATAGTCGACCTATCAAACAGATAGTCGAACTATCAAAGAAAACAGATAGTCGACCTATCAAACAGATAGTCGAACTATCAAAGAAAACAGATAGTCGACCTATCAAACAGATAGTCGAACTATCAAAGAAAACAGATAGTTGACCTATCAAACAGATAGTCGAACTATCAAAGAAAACATATAGTCGACCTATCAAATAGATAGTCGAACTATCAGATAGTTGAGCTATCCAAGCAGATAGTAGAACTTTCAAACACAACAGATAGTCGACCTATCAAGACAGATAGTCGAACTATCAAGCAACACAGATAGTCGACCTATCAAACAGATAGTCGAACTATCAAAGAAAACACATAGTCGACCTATCAAACAGATAGTCGAACTATCGAATAGTTGAACTATCAAGCAGATAGTTGAACTATCAAGAAATCTGTCCGGTCAAAAGAAGTCGAGCGGGGTTCGACGATCGGCGAGGCAGATTCCACAGAACGTCGAGCTAACAAGAGTTGAACTAACTCAGAGATAGACGATCTGCTGACAGACAAACGTTGACCAACTGATATACGATCGTCGAACAGTCGATAGACGACAGTTGAGCGGCGTTCGACCATAGTCGAACAAAAAACAACTTAACCAAATTTTCATCTGGATAAGTGACAACTCTAAAACTAGAGCAAACTAACTAAACAACTAACCTTTGATCATAGATAAATTTTGGGTCAAGAGACTAAAAGAGAGGACTGAACTCAAATCCAAACTAGAGTACCAACAATCTCCCCCTATTTGAGTTAAGTCTCTCAACAACAAAACACACAAAACAAACTACTAGAAATAAATAAAATACAGGAAGGGAAATATCTAAGCAGCAGAGAGCATCAATCAAACAGACAAATAAATAACTGTCAATCAATGAAATTTAAGAAGCTTCAGAATTTGGTTTAGATTCAGAGGAACTAGGAATAAAAGAAATTTTCCTGAAAGGGTCTAAAGCTTCTTTCTTCGATAGCTTTAGATCTTGCTCTCCAATAATTCTAGATTCTGATGTTCTTGGAACAACTGCTTCAGGATGCTTTTCCATATATTTTGAAGGGTCAAAGACCTCAGGTCTAACCTGGAATTTATCAAGCTCCTTCTTTCTGAATTTAGACATTGTCGTTAATCCTGTAGTATTTTTTCCTTCAGCTTTGGCTTTTCTAATCTGGGCTGATCCAACCAGTTCAAGAAATCTAGTCATCCTGAAATCAGGATCAAGCTCTTGACTTTCATACATATTTTCACAAGTTGGATCTACAGGTTTCACAGCTTTAAATTTAATAGAAAGATCTAACAGGCTTTCAGCTGGCTCTTTATTTTCCTGAATAACTAGAGAAGAAGGAGGAGCAAACTCAGCAAATTTCTTACTCGATTTTTCAGAGAAAATAACTCTTTTACCTTTTGAAACAGTTTTCTTTGCATGATCTGGCTTTGAAGAAGATATGCTCTTGGTTTCTTTGGAAGGAGGAGGAGAAAAGGTTGGTTTCTGATAGACTATCTCCTTCACTTGTTCTCTTGCATCATCATCATGCCTTTGGTATCCAGATTGGGATTTGCTTTGATATCCTTGATTGCTTTTCTTTTGATAGGGTTGGAATGGAGTAAACCTAGCAGACGGGGCAGAAGGATTTGCAGACAAATTGCCAGAAGCTCCTGCACTGGGAGGTGGAGGAGGAGGACCTCTAGAGGTCCATTTTGGAGCAGGACTGTCATACCTTTTAGATTTCTTTCTTAACTTTTGCTGATTCTTTGAGAATCTCATCCAATGCTGAAACTCTTTGGACTTGGGATCAATTCCTTTCAAGATATAATAAGGAATATCATTGTCAGAGTTAGGAGGAGGAGGAGCAACAGCTTTTCTTTTCTTTTTGGCAGATTTCTTTCTCTTAGATTCTTCAGATTCATCAGAATCATCCTCATCCTCAGAGTTTGATGATGGAGGATGATCATAGGGATCAAAGGCTTCTTGCACAGCTTTTTCTTTCTCTTTTAAAGCAGCTTTTTCTTTCTCTTCTTCCAAGGCATCCTGTGCCAGAAGAGTGTCTAGATCCAGTCCTGGGGTGTCATCCCAGACTGTAGATTTTTCCACTTGAGTTTCTGAAACATTCTCTTGTTCATCTGTAACTGTCATGGAGACTAGTTCTTTTTGCACAACTATCTGAGCTGGTTGAGCAGCCTCAGGATCTTGAACAAGTGGTTCTGGATCAGGTTGAACTTCTAGAGCAGGTTGATGAACAAGTTCTTGGACAGCTGAAACTTCTTCCACTAAATCTGTAGTATCAGGAACACAGATGTGCTAAATGAAATTGTATCATTCCTTCTAGGTATTCCCATACTAACATGTCAGTTATCAAGTCTAAAAAATGAGTGAAAGAATTACCTTCAGGAGACTCTTCAGAGCATTCTATTTCCCACATGTCATCTAGAAAGGAGGTAATGACTCCTTCTAGAAAATGAGCAACAAGGGGAGTAGAAGCTTCTTCGAGACAAGCTTTAAATGCAAATTCTACTTCCATTATAACATCAGAAGGCTTGAGAGCTGGAGCTGAAACTGCAGAGGATGTTGCAATGACAACTTGAGCTTCTGCTACATCTTGAGTCTGAACTTGGGGTTCTACTGGGCGAGAAACAAGAGGCAGTCCAGAGGCATCTTCCTCGAGCATCTCCCCCTGCCTGATTTCAGTAGAAACTGAAGTCAGGCCCCTAGCAGAAGATGGCTCAGCAGATTTTGAGATGGCAAGAAAGGAAGATGATAATGTAGAGATGGAAGAAACTAGAGGAGCAATTGCTTCTTCAATCATGATTTTGATTGAAGGAGTAATTAACTCCAATATGCTTGAGATGAAGGCTGGGGTGATTTCAAATGATGGTGGGGGAATCACAGTAGAAGGATGAACAGCAGGGATGGTGTACTCCTGATGAGATGGAGAGTGAACTGGAGATAAATGGGTGGATGCAAGAAGATCAATATGATCTGAATGAGGAACTGGTGACTGAGGAGGAGTGGATAGCTCAGAAACCAATAAATCAAAAGTAGGATGAGAGATCCTAGCAAGATGAGGAGGGAGAGGAGATGCTGGTGATGATGCATGGAGAATTGTGGAGGAATCAAGAAGATGAGATGCAGAAGATGGTACTTCAACTGAAGTAGATGGAACTGAAGTAGATGGTGGCACTTCAGTAGAGGTGGATGGTAATGCAGAAGAAGTGGATGGAACTGAGAGAATGGCTGAGCCTGCTTCTTGAAGGAGGGGAGTGACTGAGGCAGTCCTTGTGCTCTCAGATGCAACTGGAGCTACCCCTGCTGGAGCGGGCTTCAGAAAGCTCCTTTTCCACTTGACAAACAGGGTTGGGCCCATCTTTTTGCTAGCATTGATGGATGTAGAAACTGAAACCAACAAATGGGGATATTTCTCTTTTAGAAATATCCCAAGCACCCTACACAGGGTGACTTCCTTCTTGCTATTCTTTTTCCTTATCAAATCAAACAAAACTCCTGCCCAGTTAATCTGCTTCTTGTTCACAATGGCACACATCAGGGCAAACTGTTGCCTGGTTATATTATCATGGGCAGAGTGCTTTCCCAGAAGCACTTTTTCGACTAGTTCAGCCAGGAACTTTATCTTCAACGGAAAGTTCACTTTAAGCAGCTTAGAAGGAATGTCGTCGGCATGTCCTAATTCAGTCAACATTCTCCCAAATTCTGGGGTATCTTGCTCATAATCCTCTTCCCCATTCAATAATCCAAAAATATTAGTCAAAACTGCGGGAGTCAAAATTACCTCTTCTCCGCCTATCGTTCCAGTCATAGATTCGTCATTGGAGGACGAAGTGAAAGTCCATTCTTTAATCTCTTGAACGTTTATCTTTATTCTTGTGGACATGAACTTTTCCAATCCTTGATCTTTGTAGAGGTTGAGGATTTCCACTATCGCAGACTCGCAGGAGCTGAAAGAATCAAAGTCTACGCTGAAACCAGCATCGAACTTCACCATGGACAGGAGGGCTAGAGCAATCGCCATCGAAGGGGTTGGAGAAGGCGAGAGAGATGGCGAAGGTCGAAACGGCAGAAATCGCAAGACATGGAGCAAGCAGAAAGACGGAATGCGAAAAGACGTTCTCCGTCGAAGATAAAAAGAACGATCTCTTAACCTAGGTCGACCATCGGTTTTATATTAAAATAGCAATCATCGATCTATTTTAAAAGATACTGGAGACGATGGTCGAACGGTCGTTCGACGATCGTTCCTGAAGCAGAGTAGTCGATCAATCGTTCGACTATTTCTGTCTTCACAAACAACAAGTTGTCGTCAACCATAGATCGACGATAGGCTCGACCTGTTCGACGATCTGCGAACGTCGCTCGACGATCTTCAAGCAGATAAGCCATCATCAACCATAGGTCGACGATAGGCTTGATCTGATCGACTATCTTCGAACGTCGTTTGACAATCTTCAAACAGGTTTCAACAAAGGCAGACGTCACACTTAGTCTTTTCCATTAATCATGCCTAGTTGAACCAAAAAGAACAGATGCTTCTGTTCATCTAAAGGCTTGGTGAAAATATCACCTCTCTGAAGGTCAGTGGATATGAACTCAAGGATGATCTTGTTCTTTTCCACACAATCTCTCAGGAAATGGTGTCTAATCTCAATGTGCTTGGTTCTAGAGTGGTGCACAGGATTTTGTGCAATGGAGATAGCACTGGTACTGTCACACATGATTTTTATGCTCTTGTGTGTGTACCCATAATCCAAAAGCTGGTTTTGAATCCACAGGATCTGTGAACAACAACTAGCAGCTGCTATATATTCAGCCTCTGCAGTTGAAGTTGAGACAGAAGTCTGCTTCTTACAGAACCAAGAGACCAATCTCTCTCCCAGGAACTGACAAGTTCCTGAGGTACTTTTCCTGTCAACTCTACAACCAGCATAATCAGAATCAGAGTATCCAATTAACTCAAATTCTGATTCAGCTGGGTACCATAGTCCTAGATTTGGACATCCCTTCAGGTATCTCAAGATTTTCTTGAGAAGAATCAGATGAGATTCCTTGGGGTTGACCTGAAATCTAGCACACAGGCATGTAGCAAACATTATATCTGGTCTACTTGCAGTTAAATACAATAGGGAACCAACAATGGCCCTATAATTCTTTTGATCAACTGGCTTACCCTGATCATCAGAATCTATAACTACATTAGTAGCCATAGGTGTATGCATTGCTGAAGCATCAGCCATCCCAAACTTCTTTACCAATTCCTTGGCATATTTGGATTGGGAGATGAAGATGCCATCAGCATCTTGCTTTACTTGGAGACCAAGAAAGTAAGATAGCTCACCCATACTACTCATCTCAAACTTAGAATGCATCAAGTCAGAGAACTTTTTGCACATTTTGGGATCAGTGGAACCAAAAATAATATCATCCACATACACTTGAACTAACAGGATTGTGTCCTTGTGGTACTTGACGAAAAGGGTTCTATCAACTACTCTCCTAACAAAGTTGTGCTCTAACAGGAAACTAGCTAGAGTCTCATACCAGGCTCTGGGTGCTTGTTTAAGTCTATAAAGAGCTTTTTGCAACTTGAAAACATGTGAGGGCTGAGTTAAAGAGACAAACTTAGGAGGTTGTTCAACAAATACGTCTTCCTTTAGCTCACCATTTAGAAATGCACTTTTGACATCCATCTGAAAGACCTTAAACTTCATATAGGCTGCATAGGCTAGAAAGATCCTTATTGCCTCTAGCTTTGCAACAGGAGCAAAGGTTTGGTCATAATCTATACCTTCCTCCTGTCTGTAGCCCTGAGCTACAAGTCTAGCTTTGTTCCTTACAATAATTCCATTTGCATCCAACTTGTTTCTAAACACCCACTTGGTGCCTATGATCAGTTGGCCTTTAGGTCTTGGAATCAAAGTCCATACTTTACATCTTTCAAACTGATTAAGTTCCTCTTGCATAGCAATGATCCAGTGGGGATCTAGCTCAGCATCTTTAATGGTGAGGGGCTCAATCTGTGAAAGGAAACAAGCATGCATCACATCCTGTCTTAATTGATGTCTTGTTTGTACACCAGCTGATATGTCTCCAATCACTTGAGATGTAGGATGATCTCTAAGTGTGACAACATCAGCAGGTGGGATGTGATCTTCAGCAACAGTTGGGATTAATTCCTCAGGAGGAATTGGATCTACTATTGGTGGTACAGCAACTGCTTCTGCAAAGTCTTCATCACTGTCTGAATCAGTGATATGAAGAGTTGATAGATGGAGAATCTCTTGAGTGACATCTTTACTAGATTCTGGTACCTGCAATGTACTTGAGGAAGGAGAAGTTTCCTTCTTCTTGTAAAACATCTGAGATTCATCAAAGGACACTTGCACAGATTCCTCAATTTTAGAAGTTGATTTATTAAAAACCCTATAAGCTTTGCTTACTTGGGAATATCCAAGAAAGATTCTCATTGAAGCTTTTGCTTCAAACTTTCTAAGGTATTCTTTGTTATTGTTATGAATGTATACTACACAACCAAATACTCTAAAATAATTTATTTTAGGTTTCTTTTCTTTAAGCAACTCATAAGGAGTTTTACACTTAAGCTTGTGTATAAGACTTCTGTTCAGAACATAATTAGCTGTGCTAACAGCTTCTGCCCAATAGGAGAGAGGCATATTAGCATCTGCCAACAGTGTTCCTGCAGCTTCAATCAGAGTTCTATTTTTCCTTTTCACTACCCCATTTTGTTGGGGAGTTCTAGGAGCAGAGAAGCTATGTTTGATACCTTCTTTCTCACAGAATTCTTGCATGAGAAGAGACTCAAACTCAGTACCATGATCACTTCTGATCAAGGCAACATGAGTAGAATACTCAGTCTGCACACAGAGTAGAAAGTCTGTAAGAACTTTGAAGTTATCAGCATTAGTTCTCAAGAAGAACACCCAAGTGAACCTAGAGAAGTCGTCTACAATTACTAAAGTGTAATACTTCCCTCCTAGACTCTGTACATTTATTTGGCCAAAAAGTTCCAAATGTAATAGATACAGGATTCTAGGTGAATCACTTTTATTTACAGATTTAAAGAAATTTTTGGTTTGCTTGCCGAATTGACAAGCCTTGCATAGGCTCTCCTTCTTGTAGGGGCAAGAAGGTAAACCTCTAACAAGGTTGTATTTAGATAACCTAGATATGTTCTTGAGGTTAACATGGCTAAGCCTTTTATGTCATAAGGTGTTGTTATTTGTTACTTCATTAAATAAGCAGATTTCAGAATGGGTTGAATTAAAATCTAATAAATAAATATTGCCTTGTCTAATACCTACTAACACAACATTACTATTTAAAGTAATATTACAAAGAGTGTTAGTGAACGATACCTGATATCCTGCATCACATAACTGACTTACTGAGATAAGGTTATGCTTTAGTCCAGTTACATATGCAACCCTTTTGAAAGTTACTGCTCCAATGGTAATCCTACCATATCCTTCAGTTTGACCACAGCTAGAATCCCCAAAGATCACCTTTGGGCCAAGCTTGGCCTTGAACTTT
Source organism: Platanthera zijinensis (assembly GCA_039513925.1). Taxonomy (NCBI): domain Eukaryota; kingdom Viridiplantae; phylum Streptophyta; class Magnoliopsida; order Asparagales; family Orchidaceae; genus Platanthera; species Platanthera zijinensis. The sequence goes on along the minus strand of CM077090.1, from coordinate 52,781,291 downwards.
GACAGATTTTCTTTGTTCCCTGTCATATGTTTGGAGCAACCACTATCCAAATACCACTTGTCCTGAATGATAGGATATGTCTTCACCTGCAGTGAGTTAAGTTAAACATTGTGGACCCAGGTAACCTTGGGTTCATTATTCTTCACATAATGAAAACTAGAAATAAAAGAATAAGCAGGTTGGGGTTTATAACCTAAAGGGTAAGATCTCCTAGATGGGATGCTCCATGCAGTTAATGGGTCCACAAACCTAGGGTTTCTATTCATATTAAGATTTCTAAGGTTCTTGTTATAATTTTGAAATTCATATTGAAAACGTCGATCGGCGTTCGACGATAGATGCTCAGATCATCGAGCTTCGTTCGACCACTGAGCCTGCGATCGTCGAGCAGCGTTCGACGCTTTTTGTATTTCCTTAAACTTTTGTTTTCTCTTTTCTCTCTTAGCTTTATTTAAGGCTTGATTAACTTGTCTTACTTGCTCAGTGTTCTTTATCCCATCAGCTGAAATAAAGTTCACTGGAGTTGAAAGATGATTTTTAAGAATAATTGGGGGTTCACATGATGAAGCTCATAAGCCTAGCTTATTATTGCCTGACCTAGTGTTTGTCATGTTGGTGATTTCTAGCAACTTAAGGCTTCTACCATTTAATGATTCTTCCAATCTCTTGGACTTTGCTAGTTCATTTTTAAGAAACTTTATTTCATCACTAGATTTAGTGAGTTCTGCTTCTAACCTAGCATTTTCAATGGAGATAGATTCTGATTCAGCTAACTTATTTCTAAGTTCCTTAATCTCCTTTTCTGAACTAATTAAATCTAAGCAAAGGGATTTAAACTCAGTTTTAAATTCAGAAGAAGAAAAGTCATATGAAGATAATACCTGATCTTCTGTAGGCATCTCTTCATCATCATCAGAACTCTCTGCAACTAAGTGATTGCTGCAGGCATCAATAGCCATAAGGCAGATTTCCTTTGCCTTCTTCTCTTCCTCATCCTCACTGGAGCTTGAGGAGGAAGATTTCTCATCTGAATCACTCCAAGTTTCAGCAACAAATCCCTTCTCCTTTTTCTTGTTTTTGTAGGAGGAGGACTTGGAGTGTTTCCTGTGATGTTATTTTTCCTTTCTCTTTTCTTTGCTCTTTTCCTCTGGACCCTCTGGTAGAATGTGTCCAGGTTTCCTGCAACCATAACAAATGATTTCTTTAGCAGGAGATCTATCATACCTTGGTTTATCTTCATATCTTGAGAATTTCTTTCTGAAGTCTTTTCTTCTCATCTTGAGAAACCTTTTGGCAAAGAGTGCCATCAGCTCCTCATTAGATTGGCTTCCTTCAGAAGCATCAGCAGCTTTGAGAGCAAGAGTTTGCTCTTTTCTTGCTGGAGTTGGATTCTTTGCTTCAGCCTCAGCTTCCCTGGTCTTCAGCACTTGATCAAAAGACTTGAGCTTGCCAAGGAGAGCTTCTGTTGAGATTTCATTTGTACTTCTGGCCTCCTTGATAGGCCAGATCCTAAGATCCCATGTGCTGGGGAAGCACATCAGTATCTTATCATTGACCTCTGTCAATGTAATTTCCTTATCAAGAGTTCTCAGCTCATTGATGATTGAGCTGAGTCCGATGTACATGGCTTCAACTGATTCAGTTTCAGTTTTTTTGAAGTTTTCATACTGGGATATAAGGTTGGACCTTCTGTCCTTCCTTTCATCAGCTGAACCAGCTACAATCTGGTTCAGTGAGTCCCACATGGCTTTTGCAGAGGTGCAATCAGCCACTTTCTGGAAAATTTCATCAGACATAGTCTGAGCTAGAATGTTCATAGCTTTGGCATCAGCTATCTTTGCCTTCTTGTAGGCAACATTGTAATCTGGAGGAGGCACTGCACTTAGATTTGTAGATGTTGTAGCAGTGGTTGCAGTAGGAGGTGCTGGAGTTCCTCTCAAAATAGAGGAGAAAATGTCTTCATTAATAGAGTTCATATATAATCTTATTCTTGCCTTCCAGATGCTAAACTTAGCTAAGTTGCATGCTGGAGGTCTGGTGCTTGAGTAATCCTTGGACTGGGCCATGAAGTGAATATCTATAAGCTTGGTATCTATCAGGATCTTGTGACTCAGGTGTTAGCCTGTACAGTCAGTCAACCTCCCTCTGATACCAATTGAAAGTGATGATAGATACAACTCTAGAGGGGGGGTGAATAGAGTATTCAAAAATTAGGATACCCTACTCAACTCCCTTAGAGTTAATTTGCGGAATGAGTTTATAGATATTGATAACCCTAGAGCCTAACACAAAGTGAGGTGCACTAGAGAAGGACAACTGTAATTACAGTTGAGCTTTGATCCTATCACAGCAACTAGCAATCCTAGTTATTTCTACTCACAGCCACAGTACAATAAATTAAATAAGCAGCACAGACGACACAAGAAATTTTATAGTGGTTCCCTCTAAATAGGTACGTCCACTCTTCTACCACCCTGGTAGGAATCCACTACAGGTTTTTGTTCAGGTGCCCTGCCACCAACTGATCTGCTTCAGGTAGATCAAGTAGACCCTTTGAGCTTTTGATCAGGAGCTCAAAATCCAACACAAGTTTTTGATCAGGTGTCATGCCACCAAGGGTTCACTTTTGAAGGGAGTAATAACCCTTTGTACAGGAGGTTGAGAGAGTTAAGATTTCTTCTCTATTGTTAAACAGATTAGAGAAGCTAGTGGATTGCACAGAGCTAGATAGCTCTAAAGAATCAAGGCTCCCCCTGGCTTAGAGAATATCCAGGAAGGAGTCTTGCTTCAGGGTGCAGGAACTCTTCTGAACTAAGACAAAGAACTGTCTTGGGGTTCTGAAGGAGAAGCTTGAAGAAGACTCTTGATTTGGAAAAGGTGTTCTTCTTCAAACATCTTCCTTTCTTCTTCTTCTTCTTCTAAAGGTCTCTGAGTGAATGTCTTCCTGTAAGCAGGATGAACTCAGGATGAAGAAGAATGCTGAAGAGATTTGATCTTCTCAGTTGAATGTGAATTTCTGAGAGCTGTAGAACTTTCTTGCTTTCTCTCTTTCTCTATGCTGCTATGTATATCTGTAAGTTCTTGTGTATATCTTCTTGTATCTGTGTTTTTTCTTTCAAAAGAAGCTCTTTATATATGAGCTTTTGCAACGGCTCTAATTTGAGTTTGAATCTTGTCTTCTTCTGGAATCTATAATCTGGGCTGCAAAAAGCATAAAGCAAAAGTATATCCTGCAGATAGACATGTATAAGGGGGATAAAGCTTTCTAAGAAGCTGCATATCCAATCTGATAAAAGGGTGCAAAAAAAAGGTCATATCAGAAAGAATTCTTTACGGCCAGAGAAGACTTTCTGAGTCTAACGGCTATAAAGGACAGCCTGGCAGATAAAGCAGAAAATATATTTCAACTAATAAGACAAAACACTTTGTCAGATAAAGAATTGCTCATGCATAAGGAATGGAGCAGAGATTGCCTGGAAATAATAGCATAAATTTACTGAAATAATATGCCAAATAAATATGAAATAAATCATAGAATAGAAGAGGACAAAATTACTAAAGACATACAGCAGAACGTCGAACGACCCTCGGAGATCGTCGACCGAAGCACAGAGATTGTCGACCTATCAAACAGATAGTCGAACGATACAGATAGTCGAACTACCAAAGCAGATAGTCGAACTAGCACAGCAGATAGTCGACCTATCAGAACAGATAGTCGAGCTATCAGATAGTCGACCTATCAAGACAGATAATCGAACTATCAAGCAAAACAGATAGTCGACCTATCAAACAGATAGTCGAACTATCAAAGAAAACAGATAGTCGACCTATCAAACAGATAGTCGAACTATCAAACAAAACAGATAGTCGGCCTATCGAACAGATAGTCGAACTATCAAAGAAAACAGATAGTCGACCTATCAAACAGATAGTCGAACTATCAAAGAAAACAGATAGTCGACCTATCAAACAGATAGTCGAACTATCAAAGAAAACAGATAGTCGACCTATCAAACAGATAGTCGAACTATCAGATAGTTGAGCTATCCAAGCAGATAGTCGAACTATCAAACACAACAGATAGTCGACCTATCAAGACAGATAGTCGAACTATCAAGCAACACAGATAGTCGACCTATCAAACAGATAGTCGAACTATCAAAGAAAACACATAGTCGACCTATCAATCAGATAGTCGAACTATCGAATAGTTGAACTATCAAGTAGATAGTTGAACTATCAAGAAATCTGTCTGGTCAAAAGAAGTCGAGCGGGGTTCGACGATCGGCGAGGCAGATTCCACAGAACGTCGAGCTAACAAGAGTTGAACTAACTCAGAGATAGACGATCTGCTAACAGACAAACGTCGACCAACTAATAGACGATCGTCGAACAGTCGATAGACGATACTCGAGTGGTGTTCGACCATAGTCGAACAAAAAACAACTTAACCAAATTTTCATCTGGATAAGTGACAACTCTAAAACTAAAGCAAACTAACTAAACAACTAACCTTTGGCCATAGATAAATCTTGGGTCAAGAGACTAAAAGAGATGACTGAACTCAAATCCAAACTAGGGTACCAACACTGTGCAGGAGATTTCTCAGCAGCTTCTTGTCTTTCTATATCAGGTATGTCCTTTGTTAGGACCCTATCCCATCTAGAGATAATCCTGATGTCCATTTTTCTCATATGGTTGATTTTAGAACCAGGAATCTTGTGCATTACTTCTGGAATTGCTCCAACCAAGTATAAACTCATCAGTCTTGCCAAATTAGGCTTCTTTATGCCTTCCTTAATCTTCTCAAAAATTACTATAGACCAATCTGTGTTTAGTCTAAAAATAATCCTTGTCATTAGGCTGAACATATAGGCTGAAATCCTATCATGTCCCCCCTGGCTTACATAGAATTATCTTACCAACCACTTCAGAAAGGAATTTCCCTTGATGATTCATCCATTTCCTGTTTATAGCTGATCCAATCTTCAAGGTGGGATCCAATCCACACCATTGTAGTGCTTCCCTTGTCTTAGATACGGATACTTCTTCGTCATCCTGAGTCCTTGGAAGATTAAGAATTTTCCTCAAACTCTTCATTGTCAACTTGACTCTAGTGCCATGAACCGTTGATTTAATCTTAAGGGCAGTTGAATCTACTGTAGCTGCGCCACAAAACTCAAGTATCTCTTTCTTCCATATCTTGGTTGGTTCGGATGCCAAAAACTCCAAACCATTTTCAGCAATTAGGGTAATTACCCCTTTAATCTCAGATTCTGCATCATGAAAGGCATGGCGAACCAACTCATATCATTCGTTGATGTTATCTTCTACCTTTGGCGCTATTGGGATGGTGAGAAAGCTTAGATTGAGAGGAGAGAATTTGTCGACACAAGGGTTTGGTCTCGAAAACCTGGAGAGTGTGTCGACAGAGATTGTTCTTGACCTATTTATACCCTTCTAAACAAAGAAGGTCAAAAGGCGGGCAAAAACTGTCTAAATGTGTTGACACTGTTGAAATGTGTCGACACATACTTCTAATGTCTCGACAACGGTGTTGACTCCTATGTGTCGACACCGATTGATGATGTGTCGACACTGAACATACTTAGTAGTTTAACAGAAATTTTGTGTTGACTCTTATTGTAAGTGTCGACACAATTTCTGGATGTGTCGACACCACTACTCTAGATGTGTCGACACCACTTCTCTGGATGTGTCGACACCACTTCTCTGGATATGTCGACACCGATTTACTTAGCCAAATATGTTAAACTAATCTATGTTCAATATTCCTAATTAAATTTTAAATTTATTGAATTTAGTTTCATCTAGAGGCTTAGTAAACACATCTGCAATTTGATAATCTGTTTTGACAAATTTTAGTGAGATGTCCTTTTTCTCTACATGTTCTCTAAGAAAATGGTATCTAATTTCTATATGCTTAGTCCTACTATGTGAAACAAAATTATTAGCAATTGAAATAGCACTGTAGAATCACAAAAAAAAGGTGTTCTACTTACCTGAATACCATAGTCTTCTAGCTGGTGCTGAATCCACAACAGCTGTGCACAACAACTTCCTGCTGCCACATATTCAGACTCAGCTGTGGAAATTGCCACACTAGTCTGCTTCTTACTGCTCCAAGACACCAATCTTCCTCCTAGAAATTGACAGGTGCTTGTTGTGCTTTTTCTATCTTTTTTGCAACCTGCAAAGTCTGCATCTGAATAGCCTGTTAGTAGAAAATCTCCATTCCTAGGGTACCAAAGGCCTAGATTAGGTGTGCCCTTTAGATATCTCAAAATCCTTTTTACTGCAGTGTAATGAGATTCTTTAGGGCATGATTGGTACCTAGCACAGACACTTGTTGCATATATAATGTTTGGTCTACTAGCAGACAGATATATAAGAGAACCAATAATTCCTCTATACAAAGACTCATCTACAGGCTTACCTGCATCATCTTTGCATATAGGCATACTTGTTCCCATAGGAGTTCTCATGGTGGAGGATGATTTCATACCATACTTCTTAATTAACTCCTCTGTGAACTTAGACTGGGATATGGACAAGCCATCATCAGTCTGTCTTACTTGAAGTGCCAAGAAGAACTTAAGTTCCCCCATGCTGCTCATCTCAAACTTCCCTTGCATAAGTTTAGCAAACTTCTTGCAAAGGTTATTTTCTGTAGACCCAAATATTATGTCATCTACATAAATCTTGACTAAGATTATCTTTCCTTTGGAATCCCTTAGGAATAGAGTTTTGTCTATTTTCCCCCTTGAGAATTTGTTCTCAATAAGGAAAGTAGATAAGGTTTCATACCAAGCCCTTGGGGCTTGCTTTAATCCATACAAAGCTTTCCTAAGTCTATAAATATAATCAGGTTTGAGAGAATCAACAAAACCTGAGAGCTGCTCTATATAGACTTCTTTTTTTAGATTTCCATTTAGGAATGCTGATTTTACATCCATTTGAAATACCTTGAAGCCTTGATATGCTGCATAGGCAAGGAACATCCTAATTGCTTCCAGTCCGACTACTGGGGTAAATGTTTGATCAAAGTCAGTACCCTCTTCCTGCCTGTATCCTTTTGCAACAAGTCTTGCTTTGTTCTTCACAATGATCCCACTCTCATCCAGTTTGTTCCTAAAGATCCACTTTGTTCTAATGATGTTGTGGTCTTTTGGTTTAGGAACTAACTCCCAGACCTTGCACCTTTTGAACTGATTCAGCTCCTCTTACTTGGCATCAATCCAATGTGGGTCTAGAATAGCTTCTTCAAATCTCTTTGACTCCAGTTGAGATAGGAAGCTTGAGCAAAGAACTGTGTTCATGTTCCTCTTGAGCAAGGAACATCATAATAGCTTCTTCATGTTTTCTACCCTTCATGATCTCATAGGGAGTCTTTTTATGGCTTTTGGTGATAGAAGTCCTATTGATCACATGACTTGTAGTATTTACTGCCTCAGTCCAGAAATATTCTGGGAGAGAAGTGTCACTCAATAGAGTTCTACCAACCTCAATCAGTGTTCTATTCTTCTTTTCAGCAATACCATTTTGCTGTGGTGTTCTAGGTGAGGAGAATTCTTGAAAAATCCCAAATTCTTCACACAGCCTTGTCATACTCTCAGATTGAAATTCAGTGTCATGGTCACTTTTGATTTTGACCACTGTACTGTCAAGTTCATTCTGAATTTGCTTGACAAAACTATATAAAATACTTGGGGTTTCTGATTTTTGTCTCAAAAAAAATACTCAGGAATATCTAGAATAGTCATCTACCACCACAAAAGTGTAGACCTTCCTACCTAGACTATGAACTGACATAGGACCAAATAGATCCATATGCAATAGATATAGACAACTCACAAAATCCTTATTTTTAAGGCTATGAAATAAAGATTTTGTCTGCTTGCCTTTTTGACAACCTGAGCATATCCCATCCTTTATACACTTAGCTTTAGGACCATTCCTCACTAACTCTTTTCTAAAGAGTTGGCCAATTATTTTGTAGTTAAGATGGGCTAGCCTCTTGTGTCATTTGACACAATGAGAGGCTCTCTCATCAGCTACACGACAAATAGGAGAACCTTTGTTCTCACACTCAAAATTAAGACAGTACACATTTCTTTTTCTATATCCTGTCAATATGACCTTTTAATCACTTGACCTTTTGATATGACATCCATTCTTAATAAATGAAATGTCATATCCTAAATCACTCAGCTGACTTATGCTTATAAGCTTGTGTTTTAAATCCTTCACATAGACCACTTGAGTGATAGTAATCTGGTTATTAAAAATGTTACCAAATCCTTTAATGATTCCTGTTTCAGAATCACCAAAGATTACTTTAGGCCCATTTATGATAGGTAAGTACTCCTTCAGCAACTCCCTTGTTCCAGTTATGTGCCTGGAACATCCACTGTCCAAGTACTATATATGGGCATGGTAACTTGGACTCACCTGCAATAAAGAATTACCTTCCCTTAGAGCCCAAGTAAGTCTCGGGTCCTTGATTCAAGTTAGCTTGATACTTAACAAATCTACCGCTACTCTTCTAATAGGTAGACTATTGTTCTTCCTTACACTAATGTTGTGCCAGTAATTTAAGACATAATGACTGTCTTGCCACAGCACCAGCATTCATACTTGTTGTATCTATTTTTAGATATATTCTTGGCAGTCTGGTTGACAACAAATCTTTTGTTTTGTGCTGGTACTGCTGCAGCTTCACCCACTGTTTTCTTAAGAACATGAGGTTTATGGACATGGGCTGCCTTATTGACAAAAACACCCTTGTCATTCAGAACTTCAGTCTTACTATGACCATGAGTATTCTCAAGGTCTTACTTATTAGAAGGCACTTGTTCCTTTCTAAAAACTACAGGGACTTTAAAGTTAAGTGGCTAGACTGAGGCTTTGACCTTTCTCTTAAATTGGACAGCCCTGGTATCACCTTTAAAGCCTATTCCATCCTTACCCTTTTGAGCCACAAACTCATCTATTAAAAATAAAACTGATTTTGGCTTGGAATAACTAGTCACCAAATCTTTTTCTTTTTGAAGTCTGGCTTCCAGACTTTTAATTAGATCATTTTTGTATGTGATTGTGCCCATCTGAATTACAGTTATAGTTTTCAGTTTGACAATCTCATTCATTTTTGATCCAACTCTTTCTTTAAATCAGATGCAGCCATCTTAAGATCTGCAATTTCCTTAGCCTGAGTTTTGGCCAAGTTTTTGCTTTTCTTTAGTCCTGCAACAAGTCCCCATATTCATATATCAGCTGATGAATATCACCTTCAGACTCAGACTCATCCACATCACTTGATGTAGATGTAGCTGACTCTAAACCAGTACTACAATAAGAATTTCTAGAAAAACATTATATCTTACTAGGATCAGGCTGATCCTGGCACTTGTCTTCTTCTAACACAGCCATCAGTCTCATGCACTGATGGTCTTCTTATTCATAGATAGAGTTCAGCACTTGCATAAACTCATCTTCTTCATCTGCTGCATATAGACCAATGCATTCCTAAGCTTCAGATTCAGACTCTGAAGATGATTGGTCTGTCAAGCTTTTCTCCTTCTTAGCAACAAAGGATTTCTCCTTCTTGCTCTTTTGTTGAGTCTTCCTTTTATCAGCAGACTCCTTTCTTTTTTCTGGACACTCAGGCACAACATGTCCAGACCTATTACAGCAGTAGCAAACTATCTTTGATGTTGTAGATTTGCTAGGCTTAGACCTGCTCCTGTCCTTCCTAGACGACTTCTTCTTTTGATAATAGTCATCCACAGGCTGAGATGTGGAGGGCCTAGACTTCCACTGCTTCTTCTTCAGGAATCTCTGAAACTGCCTTGTGAAGGCAGCAAAGTTTTTATCTGAGTCACTGATGTCTGAACTTTGGTTGTCTGAATTATCTGAAGTAATTTCAGCAACAATCTTAGAAGGTGATGGAGACATCCTCCTATTCTTCTTAGTGGCTTCCACCTTGAAGGCCACAGACTTTTCTCTATGCTCCCCTTTTGCACTTTTCTCTTCCTCTTTCCTAGCTATCAGCTGCATCTCATATGATAGCAATTTTCCAAACTAAGTTGGAGGAGAGATATCTGAAAGTTTGGCCACTTCCCTAATGGCACAAATATTAGTGTCACAATCCTTTGTCAAGGATCTTAGGAATTTATCATTCAGTTCATATGTACTGAAGATCCTTCCATAGGACATCAACTCATTTACTATTCTATAGAACTTTTTATAACACTCAGTTATATCATCTGACTTTTCTTGTCTGAAACTCCCATATTCCTGGTCCAGCATAGATCTTTTATCTTGTCTGACTTCTTCAGAACACTCCATGTAGACTATCAAAGTGTCCGACATTTCCTTGGAGGTCTTGCAGAGAATCAAATTTTGAAAGGTTGAATCATCTATGGCACTTACTATGATATTCTGGACTCTTTTATCCATAGTTGCCAGGATGATCTCTTCTTTAGTCATCTCTGAAAAATCCTTGGGAGTTCTTTGATTTGCATCTAGAATTGACAACTTCATTGGAATATAAGGACCTTCCATTACTGTAATGTAGATCCTTGGATCAGAAGACTCCATAAAGAGCCTGACCCTTTCTTTCCATATTCCAAATATCTCTTTTCTGTATTTGAGTAATTTCATAGAACCTAGTTCCTTATGATTTTCTCCTGAACCCATTTTGTTTATCTTGAATCTGCCTTATGGATCTAACTCAGACTGTTAAGTCATTTTTTGAGTAACCTCCCTCTGATACCACTTGATAGAATCGATTTCAAGATAACCCAAACACCTAGAGGGGGGTGAATAGTATTTTATCTTTTTTACTTAAGGCAGAATAAGAATTCAGTTCTTTAAAGAGAATCTAACAATTCTACAGCTATCACAACAATCATAGCACAGAATTCACAATCACATACACATCACAGATTCCACACTGTTTTATAGTGGTTCCCCAAGGTCTGGGTACATCCACTTTCCCCCTTCACCTATACAGCAGTGTGCTAGATTCGTCCTAACTTCTTCCTTCTTCTCAGATCCACAAATCTTACAGCTCAGAACCCTGAAAGGTTCCTACAACTCAGAATCCTAAAAGGTTCCTTCAACTCAGAATGTATCCACACTCCTACAGCTCAGGCTAACAGCCCTACCTCAGTCCTGACACAAGCCTTACAACTCAGAGAATGATTTATCCTACACTCTGACTCAAAAGTCTTACCACTCAGATATCTATATATCATACACTCAGCCTTTTATATTATAGGCTTACAACTCAGATCTTGAAAGATCCTACAGAATGAAAAATCTTATAGATTGACTCTTACCCTTGTTGAGAGAAAAATGATAAAAGGTTTCTTGATCAGCTCTTGATAAAACTGATTGCTGAGATAAACCTGTTCTTAGCTTTCTTCAAAGCTTGAATCTGAACTCAGTAGGGTTGATCTTCTTTGAAGTTGACTGGCTGGCAACTTCCTTCTTAGATTTTAGAAATAGATTCTAATTCTTCTTAGCATATTTGTTCAGGATCTGCTTCTTAAGATACTTGTAAATGCCTCCTTCTTTACTTCAAACAGCTGGAGCTCTCTCTCACTCTCCAAATCTTCTGAAGTTTCTTCTGAATTCTTGTTTGAATTCTCGTTAGACAAATTTTGAGTAGATTTCCACTTTAGATTGTCTTCTTAGATCTTCTCACAAAAATCTTCTTATGTGTGACGTGCTCTTTCTTGATCAATGATCAATACTTCAATAGTTGTTCGTTTTTCGTATATTTTTGATTTGACAGAATCCGTCTTTATATAGACTTCATCCATGGTAACCAGCTGATCCGGTTTCTAACCAACTTCTGACAGTTCTTATAGCTTCAGCAAACTTGTTGGAATTCACAGCTATCAAGTCTTCAGTCATTTCTTGAACTTTTGTCTTTGCCAGCAAAGCGTCGAGACTGATCTTCATTATGTGCCGACACAAGTAGATTAAGTGTCGACACAAGCTTTGGTGATGTCGACACAGCTCCTTTCGTGTCGGCACTGCTTCTTGACACTACATTGTTAGAATGTGTCGACACTGCTTCTCTGTGTCGACACAGTCACTTCTTCACTTCACAGCAATCAACTTTGTTGAAACTCTGCTGTGTGTCGACACAAGTCCTGTGTGTCGACATAGTTGATATAGTCTAAGAATTCTGTGTGTCGACACTGCCTCCAGGTGTCGACACAGTTGATGTAGTCTAAGAATTCTGTGTGTCGGCACTGCTTCCAGGTGTCGACACAGGTTATGTCGACTAAAAATTCTGTGTGTCGACACAGTTGCTTCTGGTATCGACACTGCTTTTCCAAGTGCCGACACAGACTTTAAGTGTCGACGCATGGACTTAGAAACTTTTTTCCTACATTTTAGCATATTCTTAACCTGCATATATAAACTCAAAATAACATCAAATACACCTTGATGTATATCATTGAGTCAAGTGAGGCTTCTCCAAATCAGGTACACATTTTCCTATGTACCCAACAGAGAGTAAGGTGGCAGCTTTCATATATTTCCTGCAGAGACTTTATTTTTTTGGCGATGATGAAACAGGAGACTTCTCTGGATCAATTATTGAAAGATCAGAGTCAGAAGAAAAGGTGTGTAATATGACTATTTTGACAGTGATGGGGTCACAAGAAACCTTGTTGACAGTGATGGAATAACAAGCAACCACCACCTGTCTGCTTTTCTCCTGCTTTGATTAGTAGTGTCATTTGAAAGAGAGATCTATCCTAGAGATTAGAGCAAACACACAGTAAGAATAATAAATAAAAGAAATAAAGGCAAACTAGATAACACAAGAAATTTTATAGTGGTTCCCATAAACTTGGGTACATCCACTCTTCTACCACCCTATGAAGGAATCCACTGCAGGATGAGTTGATCAGGTGTTCTGGGCACCAATGAGCTTTTGATAAGGTACTCAAAAATCAGATCTAGATTTTTTGATAAGGTGTCTTGCCACCACTGAGTTTTGAAAAGGTCTCAGAAACCAAGCAGAACTTTTGAAGGGAGTTCAAGAACCCTTTGTACAGGGGGGAAGGGAGAGTTGATCTTGTCTTCTCTATTCAACAATCAAAGAGAAGCATAAGTGGATTTTGATGATGTTGTCAAAGCTCCCTCTGAGATTTGCAATTGTTCAGGTAGGAGAGCTTTGTATAGGGTGATAGGTCTTCAATGTATGACTGCTCCAGCAAATGATGATTTCAGCAAAGGCTGGAATGTGAGTTTTCTTGGAGTGTGAATGATGAAGCCTTGATGATGTTGATCTTCCAGTAAGCCTTCAGACTGATGTAGAGTAGTTGTCTCTTCAGGCTTCCTGGAATAGTAGATCTGAGAAGAGCACTGGTTGTACTGATGTAGAGTAGTTGTCTATTCTGATAGGAGGCTAATGGTCATTTGAATTCTTGCATTTATTACTGCTGCCTCTTAGTTACTTCCAACGGCTATAATCTCCATAAAAGCATTCTTGTAACTGTCCTGTAATAAAGTTGTGTTGGAATATGAACGGCTCACATTGATTGGACCAAGAATATCCTGAAAATTTGCCTGGGAACTTGCGTTCAGAGAGATGGCAGAAATCGTCGATCTCAACAAGATGATCGTCGACCTGAGCTCGGCGATCGTCGATCTGAGCTCAGAGGTATTGGAGATGGTCTGGGACAGAAAACGTCGATCTGAGCTCGGCGATCGTCGACCGGAGTTCGACGCCTCGTGGACCTGAGCTCAGAGATCGTCGATCTCAGCTCGACGCCTGAACTTCAAAACGTCGATCTGAGCTCGACGGCAAGGATGAATTCTGATTTCTTCTGACTGATTTCTCTTGGCTGATTTCTTCAATCTCTGAGAGCCTCTGACTTAGCACATCCTATGACCCTTAGCTATACATGGATGGGTCAATCTAAATTAGAGTGTTCCATCAATCTCCCCCTATTTGGGTTAGGATTACTATTTACATAAAAATATTATAATTAATATTACAAAGCATAAGATATAAAAAGAGAAGCTTTGCATAGCTGACTTCTGTTGCTGTTCAAAACTGATTGCTGTTGGCATTACAAAACTCCCCCTGTGTTGATGTAGTAAATGTGACTGGAGGAGGCTGGGATGACTTTGAAAATAGGATTGTGATTGAGTCATCCAGCTAATTCTTATAGATGGTACCTGCAGAAGGCTATGGTAGAGATTGCTCTCTCCTTGAAAAGGATATGTTAGCATAAAAAATGATATTTGTCCAGCAAATTTTATTAGGATTCTGAATCTGAAAAACAAGGTCTGATATCTTTTTTCCTATAGAATTTCTTTTCATCAGAAGAGATTCAAACTAAGTGTCATGATCACTGCTGACCAATGCAACTAGAGTAGAGGACTCAATCTAGATGAATTTAGAAAAAGATCTATAAAAAATATAAAGTTATCTGACAGAGAATTCTCATACAGAAATCCTAACATAATTTTGAACAAGATATCAAAAGGATAGAAGCAGCCCTTAAGAAAAGATGTTTCCTAATAAATTTGTTCCAAATAAAAAAGGATTTGAAAATATTTTAAATAGTTTATCCTTATAATTATAAATCAAATTTATGAAAAAGCAGACTGAGTTCGACGATTTTATATAGGATCGTCGATCTGAGTTCGACGATTTTATATAGGATCGTCAATCTGAGTTCGACGATTTTATATAGGATCGTCGATCTGAGTTCGACGATTTGAACTTACTTCGTTGATTAAAATGTTTCTTTTTCCTTTGAATATATTCTGAAAACATTCCTCTGAGAAGTTTTGTTTCCCCCTCAGATTTTATTGAGTCTTGGCAGCAAAATTTAAGTTTTAAGTTAACTGAACTGAAAACAAAATTAGATAATACCTGATCCTCTTCAGGTTTTGATTTTCCTTCTATTTGTTCAGACTTTAAACTGCTGCAGGAAGTATTGATGGTCATTAAGCAGAATTGTTTGGCCCTTGCTTCCTCCTCTTCATCTTCAAATGATGATTCATCATCTGATACATCCTAAATAACATCTAGGGATACTGATTCTCCTTCTTCAAATAAGATGTTGTGGCTTCTTTCTATTATTCCATCCACTGGTTCAGAAGCCATTTGATGAAGAGAGAATCCCATATCTCCTTAGCTATTGAGCATTCAACAACTTCCTGGAACAAGTCATCAGATAATGATTGTGTTAGGATATTCATGGCTCTGGCATCAGCTAGCCTAACCCTTTTAGTTATTGTTGCTGAGGTTGGGAGACCTGTCATAATGACATAAAATATTTCTTCATCAATATTGTCTATAAATGACTTAATTCTTGTCTTCCAAAGTGCAAATTTGTTTATGTTGAACTTAGGAGGTCTGGTGCTAGAATATTCCATATTCTTGCTATGTGAAAAACATAATAATTAATCTAACTAGGATGGATCAAAAGAGAGATCTTTTGGTTCAGGTGTTAACCTGTATAAACAACCAAACTAGTGAAGATCTAGTTGTTGAATAACCAACCTCCCTCTGATACCAATTGAAAGAGAGATCTATTCTAGAGATTAGAGCAAACACACAGCAAGAATAATAAAGAAAAGAAATAAAGACAAACCAGACAACACAAGAAATTTTATAGTGGTTCCCCTAAACTTGGGTACATCCACTCTTCTACCACCCTAGGAAGGAATCCACTGCAGGATGAGTTGATCAGGTGTCCTGGGCACCAATGAGCTTTTGATAAGGTTCTCAAAAACCAGATATAGATTTTTTGATAAGGTGTCTTGCCACCACTGAGTTTTGATAAGGTCTCAGAAACCAAGCAGAACTTTTGAAGGGAGTTCAAGAACCCTTTGTACAGGGGGGAAGGGAGAGTTGATCTTGTCTTCTCTGTTCAACAATCAAAGAGAAGCATAAGTGGATTTTGATGATGTTGTCAAAGCTCCATCTGAGATTTGCAATTGTTCAGGTAGGAGAGCTTTGCATAGGGTGATAGGTCTTCAATGTATGACTGCTCCAGCAAATGATGATTTCAGCAAAGGCTGGAATGTGAGTTTTCTTGGAGTGTGAATGATGAAGCCTTGATGATGTTGATCTTCCAGTAAGCCTTCAGACTTATGTAGAGTAGTTGTCTCTTCAGGCTTCCTGGAACAGTAGATCTGAGAAGAGCACTGGCTGTACAGGTGATGTTGAGTTCTTCCTAGAACTCTGATTCCTGTATATCTATCTCCTCTCATTTTTCTTCTGTATATATTGTTTGTTCCTCTGTATTTCTGTGTATATATTCTAATAGGAGGCTAATGGTCATTTGACTTCTTGCATTTATTACTGCTGCCTCTTAGTTACTTCCAACGGCTATAATCTCCATAAAAGCATTCTTGTAACTGTCCTGTAATAAAGCTGTGTTGGAATATGAACGTCTCACATTGATTGGACCAAGAATATCCTGAAAATCTGCCTGGGAACTTGCGTTCAGAGAGATGGCAGAAATCGTCGATCTCAACAAGATGATCGTCGACCTGAGCTCGACGATTGTCGATCTGAGCTCAGAGGTATTGGAGATGGTCTGGGACAGAAAACGTCGATCTGAGCTCGGCGATCGTCGAACGGAGTTCGACGCCTTGTGGACCTGAGCTTAGAGATCGTCGATCTCAGCTCGACGCCTGAACTTCAAAACGTCGATCTGAGCTCGACGACAAGGATGAATTCTGTTTTCTTCTGACTGATTTCTCTTGGCTGATTTCTTCAATCTCTGAGAGCCTCTGACTTAGCACATCCTATGACCCTTAGCTATACATGTATGGGTCAATCTAATAGTCCTAAACACATAGTGATCCTGACCCAAATCCAAATTAGGGTGTTCCAACACCATTATTCATCTTCGTTGAAGGTCATATTTATGGAGATGATAAGCTTTTTAGTTGGAGGATGGTATAAACGATAGCCTTTTGTTTCAAGACTATATCCGAGGAGAACATATTTCTTGGTTTTTTAGTCTAACTTTTCTCACATCTGGCTTGGAATGTAGTGATAGGAGATGCTCCCAAATGTTCTTAGATGATTTATGTTTGGCTTTTGATTGAATAATTCTTCATAGTGGTCCATGTTTGTGAGGGATCTGGTAGGAGATGTGTTGAGTAGGTAGACGCAATAAAGCAGGCATCAACCCAAAATTATTTGAGCATATGTTTGGAGAGCAGCAGAGATCATGCCATCTCTAGGATTGTTTTATTTTTTGCGCTCAACGACCCTATTTTGCTGAGGGGAGAAAGGGCAGTTAGCTCACGCAGTATTCCTCAATCCTGGCAGAATGAGTTGAATTCTGAAGATAAGAACTAAACACCTCTATCACTTCTTATACATCTAATTTTATTATCCAACTGATTTTCAATGAGTTTGGAGAACGTGGAGAACTGATCAAATGTTTGTGATTTACTTTGAAGGAAAACTATTCACCTAAATCGAGAGAAGTTATCAACAAAAAGAAGAAAGTAGCGAGCTCTTCCTTGTGTAGGAGTTGAGGCAGGCCCCCAAAGATCAACGTGTAGAATTTCAACTGGGCTGGTACTCTTCCATGTTGGATTTTGGGGGAAAGAAAGGCGATGAGCTTTCCCTTCTTGGTAGTTTTCACAAAATGTTTTTTGATAGAAAATGTTGGGAAGCCCACTTACCATGTTGTGTTGTTTCATCTATTGTAAGGATTGATATTTCAGATGCCCAAACTGAGACTGTCATAACTTAGAAATATTGGAGGAAGGTGCGTAGAGTTCTTGAAGATGAAGGCTACCCATTGGGAAAGGGTAAACTTTATTGATAGACATAAGATTCACTAGGATTTCAGCATGGGTTGAATCATGAGGGATCCTGCACACAGTTTTGTTGAATGAGACTGTATATCCTTTTTTGTGAGTTGACCCACACCTAAGAGATTTTGGGCACGCTTTGGAACATAGAAAACATCTGTTATAAGCTTTTGATCCCTTGCGGTTGTGATGAATGTAATGGTGCTTTTTTCCTTCAACACTTTAAGATTTTTCATCTCCTAAATAGACCTCTGGCATGTGGATTTTGTCGAGTTAGATAAAAGATTGCTTGTTGTGGTTCATGTGACACGGACACCCGTTGTCAATATACCAGCAGTTGGTGGGATTTCCTTCATTTTGTTAGCTAATATAGAATATTTTTTTCAGGTGTTGTTTCATCTGAGATCTTAGCTTCATCTTAGTACCAGCAATCACGATCTGTATGGGTTGGCCTCCTGCATCATTTGTATTTAAACTGACAATCTTTGTTTATATGAGTGTGCTTTTGCAAAGAATGCAGTAGGGGAAGCCCTGAGATTATAAGGAGCTCCAGAATTGGGGGAGAGTCTCCCTCTTCCTCTCCCAAATGGATGATTCATCTAGGGAGATTGTGTGATCTCGAAAGTTTGATGCATGATGGGAACTGGATAAGGAGAGAGGAGGATTGGTGTTGGGTGTGTATTTGTGGTTGTAGAATTGATGAGAATATGTGTTGGGAGCTATGTTTGAATGCTAAGGGGGGTATTTTGATAAGTGATTATAAGGTGGAGAGAATGTATGACTGGGGTTGGTGTTTTGATTTGGTGGTTGAGAGGTGAGAGTGTCAGTTTTTGTTTTGAGATTGTAAGCTGTCTGAGTGAGAAAGAGTTTATCATGGAAGGAGTCTTCAATAGAGGCTTGAGAACTTCTGATATGGTCTTCATGGGAAATTAATGAACCCATGAGCTGGATCGAAGAAAGGTTTTCGAGTGTATGAGCTTCTTCGATCGCAGCGGCCACGTAATCAATTTTTTTGATAAGATTTCTCAAAATTTTAACAACAATCTGGTGGTCAGAGATGGTATCCCGGAAGTTTAAAATTTGAATTGTTATATTTGTTGCCCGAGCAAAGAAGGTTTGATCATCTTCATTCTCTGCATTTTAAAAGCTTTTAATTGTCTCCACAAGGTCTGAACTTTGATGGAGATGGGTTTTTGTGAGCCCTGGAATTCCTCCTTTAGGGTTTCCCAGACGGCTTTGGCGGTTTGGGCACTCATAGTCATAATGCATGGGAAGATTTCATTTGACACACAAAGTTGGATAAGTTGCAAGGCTTTAGCATCCTTCATGATTTGTTCTTTGCTGGGTGTCGATGGGGTCCCTTCCACCTTTTTCTTTATGGTGGATACCTTGTTTCAATGACATCCTAGATATCATTTGAGATGAAATCAGTCTTCATCTTGATGCTCCAGCACTCATACTTTTCACTGTCAAAGATGGGAACTGTGGTGGAGGATGTAAAAGTGGTAGATGATGAGAACATAATGAAAAGGCAGATACGACACTGGCCGCAGATGAAGGAATGCTCTGATATCACTAAATATAAAAACCAACATTCTCTTATTTAACTCAATAACAATGAGAAGAAGAGAAGTAGAAAAGAAAGAGGGGAAACACATTCATTAGCTAATATGCGATACAAATTGCAAAACAACAACCAGACATGTATATAGCCATTACAAAATTTTCATAATAAATGTTGATAACATAAATGCTTGCAGGAATCGAAGGGTGATCACAGGACACGAGCAGTCAGCGAGGAAGAGGCGTAGCAGCATAAATTTCTGAAGGATTGAGAACGGCTCAAATCATTTTCCAATAGTAGGCTCTGGTCAACAAACTATTAACCCAGGCAGTGATTTATATAAGAAAGTCATGAATATTTGTGGTGTTACATGATCATTCACTATATAACAGGCTCAATTAGCAATGAGATGATTCTATTCCTAGTTTCATGATTATCCTTTCCATGTCCATCTCCATATTGATACATACATTGTGCCATTCGGGGGAAGTTTAACAAATATCGATTGAAAGACCCCTCAAAGTTAGGATTACTACCGTGTTCAGCATTCAAAATGTTCCAATATCTTTTAATTAAATATCGTATATATTCTTGTGCATCTTTTTCTGTAACATTTGTATCGTTCATGTGACATTGTATGGACTTTGGTACATCACCCCTTTCCAACTCATCCTGCAAAAAAGAACATGTCATTAACTAATAAATCATGCATTTACATATGTACTCAAAAAACATAAGTTTACATACTCTTGATGTTCCCAAATCATCATATAAACGCGTAACTATGGCTGAATAACGAACAACTTCAGGATAGAACTCCAAGCTATCTAAAGCTTCTTTGGTTAGTTCTTCACTTAGACAATAAACAACAGTTTGTAACAAAGGACCCCCGATTGTTAGCCATGCATTTTCTAGGTACTCATTTAGTGTAGGAGTGTATCCTGTGTAATACCATCTTGCCTCCACTAAATATGATTTGCATTGATCTCCCCACTATAATAAAAGCAAGTGCATAGAACATTGCATTACCAACAATTACAACTAATGTATCAACATGAATGTTGTGATGAAATAATGACTTACAACTCGCTTTAGGTGTGGAAGAATATCCACTTCCCTTTCCACCGATACAATATGCGCGATATCATTCATTGTATTGAAAAGTACCATCAAAGATTTTTTCATATAATTCGGAAGTATTGCAGACATTGTCCATCTGAGATAACAATATGAGCTATAAAAATGCAATTCTATTGTGCTATGATAATAGTCTGAGCAATAAATTATTCAACAAAGAATGCAAGTTCTCTTTTAAATATAACTTACAATATCTCCAACCTTCTTATGGCTTATGATCTTCCGAGGAATATTAAAATATATTGAAAACAAGATTGCTTTTCTTATTATATCTATAAGCACTAGCATGATCGATCATATGAACACAATTAATCAGTTCAACATGGTTAAACACATAGGCTCGAACAAAAATTTGTAATCAATTTAGCTAAGTCTATTTCTACTAACAAAATATTATATATGTTATTATAACACCTTTTTACTACTATAAAAAAAAAATCAGAGGAAGCAACTAAGCTAGCTTGGTAGTGTATTTGACTATGATATGAAATCAATGATCGATAGAATAGATTGAAATGAAATGTTTACATGGGATCATAATAATATAAATAAGAAATCTTTTTGAAGAGTAGATTTTCTTACTCATCAACTGCATTTGTAAAGACCTCGAGCTCTTCCAAGGAACCATAAATATCATACAGGTCATCTATAGTTGTAAGCAAACAACCTATTTTGGTGATCTCCCTTCTACACCTCCAAAATTGTGGCTCAAAGGTACATCCGATGGACCATAAGTAATTCTCCATAATTCTATTTCTTGCGAAACTGAACTCATCACCAGCAAGACCAAAGTTCCTCCACCAACTAATATAATAGATTTGACAGAAAGATTCATCAAATTATTTCCTTAATATCTAGTGGAGTTGCCATAAATGTTACGTACCTAGACATTTCCTTGGATTCTTTCTTGTAGAGACATTGCATCCTGTTGAAATCCAATTTAGAAAACTCGAGCAAAATGGGATTCATGTTCTCCTGTCTCCCATAAACATCAATAAACCATCTTGTGTGTATACGTGGCATCCTCCAATGGAGAGGGAGCTCCAAGGCATGAATTATTTGCTCCGCCAAGTGAAAATTTATGAGGAATGGTTCTTTGAGACAATTACTTAGGTGTTTAGTTGTGAACTCCCTTGCTTCTTCAAGTTCATGCTCGCCTTCAAAAGCAAGATAAGAAGCCTCGTATAGACTTAGCATTCCCTTCACATCCACAATGTTAACATCAATGTTCCCGCTTTTATTTTTTATGCTTCCGAAAAGAACATCTACGCTGCAAAAATTGATAAATATATATAATTAGCTCCTCAACTTAATAAAGGTCGTGATAACTCTAGTAATAGAAGTTAAAATGTTAAGGTATTTGTTCCAACTATTAAAAAGTTAGGTAGTATCTTGCCTTTTTTGAACTCGAAATCCATATTCTCTTAGAAGCCTAAAAAGTAAGGCAAAGGCATGTATGCTCTTCTTCTTTTCTAGACTTTCAAATAAGGAAGAGCTTATTGAGCTCAATAGGTTCTTGATCTCACACTCATAATGATATGAAACTCCAAGTTGGCGCATGGCATCGACTAGTTCAAGTTGTTCAACAATATCTGTTTGTTCGTTATGAATCAAATGCCTCATTTCTTCCTTCAACTTCCCCCATAAATCAAGTTGTGTTGCATTCTGCGATATAAAAAATTTCATCATTTTATATTAATAAATCTCTTAAGAAATGAAATTATCACAAATGACAAAACTCCTAAGCATAATCACATAAATGTAATTAGGCTGAGATTCTTATTGTTTATTCATGATTAAAGAGAGTTATTATTATTTTTGTGTGCACATTCTATATATTCTCATGTTCTATTATTATTTATTATTTGGTATTACTCAAAGCACAAGCATGCAAATGTCATTCACAAAGAGAACAATTACATGAACACATATATTTTTCTCTTTTGCTATATACGAGAGCTTTTTCACTTGGGCCTTTGGCCGCATAGAAAAGGGCATCGTCTGCTTTCACACAATCAACCAGCTGGACACTTTGGGACAGGGGCGGACCCAGGTTAAGACACGGTCGGGCACGTGCCCGACCGTGTTTTTCGGGAATTCCCGCTAGGGCACGCTTATTCCCTCCCATTTTTGGCGAACTCCAGGCGACGTTGGCCACAGGAGAGCGGCGAGCCGGCGAGTGACTCGTGTGCCGCTGTTGCTCCGCACTGCGATCTTGGCCTAGCCTGCCGCTGCTGCTCCGCACTGCGTCTGCCGATCGCTGCTGCTACGCACTCCGCAGTCCAGGTTCTTCTTCTTCTCTGCCATCTTCTTCTTCTTCTTCTCTGCCATTTTCTTCTTTGCCATCTTCTTCTTCTTCTCTGCCATTTTCTTCTTTGTCATCTTCTTCTTCTTCTCTGCCAACTTCTTCTTCTTCTTATTCTTCTGCCAATTTCTACTTCTTCTGTCAATTTCTCCCAATTTCTCCCAATTTCAATCCATTTCTATCAATTTCTTCCAATTTTTTTGTATTTCTTCTTCCCAGTTAACCAATGTTAACCAATTTAATTGAGACTGTTTTTTTAAGTGCCTGAGACTGCGGAGTGCAATAGCAATAATGAGAATATAAATGTGAATATAACTTTTAATGTTAGATTTGTGTGATAAAAATAGATAAATATTTGTAGAAGATCACAAAATTTCAGTAGAAGATCACAAAATTTCACCCGGTCCATTTTGTTGTATCCTGACAGCCCATACTTTAATAGAAAGATCACAAATTATCTAATTTTTCTTTATCTTTAAAAAAAAATATCTAGTCTCTGGTCCTTACAAAAAAAACTCTCTTCTTTATAGTTGGAGGAGCTGCAGGCTGATATCATTGATCTAAAGGAGATGTACCGGGTGACCAATGAAACTCTTTTTTCTTAAGCTAGTTGCTTCAATTTCATTTATCTTATTTTTAATTTAAATTATTGCAGTGTTGATTGTTTGGTGTTGTATTCCAACTTTGGATTAACCTTCAATTGTTCCATACTTAGGCTGCTAAAAAAGCAAGATATATGTGCCTAATTATTACTTTCCTGAATAGCCGAACAACGAAGAGGTCGGTTCTTTCTAGCAGGTTTGATTTCGATTTTGCCCTAGTTCTCGATCTAGACCTAGTTTTGATTTCTTTAGGAATTATTTCTTCATTCATCTAGCATAACTTGATTCATTTGCCATAATAGCTGATGATAGTTCTCAAATTTTTTGACCAAACAAATGCGGCTGTTAGAAAGCAACTCAGTGCATCTGACCTGCACTCTCACTCTAAATTGTTTGATGAAGACTGTTTTTTAGTTTAAGGTTAGGGAGAGATATGTTGTTGAAAATTATTGTGCCCGGGCGATGTCAAAATCCTAGTTCCGCCACTGCTTTGGGAGTCCGTGAGTGGTCGGTAAGGCGCTGAGCAGCTGATTGATTGCGTGGAAGCGGACAAATCTCACTCCTACGCGGTCGAAGGCTGCCCTGAGCATCAAGCACGGGGTGAAGCCCGTGCGGAGGGAGCCGCAGGCCGCCTGAGAGCATCGAGCACAAGTGTAGCTTGTGCAAAGATGCTCGTATCTTGGAGAATTTTAATTTTAATTTTAATTATTTTTATAAGTATTTTTTTTAAAAAAAATTTAACTTTAATTGTTTTTATAAGTATTATTTATTTATTTTCATTTGATTATTTAATTTTTAATTTTTTTATATAAATATTTTAAAATTATTTATTTTATTTTTATTTTAATTTATTTATTTTACTTTATGTATATTATTTTATTTATTATTTTCTTTTTTATTTATTATAGATGAGAAATGATTTTAATTTTTTATTTATATTTTTATATTTTTTTTATTTTCATTTTTTATTTTTATATTAGCCCTTGCGGAGGGAGCCGCAGGCCGCCAGACGGTGGAGGCACCGCCACCGACAGAGCCGGCGGGGACCTGATCGGACCCCACCGACGGGGTCATCGGACGTCGGGGACCCTGGCGGGGGTAGGCTAGAGGCGGTCCGACAGGGCCACTGTCGGCCATGGCCCTAACCGTGACCACCGAAACAGGCGGTCGCAGTCTGGGCAACCGCTAGCGGTGGCCTTGCCAGACTGCCTTCGGCCTATCCCCAGGGTCGTCGGCGTCCAGCGATCCCGTCGGTGGGGTCTGCTCTGGCCGCCGCCGTGAGAGGTCATTTTTATTTTTATAAAATTGGCGACGCAAGCTTGGGGGTCGGGGTTAGGTAGACGTAACAGACCTTTAGATATACGTGGGGAAAGAGAATCTGTATCATCCAAAAAATAGTCGAATGGTTCCAAAATATGGACTTTTTCTTTGATTTGTCTTTTTTTAAAAGTAAATACGGTCGTTTTTTCTGTACTGTCAGATCGTCGATTGGATGAAACAAGATTCTCCCCCTCGTAAATATACGTGCGTTGCTACTTTATTTTATGTTATTTTAATTTAATTAATTTTGTTTTATGTTGTTTAGAACTTTAGATGGATAAGATTCTTTTAATCGTGTAATGTTCAAGCGCCTTATGTATAAACACTAGAAAACAATTGCTAATTACCAACCAATTTAATAATGCATATAAATTTAACATCTCTAACAAAACTACAATTAAACATTTTCGTGGCTCGATTAGAAACATTTTTTTTGCAAAGCTTTATTGATGGTTAAAATAAAACATTTTGTTTTCTGGGAGAAAAATTTTTACTAACGAAATAGTTCTTTGCCGAAATGCTTGATTAATTAAAGAAGACGGTTGTTATTAGCACATTAATTTTTGACTATTAGCACTCAATTTTAATCATTTTTTTAGGATTTTGAAGAATAGCCTCTTATGCACCAAAGAATTTAAAATTCAGATCAAATATTGATTCCATGGAAAAGAGCCCTCCAGGAATTAATACGATAGACTAATTAGTATAATATTATAACAGTTTTAATATCAAAACTTGATGTGGTTCCCCTAAAGATTTTCAAGTCAAACCGGGTCGAAGCCCTCGAGCAAGTCAACCCGACCAAGTGTGTCATGCCGGAAAAACTTAAAAGAACGCGGCCATGGACGCTCTTGTGGACGCTCTCTCCAAAGATTTTCTGTACTTAAAGCTTGTGAGCAGAGAGATGGCCAGTCACCCTCCAGAGAACTCAAACACTTATAAACTAAAGGAAGATAGTGGATTTTGGCTCGGCACTGATCCGACCATAGTTTTTCACCCTTTTCGAGTTTCCTTGCTAAAACGCTTTCATTGTTGTTTTGTTTATTTGTTTGGTTTGTGTGCACGATCATACTTGGAGCTAAGATAATCTGATTCTTCGGACTAGAGGAAAACCGAGCATGCCGCAACAATACTAATATTGTAGTGGATCACTCATGGCTCCTGGTAGACCGGCCTAAATTGAACCGCCTTAGCTCTTAAGCAGTCCAACGCAAAAACAGACGGAGAAAAGAAACAATAGGCAAAAAGATTTTTTTTACATGGAAAACCTCGAAAAGGGGTCAAAAACCACACAGCCTGGGCTGTGCCGAACGAACATCACTATTTTGTTATAGGTTGTACAGAGCATTTCAGAGGAATCGAAGGAGACAAACCACTCTTGATTACAACTTGGGGTGGGGGCATTCGGAGGGTGACAGGTCACTGTTCGCGAAACTAAAGTTTATCATTGTCTACGGCGATGAATGCCATGCTCTGGAGTCTTGGGGTCTTTTACTTCTGCTCTGAGGATGGAGCCGAGAATAGCTTGCGGTTGATGTGCAGTAACTAAGTGTTGAGCATGTTGTGAATGCTGAGTGTGATGCACACTGAGAGCTGACTACGGGATCTGTGGAGTGCTATGTGCGAAGGAGAACAGTGGTCTTCGAAAGATCTTCTAGGCGCTCGAAGATCTTCGAAGGCGACGAAGGAGATTTTTGGAGAGCTCTAGTACGTAGAGGGAGAAGTAGAGGACAAGAAAGGTGAGAAGGATTGAGAAACTAGGGTCCTATTTATAGGACACATGAGTGATTACAGTGGTTACACGACTATCCACATACCGTAACCACCCTAATTACTATTTGTTGACCGATACTTTATAAATTATGACACATATTTTTATGATATTTTTTCTACACACAGACCGATATAATTTCATTTATTTGCACCCACCCATATTGGGTGGTTACGATGGTGGTTACCTGAACATAAAATGGAGGAGATTGTGTAGGGACGATCAAACGGTGGAGAATCGATAAGGGACGACCAGGCGGACAAGCTGGGGCCAGCCGGCCGGGAGGAGGCCACCAATTCGTCGGGTGGCTGAGCGGGGGTCGGCCTCGCGGAGCTCGGACAGGTGGTGTACACCCTTGCTTCGGGTGGTCAAGCCGAGGCCGGCCGGGTGGTTGAGCCGGGGTCGGCCGGGCAGACGCCGCGTGGTGGGTTGCCGAGTGGGGGCCGACCTCACGGAGGCCGCCTGCGTGCCGGGCGACCGATTGAGGTTCTTCCTCGCTGAGGCCGGTCGAGTGGTGGCTGCTAGCGCGTCAGGTGGAAGAGCGGGGGCCGGCCTCACAGAAACATGCCTGATAGAAGAGGCCCGCGCATCGGGTGGCCGAGCAGACTGCACGCGCGTTGGTTGGCCGAGTAGGGGATATCCTCGTGATGATCGGTCAATAGGAGGCTGCCCGCGCGTCGGGTGGTCGGTAGCCCGCCCCTCCCCCTCGCCGTGTGTAGTGGGTGCGCAGCCGCGGGGCAGCATCCAGAGGAGCAGCCGCCAGCCAGGAGGTCGGTTGCGGGCGGTTGGCGTGGCGGTTGCCGCTGCGGTTGGTGCATGCACGGGTCGATCAGTGAATGTGTGTGAGTATCATGCACGTGGTGGTTTTCTTCATAACTCCCCACTTAATTAGTGGGCGACATGGGAAATCTTGCTATTTGTATCCCAGAATTCCTATAAATTAAGAGAGACCCTATCATTCCTCCCCCCCCCCAAGTCCCTGAAGTCTGGAGCCAGCGCTAGTAAAGAGTAGGTACTTTTTCGTGCGTGAATAGATTGCAGTGACTATGGTGAAAGAGAATGAAGGGCGCGGAAATGAGCGGGCGGAGGTGATGAAGGTGCCAAAGTGAGGCGCGGAAAGAGACAGGGAGCGTGTGCAGGGAGCACACGTGCGTGTGTGACGCGTGATGGAGCTCCCATGTGCAGGGCACACACATGTGGGGGTGCACCCTCATGCAGGGCATGCGAGCTACAAACCCGCGTGCAAGGCGCGTATCCACGGGGTCCACCCGCATGGAGGGCATGTGTGCGTGGCTCACCCATGCGCGGTGCACGGGCGAGTGACGAGGATACTTCTTCTGGATCATCAGGGGATGTTGGGAACTCCTTCCTACAGACAATGTCAAACTATTGAGGCTTATTCGAGGGTCCTAGTAGACTGGCCTAAATTTGACCGTCTTAGCTCTTGAGCGCTCAGACATGCAAAGAGTCAAAGAAAAAAGGCAATAGGCAAGTTAGTTTTTTTGCGTTGAAAACCCTGAAAAGGGGTGAAAACCCACGCGGTCGGGGTAGTGCCGACCGAACTTCACTATTTGTTGTCGGTTGTACAGAGCATTTATGAGGAACGAGGGCACCAGGCCGCTGCTCGTTATAACTTGGGTGGAGAGAGAGAGAGGTACCTTCAGAGGGTAACATGTCATCGCTCTCAAAGCTAATTGTTTATCTTTGTCCGCGGCGATGAATACCACGCTCTAGAGATCGATGAGCACCGAGTGCTGACTACAGGGTCTGTGTCGTGCTTTGCGCGAAGGAGAACGCTGGCCTTCGAAGGATCTCAAGGCGCTCGAAGATTTTCGAAGGAGATTTCTGGAGAACACTGGCATGTGGGGGGAGAAACCGAGGAGGAGAATGGTGAGAATGAAGGAGAGACTGATGTCCTATTTATATGTTGCAAGGGTGGTTACGATGGTTATGCAGCTATTTGCAGACCGTAACCACCCTAATTACTATTTGTAGACTGTTACTTTATAAATTATGACGCGTATTTTATAATATTTTTGCTGCACGCAAACAAATATAAATTCGGCTATTTGCACCCACCTATATTGGGTGGTTACATCGGTGGTTACTTGTACATCGGACGGAGGATATGTTGTGGGGATGATTAGATGACGGAGGATCGACGAGGGTCGACAGGGTGGCTGAGTGGAGGCCGGCCTCACGGAGGCCGACTAGGAGGAGGCCTCCCGTGCGCCGTACGGCCGAGAGGAGGCCGGCCGTGCACCAATCGGACGAGCGGGGAGCCGACCGAGCGGCAGTCTCCTGCTCATCGGGTGGCTGAGTGCGGGCCGTCCTTGCGGAGTCAGGCGGGGTGGTGGTAGACCGCGCATCGGACGACTGAGTAGGGTACGACCTCGTGGAGGCCGGCCGGCCGGATGTCGTGTGTTGGGTAGACGAGCGAGGGAGGCGTGGCGGAGGCCGGCCTCGCAGAGCACCCCCCCCCCCCCCCACGAGGAGTGTGTGCGCATCGAACGAGCGAGGTGGTTTTCTTCATAGTGAAAGTTTTTGTTTCAAGAGTATCTTTGCACCTAGAGGGGGTGAATATGTTTCCAAGTCTTTATGACTACTTTTTAGTTTTGGTGTGTTAAGTGTTAGGTGATTGTGTTAGCTTTCAAGAACAAGGATCAACACACCAGTATTTATAGTGGTTTCTCAAGGTATGGGTACATCCACTTTCCCTCTCACTTTCTAACAGTGTGTTAGATAAGGCAATCTACTCTAAACTTGGCTCAAGGAGCTTATAACACAGATCCCTCAGGATCTCTTAGACTTCCTTCAAGTCCTACCTCAGGCTACAGCCCTACCCACTCAGAGTAAACTATACTCCTACAGCTCAGTGATCCTCCATATAACATACCTCAGGCTTAACAAGAAGACCTACAACTCAGGCTAGAAGGATAGCCCTACACTCAGATATCCTAAATCTCCTACCTCAGATCTGACTCAGATCCAACCTCAGGCACACAGGCCCTACCTTATATTCTCAACAGAATTCTACCACTCGGCCTTTATATGTTAGGCTTACAACTCAGATCAGTAAAGATCCTACATAATGTGTAAGTGTTTGATGATGACTGACTACAGGGAAATGATTCTCCGAGTTTTCTTTTCTGAATTGAGTGGACTCAGCCCTAAGTTCTTCACAACACCAAGAAAGTGGATCTTTAGGAATATTTTGTTTGTGTTGAGAAGATAACTACAGAGCAATGTTTCTTAAAGCCTTTGATGTAGTTGAGTAGAGTGTAGTGGCCTTGAAGATGAACAACTACTTATGTTTATTCTGCTTCTCCTTCTTACTCAGAAAATGAAATTTTTGATCTTGTTGTTGAAGATAGAATTATTCTACAGTTCTTTGTTTCTTCAACCAGCAATCTTCTATCTGTGATTCACAAAGAGTTCTTTTGAAATATTCTCTTTTGATCGACAACAAAAACCCCAGAAAGATGACCAAAAAGCATCCTTTTTATTTCTTGGGAAAGTTCCTTTTTTGACTCGCCTTCCAACAACTATTTGTGTGGTATGAACCAGCCGGAATTGGTAACTGCCACATATCTTTTGCATTTACTACTGTACTAACGGAATACGATGCCTTTTGTCAACTAGCACATAATTACCGCAACGTTTGAATTATGATGACGTCAGCATCTTCCAGCGCATGTGAACTTAGCAATTTTTAGACAATCTGCATAGGCGTTGAGTGAGGCTTTGCCACTCGATGCAGAAATACTTAGCAGAAAATCTACATCTTGAGTTGTTGAGTGATCCTTCATCACTCAACGCATCTGAACTTAGTAGAATTTTCTTTTATGAAGGCGTTTAGTGAAGCTTCTACACTCAGTGCTTCTTGACTTTGCCTGACTTCTTGAGGAGGCGTTGAGTTGCCCATCATCACTCAATGCTTCTATACTTAGACAAAAATCCTATTGAGTAGGAGTTGAGTGAACTATCTTCACTTAACGCTTCTGTCATTATACAGATTTCTAGTCAGCAATACTGCGACTTTGACTGCATTTGTCAGCGCTTTTACCCTTCTGGCGTTGAATGAAGGGAGTTCACTCAACGCTTCTGTACTTAGGCTATTTTCTTCTTGTCCAGCAACCTGTCTTGAGTCCAGCTGTCATTGTGACCCTGACAACTTGTCTAATCAATGTAACATAATACAACCTGCATACAATGAACTTTGAGCATATGTTAGATGCATTCATGTGTATACTATTGACTTGTGCATCTTCTTCAAATCCAGGGCATTGAGATCAATGGACCCAACAATCTCTCCCTATTTGAAGAACTCAAAAGCCTAGTCAATGATATACACTACCATATGAATAGAAAAAAATTCACAACAAACCAAAGCAATAGATGACACATAATCAAAAATGTGATTATCATTCAAAGAGATAATTATAAATAGATAATGTGTTTATGATAATGTTCACAATCCTAAAGCCCTTAAGGAATACAAAAACATTTCATGTTTCAGGTTCCTTGATAACTATCCCCATGCTGGGTTTCTTTAGTCTTTTCATCAACTTCAGTCTTCTTCTGCTTCTATCTCTCAAAGTAACTATAGGTCTTTGGGAAATATTTGCTGGGTTTAGGAGCATCTAGTGACACTACACCCGTCTTCTTGTCTCTCTTGAACTTCCTCCTGGACTCTTCATTTCTGTCAAGCTTTGCACATTCTAGGGAGCTATATAGCTTTCCCCTTTCAGTTTTCTTTTCCTTGATATGATCCCAGGCAGACAGGATGATAGTCCTTGATTGAGGACTCCATTTTTCAAAATCTTGTCTGGTCTCCATCTCTTCTCTATACCTCTTTTTGCTGAGCCTAACCTCTTCCTCTTCCTCAGCAGTAGACTTGCCTCTAGATCTTACTATCTGATCAGCAGTGGGGCTGAAAGAAGGAATGTCAGCAACAATACTAGAAGGTTCGGCCACTTGAACTTCATACTGATATTTATCCTGATTTCCATATTGATACTCATACTTCTCATCACCCTGATATCCATACTAATTAGCACCAGTCAGTTCATCTAGAGGATGGGCAGAAGTATTGTCATATGTATACTGGTCTAGTCTCAATGAACCCCTGATGATATTTGTGACCCAGACAGTATTTTCAGTGTAGCCTTTATCATTGTTTTCTCCCCCTTTATGACTTCTTCATATACAGCTGCAGTCAGGGAGGTTTTGGTTTGAGTTATCTTTTCATCCATATAGTTTACTCCTTTTGTAACATGGTTCTTGACCTGAAGCATATGATCATCTAGAACTTGTGTACAGGCATCCATTCTTCTCTCTAGAATGGTCTTGTGGGCTTCCATCAGTTACTTTTGAGCATTATGGACCATTTCCATATTACTAGAAGTAATGTTCTGGTTTTGGAGAATATCATTTTGTGTTAGTCTAAATTATTGAAGTTTTCTCTCAATAAAGGTCACAGCAGGAGCAACCTTTGCGACGAATGCAACTATATTGGCCTTCAACAAGTTTACTTCAAATATGATGAACTTTATCTTAGTAGACAGATCCTGTCTCACTTCCTTGATGGAATCATTAATGTAGTGCTCAAGTTGTCTTCTTTGATCATCTAGAAGACCTTTTAATTTTGCCAGGAATGTTGATGACATCTGATCAGCTTGATGAGATGTCCCTTCATCACATGCATCCTCATCCTTGTTCCTCAACTCTACTCTTATCTCTGAGTCAGCTCTCAAGTGTTTAGAAGAATGGGCATCAGCAGCACATTTTTCATATTCAGAGGAGTCTATGTTGTACACTATCTATGGAGTAGGGAGTTCAGAGTGAATCTTCCCCTCAACCTCAGCACTGTCAAGAGGGACATTCTGGTCTTCTGTAGTTTTGTGTTGAATAGCTTCGTCCACTATTGTAGGAGCTTGCCCATCCTCAATAGGAGTATTGGAGACCTTTTATAGAGGCTCATCAGGAATCTGATCAATTCTGTTCTAGAGATTCTCTAGGAAGGAGTCAAGCTTGTCCTACATGGATTGAACTTGCTCGCCCTCATTTAGAGCATTTGACTTGGTAGTCTCCCCCTCAACAGGAGTTTCTAACTTGACATTCTCCCCCCTCACTATTTGCACCATTCCTATCCACAATACCTTCAATCACATGTTCAGCTATCTCTGCTGGGTTGACTTCAGATTGTGAACCACTGTCTTGGACAGTTTTTGCTGCAGGTTCAAAAGATATTGAAACCTGAGCACTTATATGTCTTCTTTTTTGCAGTAGAGTTAGACAGCTGAGGATCATGTGGCTCTTACTCATTGCTCTCAGAAGAGCTGCTTCATGTGCTTTCCTCAATGATAAGTATAACCTTCTTTTTCTTCTTCTCACTTGTCTGTTGATGTGGCAACAGTACTCTGTCCCACCTGTCAAATATCTTTGATTTCATTCTCCTTATGTGATGGATCTTTGTTCCTAGCCTCATGTTGAGGATCCTTGGAACAGTACTATGCAAGTACAGAGAAAAAATCCTTCCCATGTTAGGTTCTGGGATACATTCCACTATTTTGTCAAACAGTACCTTCCCCCAGTCAGTTTTCTTGGATAGAATTATCCGATTCATGAGCTCAAACATCTTTCTTGAGATCTTATCATGGGAACCTATCTTGCAGATCAAATATTTCCCAACGACATCAGCTAAAAACTTTCCTTTTAAGTTCATTTCCTTCCATAACACTGATCCAGTGGTATGCTTTGAAAGCCCACACCACTTTAGGGCAGATTTTACATCATTCTGATATAATTCTTCTTCTTCATCAGACGGCTTGACTTTGGGTAGATGTAGTGCTTTGCTCAATCTTCTAGGAGCGATTTTGATCTTATGCCCACTGATGGATGATTTGATTTTATTAGAGGATGAGTTGACAGTGGCATTCGAATATAGTTCAAGCACTTTTCTCTTCCATATCGAGATTGGCTCTGGCAGGACGAAACCTAGGTCAGGGACCCGCAGTAAGTGTAGAACCAGTTGAACTTCCTCTGGAGCATCCTTGAATCCGTTTCGCACTAATTCTGTTTCTTTGAATAAGAAATCCATTTCTTTCGGCGCCATGAATCCTTTGAATTTCTAAAGTTTTCTCGAGCTTTCATCGCAGGGAGATAGAAGGTCGGGAAGGGCTAGGAATATTGTATTTTATTCTAAGCACACACACTTCTATTTATACTTACCTCTTATTTGAGAATATGGAAAGGCGCATACCTATCAAGATAATCATGAGGAGATCAACGGATGTGATTAATCCTATAAGATAGTCGTAAATATAAGTCCCTAGGAGTATTCGTTTAGTGGACCCCAAAATTATGCCTCTATACAAGGTTTCATCAACAGGTTTCCCAGTCTCATCCTTGTCTATTGACACATTTGACCCCGTATGAGTTTTCATTATGGAAGCACTCTCCATTCCAAACTTTTTAATTAAATCCTTGGTGAACTTGGACTGAGAGATGGATAGACCATCCTAGAACTGTCTTACTTGGAGGCCCAAGAAGTACTTGATTTCAACCATACTGCTCATCTTAAATTTCTCTTGCATTAGTTTAGCAAACTTTTTGCAGAGGCCATCATCAGTAGACCCCAAAATTATGCCATCTACATAGATTTGGACTAGAATGTTCTTATCCTTGACTTCCCTAAAGAATAATGTCTTGTCTATCTTTCCTCTTGAGAATTTGTTCTCAATAAAAAAAGGTAGATAGGTTTTCATACCATGCCCTAGGGGCTTTCTTCAACCTATATAAAGTATTTCTAAGCTTAAATACATAATCAGGAAAGTTAGAGTTCACAAAACCTGAGGGTTGCTTAACATAGACCTCCTCTTTTAGGTTACCATTTAGGAAAGCTGACTTTACATCCATTTGGTAGACCTTAAAACCTTTATGTACAACATATAAAAAGAATAGTCTTATTGCTTCCCATCTAGCTACTGGAGCAAAGGTTTGATCAAAGTTAATACCTTCCTCTTGTCTGTATCCCTTGGCAACTTGTCTAGCTTTATTTTTGATTATAACATCATTATCAACAAGTTTATTCCTATCGATCCACTTGGTTTCAATGATATTATGTCCATGTAATCTGGGAACAAGCTTCTAGACCTTGCATCTCTTGAACTGGTTCAGTTCTTCTTGCAAAGCCATAATCCAGAATGGGTCTATATTGGCATCTTCAAATCTCTTTGGTTCAACTTGAGACAAAAAGCTTGAATACATAGCAATGTTGAGGCTTTTTCTCCTTGTTGTAACACCTTGCCTTGCATTACCTATGATTAGATCTCTTGGATGATCCCTTAGATGCCTGTTAGCAGGGGGCAATCTTTCTTCAGCATCATGAACTTCAGTGGCTGGATCTTGCTTGTCTTCACCTATGTTTTGTGAATTTGGATCTTCTTCAGGAAGGAGCACACCCTCATCTTCCTCTTGGACAGTTGGAGGAGTATTCTTGATGGTCAGATTATCCATCTTCAACTCAATACCTGCAGATCTAGAGGAGCTTGGTATCTCACTGTTAATCATAGATGATTCATCAAACACAACATTGACACTCTTCTACAACTTGATTTTTCAAGTTGTAGACCATATAGGCTTTGCTATGGTTATTGTACCCAACAAAAATTCCTTCATAAAATTTGGCAATAAACTTAGTCAAGTAGGTCTTTCCATTATTGAGCACAAAACACTTGCTTTCAAAGATCCTAGGATAGGCTAGATTTGGTTTTCTGCCTTTTATAATCTCATAAGGAGTCTTCTTGTGAAATTTGTTGATAGAAGCTTTATTCAGGACATGATAGGCAGTGTTCACTGCCTCAGCCCAAAAATACTCTGGGAGAGAAGTGTCACAGAGTAGTGTCCTACCAGCTTCTATGAGAGACATGTTTTTCCTCTCAGCAATTTCATTTTGCTGGAGAGTTCTTGAAGGAGAAATCTCCCGATGAATCCCTTGTTCTTCACAAAACTTTGTCATGCCTACATACTGAAATTCAGTACCACGGTCACTTCTGCTTTTGACCACAGAACTGTCCTTTTCTTTATGAATTTGTCTAACAAAGGTCACAAAGATGTCAAGGGTTTCAGGCTTTTTCCTTTAAAAAGAAAACCCAAGCAAATCTGTAATAGTCATCAACTATCACAAGTGTATAAGCTTTCCTACTTAGACTTTGAACTGGCATAGTACCAAATAAGTCCATATACAAGAGGTTCAAACACCTCTCAGAATCCTTAGCCCCAATGCACTTAAATGATGCTTTGTTTGCTTGCCCTTTTGGCATGCATAACAAATGTCCTCTTTGGTGCATCATAGATTGGATCCATTTCTAACTAGCCCCTCACTGAAGAGCTTGATAATTATCTTGTAGTTCAAGTGAGCAAGTCTCTTGTGTCATTGCACACAATGAAAGAATTTCTCATTTGCTACCAGATATACTGGTGATTCTGTACTTAAACATAAGAAGTTTAAATAATAAATATTTGCACTCCTAGTGCCTGTCAGAATGACCTCTTGATCACTTAACCTTTTGATCAAACACTCATCCTTGTGGAAGACAATGACAGCCAATATCACATAGTTGGCTTCTGCTAATCAATTTGTTTTGCAATCCTTCCACATAAGCTATATTTATGATAGAGACTATGTAATTGGTAATCATACCATAGCCCTTGGTAACTCCTCTATATGAACCTCCAAAGATCACCTTAGGTCCATTCCTCACTAGAGTATAATCCTTAAGGTGGCTCCTTGTTCTAGTTATATGCCTGAAATATCCACTATCCAAGTACCATATTGGCATTGTATGGGTACTTGGACTACCCTATAAATACAAATTAGTTTACCTTAGGAACCTAAAAGGGATTGGGTCTTTGGTTCATGTTAGCTTTAAAATGCACATGTCTACCTATAGTAGACCTGACAGGAAGACTCACCCTTGCCCTGGGCGCATTACGGTTATGCCAACAGTCTATAGCAAACTGACCAACTTTACCGCATCACCAACACTCATGAATGTTGTATCTCCTCTTCTGAATAGCCTTTGAAGAGTGTAAGCAATCAATAACTGTATTTTTAGAGGGGAGAGCAGCATCCCTCTTCTTGTTTCTTTCAGCAAGAATTTGACTAAAGGTGAGTCTGATAGTAGATGTACTTGGATTACTCTTAGTTTCATCAACAGTAGTCATCTTTGCAGTTGACATATTGTTGATGGTAACATAGACAACCAAGTGAGGCTTGTTGACTGACTTACCCTTGGTCATGGTTTTTGTTGTAGGAACCTTAGAATAGGCAACTGCCTTGTTGGAACACCCTATTACTAATTTGGGTAAGGATCACTATGCTTGTCTTAGGAATCCCAGTTGATCTAGTTGTATAGTTGAAAAGGTCAACATTAGAATGAGTCTAGGGCTTAGAACTTAGGTTTGAAGCTGCCCCCAGGACCATTCCAAGATCAAGGTTGAAGAGCTTAGTCTAAGGCAATTTTCGTCGAGCTAAGGTCGACGAATCGTCGAACTCCGTTCAACGCTCTCTGAGCTCATCTTCTAAATCGTCGATCTCCGGTCGACGATCGTCGAGCTCAGATCGACTATCTGCTCTTGTCTAGCTTCTGCTGAGTCGTCGAACTCCCCTCGACTATCTTCTAGCTCAGTTCGACGATCCCTCCTTAAAGTTATTTCTCAGGTCTCTGAGCTCGGTTCGACGATCTTCGAGCTCAGATCGACGTTTTCTGTCTGCTTGTCCATTTAATCTCTGAGCTCAGTTCGACGATCGTAGAGCTCAGATCGACGATTTCTTTGG
The DNA here is from genome assembly GCA_039513925.1 of Platanthera zijinensis. NCBI lineage: Eukaryota > Viridiplantae > Streptophyta > Magnoliopsida > Asparagales > Orchidaceae > Platanthera > Platanthera zijinensis. The sequence continues at coordinate 52,743,899 of CM077090.1, read as the reverse complement.
AGAGATCGACGCTTTCAGGAATTCAAATGCTGCTTATAATTGGAATGTTTTTGAATATTATCAGCATTTATGTCAGAAGATCTCCCAGCCGTTTGTCTTTATTTCTGGAGCAAGTTTCAAGGAATTATTCAGAGATTGTTTGCTGGACTTTCCTCTAGAAGACAAGACTATTTTTGGAAGACATTTATGACTCCCAACGGCTAATTTTGGACAAGGAAACGTCAGAAATCTATTATTCCTTTCTTCTGCATTATTAAGATTTACAGAATACACAAGAAGAACATACACAGAAGTGAACACACAGAATAGAATATACTGATAGCAGAAGAACAACAGAAGAACTGTGACTCAAAAATCTTCTTGCTGACTGAAAAGTGTTCACAATCTCATCACTCCAGACACCTCACCTTCAGCCTTCTTGCTGAAACCATCTTGTGCTGGAGATCAATGTTTTGAAGACCTATCACCCTAGAGCAAAGCTTCTTTTCCTGAACCTTTCTACATCTCAGGGGGAGCTTTGACATCAGCAATCCACTTGTGCTTCTCTCATTTGATTGAGAACAGAGAAGACACCCTTCACTCTTATTTTTCTTTTCCTGCTGTAAAAGGGTTCTTGAACTCCCTTCAAAAGTTCTGTCTGGTTCTGAGAGCCTTGGCAAAACTCAGTGGTGGCAAGACACCTTATCAAAAAATCTAGTTTTGGTTTTTGGGCACCTTATCAAAAGCTCATTGGTGTCAGGACACCTGATCAACTCATCCTGAGTGGATTCCTACCAAGGGTGGTAGAAGAGTGGATGTACCCAGGTTTTTGGGGAACCACTATAATTCCTTGTGTCTTCTGGTTTGTTTGTGTGATTTGTTTGCTGTGTGCTGTGCTTTTTGCTTCTTAGTTTTTAACATCTTACTAGCACTCTACACTATATCATAAATTGAATTTTATATGTGCTATTTATTTCAACTGTGAAAAATTATTTTAAAATACTCTATTCACCCCCCCTCTAGAGTTGAGATAGATCTTAGCCTCACTTTCAATTGGTATCAGAGGCAGGTTGGTTGCTCATATAGGCTAACACCTGAACCAAAAGATCCTTGATAAGATCAATCTCTTAAGGGGATTATTTTCTCTACATTTTCTTTTTATTTAAAGACATGGCACAGAACAAAGATTATGCAAGCACCAGACCACCAGTGTGCAACCTTTCTAAGTTTGCACTCTGGAAGGCAAGGATTAGATTATACATGAATTCTATTGATGAAGACATTTTCAATTCTGTCTTGACAGTTTGTCCAACTCCTCCAGCAAGCTCAAGTTCAAATGTTGTCCCACCTCCTTCTGGAACAGATGCAGACATAAAGAAATGGAAGACTGCAGATGCTAAGGCTATGAACATCTTAGCCCAAACAATGTCTGATGAAATTTTTCAGAAGGTAGCTGAATGCCACTCAGCCAAAGAAATCTGGGACAAACTCTCTGAAATTGTCTCAGGATCTGTTGATGAAAGGAAAGATAGAAGATCTCATCTGATAAGCCAATATGAGAACTTCAAAAAGGGAGAAGCTGAATCAGTGGCTGACATGTACAATAGACTAAGTCTAATTGTCAATGAGCTAAAAACCCTAGACAAAGAAATCTCACTGACTGAGCTAAATGACAAAATCCTGATGTGCTCCCCCAGCATTTGGGATTCAAGAATCTGGCCAATTAAGGATGCCAGAAGTTTAAATGAGATTACTACTGAAGCTCTCCTGGGCAAGCTCAAATCCTATGAGCTGCTCATTAAAAATAGAGAAGAAGAACAAAAGGCTATCTCTCCAGCTACAAGGAAAGAAAAGACCATAGCCTTCAAAGCTGTAGAAGAGGAGCTTGAAGATAAAGCTACAGGAAATGATGAGCTCATAAGTCTTCTGGCCAAAAGATTCTACAAGATGGCCAGAAAAGACTTCAGAAAGAAACCATACAAGGGTCATGATAAACCAAGGTATGATAAATCAAATAACAATAAAGAAATCATATGCTTTGGTTGCAGGAAACCAGGCCACATTGTGCCTGACTGTCCAGAAAACAAGAATAAGGACAAAAGGGAAAGAAGAGAAAGAAGAAAAGAAAAGGATTACAAGAAGAATAGCTCAGACAAAGCCTCCTCCAGCAAGAACAAACATACAAGGAAGGGCTTTGTTGCTGAAACATGGAGTGAGACTGAAGAGGAATTTGAAGCCTCATCCAGCTCCAGTGATGATGAGGATGATGCAGATGAAAAAAAATTTTGCATGATGGCTATCAATGCATCACAGCAAAACTCTGATGAAGAATCAGATTCAGATTCAGAAAGTCAACCAGATGAGGATCAGGTAATCAACTCTTTTGATTTTAATTCTGAAGACTTCAAAGATGAATTTAAGACACTGTGTCTAGATCTATTAAAATCTGAGAAGGAGATAATCTCTCTCAGGAATCAATTATCTGAGCATAGTGTCCTAAACTCAAAGAACCTCAAACTCTCTGAGGAGTTAGAATGCTGTAGGGAGGAGATAGCTTCACTGAAGAATGAACTATCAAAGGCCAAAAAGTTTGAAGAATCCCTAAATGGGAGAAGTATCAGACTGATGGACATCACAAGCACAGTGAACTCTAGATTTAATAGCACACTGGGCTTGGGTGCTTCATCTAGCCAACCTATAGTTTTGACAACTCCAATCAAGTTTGTCTCTGACAAAGGAAAGGGAGTAATAGAGATACCCAGGAAGAATGCAGATCTGTCAGAGAAGAACTCAGTTCAACAGATGGCGTCGAGCAGAGCTCGACGATCTAACTACAGATCGTCGACCTCAGCTCGACGATATCCAAACTCTGAATCTCAGCATAATCGATCTTCGAACAGAGATCGACGATCTGACCCAAGATCGTCGACCTCAGTTCGACGATCGTCGAACAGAGTTCAGGCTTGTGAACACACCTTCAATGGCACATTCAGATTCAATCCTAGAAGCTCCACATCCCAAGGCTTTAATCCCTATACTGAATGGATAGTACCTCCTAGGAGATACCATCCTGAAGGTTATAAGGATCAACCTGGGATGTCCTTTATTTCAGAATTCAAGGGATATCAACCTAGGCCCAAGGTTAACTGGGTCAAAAACAAATAAGTTGTTTTTGTGTAGGTGAAGACCTATCCAGCATCAAACCATCAATGGTATCTGGATAGTGGGTGCTCAAAGCACATGACAGGGGACAAGGACAACTTCACTTCCTTCAAAGCCAAGCTTGGACCCAAAGTAATTTTTGGAGACTCAAGCTTTGGAACTACAAAAGGATATGGTGCATGTTGAAGTTGAGACCGGGCGGTCTGTCGGTCTGGCTTGGCGGGTTATTGACCGGGCGGTCTGGCGGTTTGCCTCCAGCGGGTTGGTTGCTGCGTTGAGGTCTGAGGTCCAAGCGGTCTAGCGGTCTGTTACTGGCGACTAGGAGACCGGGCGGTCTAACGGTCTCTCTTGGCGGCTTGTCTCTTTCTCTCTGGCAGTGGCCGAGCGGTTAGCCCTTCCGTCTAACCGCGCGGCTTGTTCCGGTCTGTTGTTCTAGCCGCCCAGATTCTTTTGTATAGTTTTAGTCCCACATCTCTTATTTGTATTCTCTCTTCTCTCCTCCATTCTATATAAGGGAGGCCATACCTTTGTAATAGATACCTTTTTCTGATAATAAAATTTCAGTTATACCATTTCCGGCTTGTTTTAGTTCGCTTCTCACATGGTATCAGAGGAATCGATCCTTTCCTCCTGATTCTGTCTTCTCTCTGTCCGCGCGGCTTGCTTCTCCGGCTTGCGCCTTGTCCGCGCGGTCTCCTTGTCGTTGCCCTCTGTGTGCGCGACCTGTTGCCTTGTTTCCTACGATCTGTCGCCTTGTTCGCCGCGACCTGTTGCCTAGTTCGCCGCGACCTATTGCCCTGTGCCTTGCTCTCTCTTGTGCTTCTGTTCGAGCGGACTGTCTGCTTGCCGCTCGACTTCTTCCCCTTTGCTTGTTACTGCGGCTTGGTCGTGGTCTCTCTGGCCGCTGGTGTCTGTCATCCTGACCGCCGCAGTTTCTCTTCTGCCTATCCGCGCGGCCTGTTTTCTAACCGCGCGGCTTCCTGTTGTTTACTCTTATGGCTCTTTCTGATGCTTCTACTGCCACCACTCCTGCCACCCCCCCTATAGCCAATCCGGCTCCTCCTCCTACTCCTTCCGGGAACCTTGGCACCGTTTCCAAGCTTGTCGGCTCCAACTACCCGGATTGGAGCGTCTCTTTCACCTTTCTCCTTCGCTCGCAACGCAAACGCCACCATCTCGTTGATGACCCTCCTCCTACCACTTCCCCTCTCTTTGATGACTGGGATGCGAGTGACGCTCTTGTGCGTACTTGGCTCGCTAACAGTCTATCCGATGAATGCCTTCCCGTCATCCGTCATGATGAGACGGTGAAGGCCGCTTGGCTTCATCTTGCTGCTTTGTATTCCAAAGGGGCTCAGACGTCCCGCATCTATACGTTGTATGCGGACCTCTTTGCCCGGCCTACCTTGTCTCCTGCTGCTGCCTACCAACAAGTTCAAGCTCTTGGGGCTGAGATTCTTCAGAATCGCCCCTTTTCTGCGGATCTGGCTCAACAACACAAGCACTTCCAAGAGCTTCTGGTTGTGTGTTATCTGCTCCGTCTTCCTGACACTTATGACATGATCCGCCAACAAATTCTGGGTGAGGCGGAATCTCCTACCTTAGATTCCACCGCTGCTCGCATCGCCGCTGTCACCTCTCTCCTTCAGCGCCCGCTTCTACCCGCTCCTTCTCCTCCGGATAACTATGCTCATCAAACTCAGCGGAGTGGCTCTGGTAGCCGCAGTCATCAGTCTGGCGGACGTCCTTCTTCCCGCTATCTCTGCTCTCACTGCGGCCGCACCGGACACAATCTTGACCGCTGCTGGACAAAACATCCCCATCTTCGCCCCTCGGGTGACTCTTCCGCCTCTTCTTCCAAGCCGTCTGCTTTTGTGGTCACATCATCAGGTAGTGCCCATGTAGTCACTCAAGGTAAATGGCTTATCGACTCCGGTGCTACTAATCATATGACGGGCAATCCTCAGTGCTTCTCTCTCCTCGAACAGCATGATCGATTGCCCCCGGTCCTCATTGCAGACGGTTCTCCCTCCCCGGTTCATGGGTCGGGAGTGGTTCATGTTACTCCGTCCCTTCGGCTAGAGGACACTCTCTATGTGCCCAAGTTTCCGTGCAATCTGTTATCGGTTACTTCTTTGTGCAAGCAGCTTCAATGTTCTATAACGTTTACTCCATCTTCTTGCTCTTTTCAGGATCCGAGCTCCCAGCGGACGATTGCTACTGGGACTGAGAGCGGCGGCCTCTACTTCCTCGACAACGTTTCCGCTTTGTCCGCCTTCTCTTCTTCTTGTACGGATCTTCTCCAGTGGCATCTCCGTCTCGGTCATCCTCCACCACGGCTTCTGCATCAGCTTCTGCCCCACCTCCCTCCCTCCACTACTCCTCTCCACTGCGAAGCATGTCAACTTGGCAAGCATCATCGTTCCTCCTTCCCGCCGAAGCAAGGTCGGGGCTCTACCCGTCCGTTTGATCTAGTCCACTCCGATATCTGGGGACCTGCTCCTACCCTTACTATTGGTCGGGGTAGTTCTTATTTTGTAACTTTTATTGATGATTTTTCTAGATGTACTTGGGTGTATCTCTTACGAGATCGCTCTGAACTTTTTAATGTATGGACCTCCTTTTATCATTTAATCAAAAATCAGTTTGGTGTTAGTGTTAAAACTTTTCGCTCTGATAATGCAAAAGAATACTTAAGTCATGCTTTTACCTCTTTCTGTGTTCAACATGGCGTTATTCATCAGACAAGTTGTGTCTATACATCCCAACAAAATGGGGTGGCGGAACGCAAAAACCGTCACCTCCTCGATGTTGCTCGCACATTAATGACTCAAATGCATGTCCCTCACTCATATTGGGGCTATGCTGTTCTTCTTGCTTGCTATCTCATCAATCGCATTCCCTCCTCCGTTCTTCAGGGAAAAACCCCTTTTTCCATTCTTTATCCTGGCAAGGAGCCTTTTCTTCTCCCTCTCCGAATCTTTGGGTGCACTGCTTTTGTGCATGTCCCATCTGCCACCCGTGACAAGCTCTCCCCTCGCTCCACCAAATGTGTTTTTCTGGGGTACTCGGTCACTCAGAAAGGCTACTGCTGCTTTGATCCTGTTCTTCGTAAACAGTTTGTCTCCGCTGACGTTACCTTCTTCGAGAATGCCTCCTACTTCTCGGATGCCTCCTCTTCTCTTCCTCTCACCTCGGATGCTCCTGTTATTCCGTTCATTCCCTTGTCTCCTACTGCGATATCCGCTCCTCCTCCGTCTCCGCCCACTCCTCTCCCTCCGCCTCTCTCTCCGCCTCCCTCTCCCTCATCTCCGCTGCCGTCGCTCTCTCCTCCCGGGCCAGCTCTCTCTGCCACGGATGCTCTGGATGCCGAGGAGCCCGCCGACCTGGATCTTCCTGTCGCTCTTCGCAAAGGGGTGCGGACGTGTACCTTACACCCCCTTGCTGCTGTTGTTTCATATGATCGTCTTACCCCTTCTCGCAGGGCCTTTACGCTGGCTATCTCTGCTACTACCACACCTCGTTCCTACCAGGAGGCCCTTGCCATTCCTCACTGGAAGCTGGCCATGGATGAGGAAATGGCGACCCTCACAGAGCGGGGTACCTGGACTCTTGTCCCTCCTCCTCTTGATACAGATGTTGTTGGCTGTCGATGGGTCTTTGTAGTCAAGTTTGGCCCAGATGGCACTGTCAACCGGTACAAAGCTCGTCTGGTGGCTAAGGGCTTTACTCAAACCTATGGGGTTGATTACTTTGACACCTTCTCTCCCGTGGCTCGTCTCAGCACTATACGGGTCCTTCTCTCTGTGGCAGTCAACAAAGACTGGCCCCTTTCCCAGCTGGATGTCAAGAATGCCTTCCTTTATGGTGATCTTCAGGAGGCCGTCTACATGGAGCAACCTCCAGGGTATGTTGCTCAGGGGGAGACACGAGTCTGCCGGCTACAGAAGGCAATCTATGGCCTCAAGCAGAGCCCTCGAGCTTGGTTTGACAAATTCAGCAGCATCGTGGCGGCCGTTGGTTTTGCTCGCAGCACTGCTGATCACTCTCTATTTATTCGCAAAACCTCTTCGGGACTAGTGGTTCTTGCAGTATATGTGGATGATATTCTTCTCACTGGTGATGACCAGGAAGGGGTAGCCTTGACAAAGCGGCATCTTCGCCAACATCTAGTCACGAAAGATATGGGTTCTCCGAAGTACTTTTTGGGGATCGAAATCTCTCGGAAGCCCAACTCTTTAGTCCTCTCTCAGCGTAAGTATGCTCTTGATATTTTAAAAGAAGCAGGATTGACTGGGGCCAAACCTGCCCGATGTCCCATGGCTGTTGGAGAAGACAAAACCTGGACAGATGATTCGCCTCTTCTTTCAGATGCTTCGCGGTACAGGCGTCTAGTTGGTAAGCTCATATACCTCACCGTGACTAGGCCCGACATCTCCTATGCTGTGGGCAAGGTGAGTCAATTCATGCAAGCTCCCAGGGAGTGCCATCTACAGTCCGCCTTGCGGATCTTGGAGTACGTCAAAGCAGCCCCTGGGAAAGGATTGCTCTTTCAGAAGAATGATCATCTGAGGGTTGAAGCTTACTCAGATGCGAGTTACGCGGATGACAAAGGGGACCGCAAGTCTACTTCCGGTTTCTGTACCTTTGTTGGGGGCAATCTGGTAAGTTGGAAGAGCAAGAAGCAATCTGTTGTCTCCAGGTCCAGTGCTGAAGCTGAGTATCGGAGTATGGCATCGACCACTTGCGAGCTAAAGTGGCTACGGGCTCTCATGTTGGATTTAGGAGAGGTCTACAACCATCCTCTACCTATGTTCTGTGACAACAAGGCTGCTATATATATCTCCAAAAATCCAGTCTTCCATGAGAGAACCAAACACATTGAGGTCGACTGTCATTTCATTCGTGAAGAGATTCTGAAGGAACAAATTTGCACTCCCTTCGTCACGTCTGAAAAAGAGTTGGCTGACATCTTCACCAAGCCAGTATCCGCCTCATTTCTTCATATATGTGACAAGCTGGGCATGATCGACATATATGCTCCAGCTTGAGGGGGAGTGTTGAAGTTGAGACCGGGCGGTCTGTCGGTCTGGCTTGGCGGGTTATTGACCGGGCGGTCTGGCGGTTTGCCTCCAGCGGGTTGGTTGCTGCGTTGAGGTCTGAGGTCCAAGCGGTCTAGCGGTCTGTTACTGGCGACTAGGAGACCGGGCGGTCTAACGGTCTCTCTTGGCGGCTTGTCTCTTTCTCTCTGGCAGTGGCCGAGCGGTTAGCCCTTCCGTCTAACCGCGCGGCTTGTTCCGGTCTGTTGTTCTAGCCGCCCAGATTCTTTTGTATAGTTTTAGTCCCACATCTCTTATTTGTATTCTCTCTTCTCTCCTCCATTCTATATAAGGGAGGCCATACCTTTGTAATAGATACCTTTTTCTGATAATAAAATTTCAGTTATACCATTTCCGGCTTGTTTTAGTTCGCTTCTCACAGTGCAGTCAAAATTGGCCCAGTCACATTCAAGAAGGTGGCATATGTTGAAGGACTCAAGCACAACTTGATAAGTATCAGTCAACTGTGTGATGAAGGATATCAAGTGACCTTTAACAAAGCCATATGCAAAGTCAAGTCAGTGGACAACACAACTGTGTTGACAGGTAACAGAAGAGGTAACATTTACTTAGTGGATTTTCATTCACCAGTGGTAGATATTTGCCTGTTTAATTCCATTTCAAAATCTAATGTTTTATGGCATAAGAGACTAGGACATATTAACCTTAGAACCATTGCTAAGCTATCTAAAGACAACCTTGTTAAAGGACTACCTTCTGGTCCCTACAAGAAGGAAGGACTTTGCAAGGCTTGTCAATTAGGCAAGCAAACTAAAAGTAGCTTTAAATCAATTAATAAGAGTGATTCACCTAGGATTTTGTACCTGTTGCACATGGATCTTTTTGGACCCATATCTGTGCAAAGCCTAGGAGGGAAGTCCTATACTTTAGTGGTTGTAGATGACTTCTCAAGATTCACTTGGGTTCTTTCTGAGGAAGAAGTCTGATAACTTCAAGTGTTTGACAGATTTTCTCAAATGCATTCAGATTGAGTTCAACACTCACATTGCCCTGATCAGAAGTGATCATGGGACAGAGTTTGATTCTCTTCTCATGCAAGAGTTCTGTCAGAGTGAAGGGATCAGGCACACTTTCTCAGCTCCTAGAACTCCTCAACAAAATGGGGTAGCTGAAAGGAAAAATAGAACACTTATTGAATCTGCAACTACATTATTGGCAGATGCTCACTTACCTCTGTCCTTTTGGGCTGAGGCAGTGAACACCTCCAACTATGTGTTGAACAGAAGCCTGATACACAAGCTGAAGGGCAAGACTCCTTATGAATTGCTCAAAGGGAAGAAACCTAAAATAGGCTATTTCAAAGTTTTTGGTTGCACTTGTTTTATTCATAATAATGACAAGAAATATCTAGCAAAATTCCAAGCTAAAGCTGATGAAGGAGTGTTTCTGGGATACTCCATGATCAGCAAGGCCTATAGGGTTTATAATAAATCTTCCTATAAAATTGAAGAATCTGTTCATATTATTTTTGATGAAGCTAACATGTCTTTCAAGGAGAAGAATGCTTCTACCATAGAACCTCTGCAGGTACATTCTCTAGCTGAAGACTTGAACAAACTGCAAGTTGCTGAAAAGAATGAGAGCAGTGATGATGAAGAAGAAGTTCAACATCTTGAAGAAAATCATCCTGAAGAGCCAGTTGCTGCTCCACTAGAGGAGACAACAACACAGGCTGGTGAACAATCAACACTCCCTGTTGACTTAGTAACAACAAGAGATCATCCAATCACCCAAGTAATTGGAGAGATCTCAGCTGGTGTGCAAACTAGAAGTCAGGTCAACCAAAACCTGATGCACACTTGCTTCCTATCTCAAATTGAGCCTCAATCCATTCAAGATGCAGAGCAAGATCCACACTGGATCATTGCAATGCAAGAGGAGTTGCATCAATTTGAAAGGAACAAGGTTTGGGAACTAGTGCCTAAGCCAAAGGATCATCCCATTGTTGGAACAAAGTGGGTATTCAGGAACAAGCTGGATGATCAAGGAGTTATAGTCAGAAACAAGGCAAGGCTAGTTGCTCAAGGGTACTCTCAACAAGAAGGAATAGACTATGATCAGACATTTGCACCAGTTGCAAGGCTGGAAGCCATCAGGATATTCCTAGCCTATGCTGCTCACAAAGGTTTCAAAGTGTATCAAATGGATGTAAAAAGTGCATTTCTCAATGGGGACATCAAAGAGGAAGTCTATGTTAGACAACCTCCAGGTTTTATCTCTCTAACTCACCCTGATTATGTTTACAAATTGCATAAAGCATTATATGGTCTCAAGCAAGCCCCTAGAGCATGGTATGAGACCCTAGCATGCTTTCTTCTGGAAAATGATTTTGTTAGGGGGAGAGTAGACCAAACTCTTTTTATTAGAACCCATAAGTCTCATACCCTGCTAGTGCAAATTTATGTAGATGACATTATTTTTGGTTCTACTGATTCAAAATTGTGCAAAAAGTTCTCCAAGCTTATGCACTCTAAATTTGAAATGAGTAGCATGGGTGAGCTGTCCTTCTTCTTAGGACTGCAAGTCAAGCAACATGCTGAAGGCATATTTATTTCTCAAACCAAGTATGCAAAAGAGCTGGTTAAGAAATTTGGTATGTCTGATGCATCATGTATGAAAACACCTATGCCCTTAAATGCTGTAATAGATGCTGATGAACATGGGAAACCTGTTGATCAGACAACATATAGAGCAATAATTGGCTCTTTATTGTACCTTACAGCTAGTAGGCCTGATATAATATTTGCCACATGTATTTGTGCTAGATTCCAAGTTAGCCCTAGAGAGTCACATTTAATCTTAGTTAAGAGAATTCTTAGGTATGTTAAAAGTTGTCCAAATCTAGGTCTCTGGTATCCAAAAGATTCAGCATTTGATTTAACTGGATTCTCAGATGCTGATTATGCTGGATGCAGAATAGACAGGAAAAGCACCAGTGGAACCTGTCAGTTCCTTGGTGATAGACTTGTCTCTTGGTTCTGTAAGAAACAAACATCTGTGTCAACTTCAACTGCTGAAGCTGAATATATGGCTGCAGGCAGTTGCTGTTCACAAATATTGTGGATACAGAATCAGCTCTTAGACTATGGCTACAACTTAGAGAAGTCTAAAATTTTCTGTGACAATACTAGTGCTATCTATATAGCACAAAATCCAGTCCTCCATAGTAGGACAAAACACATAGAAATTAGGCATCATTTTCTAAGAGATAATGTAGAGAAAAATAAAATTGAAATTCAATATATTCCTACTGATTTGCAAAGGGGAGATATTTTCACCAAACCTTTGGATGAAAAGAAACACAGTTTCTTCCTAAATCAGTTAGGTATGTTAGATGGAGGAAGTTTTAATTAAATTACAAGATTTTGAAAAGCTAAAACAGACCAAGACTAGGCCAAAAATCCTTCTTTTTGTGTCTGTAGAATGAGTTTAGACTCTGAACTGCGCTCGACGTTTTCCCCAAAATCGTCGAACAGAGATCGACGATTTTCCAAAAATCGTCGACCAGAGATCGACGCTTTTGCAGTCGTCGATCTGAGTTCAGAGCCCTCGCTAGAGCTAGGCTTTCTCTCCTTCTGATCAGAGGCCGTCGAGCTGAGCTCGACGTTTTTCAACATCGTCGAACGAAGATCGCCGATGTTGAAGACTCTTCAGATTCCCTCTGTAGCCCAAATCGTCGAGCTAAGCTCGACGTTTCGTCGAGCTCGACGTTTCGTCGAGCTGAGCTCAACGATTTTCCTTTTTCGCGTCGAACCCTAATATAAAATCTTTCTTTCAGCCGTCGTTCTCCCTTTGCGCTTTCATACTCTGCAACTCTCTTTCTTTTCCCTCCAAATTCTCTACGATTGGTCGTTTTTGGTTTTCTGTTGCAGGTGAATATGGCTGAATCGAGTGCTGCTATTGCCAAGAAGAGAAAAGCCAGAAGTAAAGCAATGATGTCAGTCCCTCCTGCCAAAGCCAAAGACTCAAATGATATTCCATACTACATCCTGCATGACTACCCAATCTCTGAGCCTTGGATGAAATATTCCAAAAATCAACTGAAAGCTATGAAGAAGAAGAGGAAGCTTGACAAATATGAAAAAGGATCTTCTCAATATCAGCCTCCTCCTCCTCCTCCAGATTCTGGCTCAGGTTCAGCCCCTCTAGCTCCAGTCTCCAGACACAGTTCTTCCCAGCATTATCAAAGATCATATCAAAGGGGACAACATCAAAGAGGATATCAACCCAGAAGGGGTAATTACAGAGGAAATCAAAGAGAACAAAGAGCCTATCAAAGGGAAGGACAAGGTCACCCTGACCCTTCTTCAGGTCCTTTCCCTTACAAGCTGAAAGACACTATTGTTTCCAGGACTCCTTCTACTGTTTCTGAAATCATCAACAGATATGAATCTCCTATTCCTTTTGAAGATCCTGAGAACAACCCTGTATCCTGGACAGCCAGAATGAAAGAATTGGCTGCCCTTGATCAAATAAAAAAGGCCAGAGAACAAGGCAAGGACACTTCAAACATAACTACCTTATCAGAGCAGAGAAAGAAAGAACTGGAAAGATATGCATCAAGGAAATTTTTCAATCCAGAAGATTATATGAAGCTGCACCCTGAGGCTGTTGTTCCAAGGCCCAAATCTCAAACTTCTCTAGGTGCAGAGGATGACAGAAGGTCAAAGAAAGAAAGTCAGAATCCAAATAGAGAAATTTTATTTAAAAAGGGATCTGAAAGGAAGTGAACTGTGTAAGCTAAACATTTCATCCACCTTTGGATATCTGCTGATATTTATCTGTGATCTACTTGTCTGCTATATATCTTCTCTACATTTTGTATTAGCTTATGTATTGTTGTATGCTTTTCATTTCCTATGATTGTCTGTAAATAGTAATCCTAACCCAAATAGGGGGAGATTAGACAAGAAGAACATACACAGAAGACAAGACTATTTTTGGAAGACATTTATGACTCCCAACGGCTAATTTTGGACAAGGAAACGTCAGAAATCTATTATTCCTTTCTTCTGCATTATTAAGATTTACAGAATACACAAGAAGAACATACACAGAAGTGAACACACAGAATAGAATATCCTTGAGTGTGGGGGTTGGAACACCAAATACAAATGGTCCATTGGATTTCCTCATAGGGGGCCTTCAGTGCACTCAAACCTCCGCCCTTTCTCCTTCCATTGTAAGATACCCTTGTTTTCTTACAAGAAGAGTTCCCATTTTTTCAGTGACCATACATGTCCTGGTCATACCTGTTGGAAGGGAGGATTACCTTGTGAAAGGTGGTCTGAGACACTACAGGAGATTTACCTTTCCCTTTGGAATGGGAAGATCTAGAGATCCACTTGAACCCCAAACCTCTCTTATCATTTTGAGAGGTGAAGGAGTCAATCGATGACAATACAGTTTTGGGCTTAGAGAATTCAGCAACAATCTTCCTCTTCTTGAGGAGCTTCTCTTCAAGATCCATGATGATCTTGTTCTTCTGGATGATGGTCCAATTTTGGATAATTGAGATTATCTTCAGTTGGATAACTTCCCTCCTCATCTGAGTTAACAAGGGTGCTGACTCAGACTATAGGGAAGCATCTTGCTGAAGAGAGAAAATCTCCTCAGCTTGTCTCTTAACAAGTCTTCTGCTCTTCTTCAAAGTATCCAGAATTGCACCATACTTGTCCATTAATTGATTGAAAACATCTCCAGAATCTGATCCATCATCCCCACTGGAGGAAGTGGATGCATCAGACTAGGGCTGAGCATATTATTCGAAACTCGAAAATCGCTCGAAAGTCGTTCGAAAATTGAGTCGAATCGGAATCGGGTAAAATTGATTCGACTCAATTTGAGTCGATTCAGTTTGACTCGAATCTGATTTCGAGTCGATTTCGAGCCAGCCCTGAATCGCTCGAAATATGATTCGAATCAACTCGAATTAATTAAAAAAATTATGTATTTATTAATATATTCTTATTTTACGATTAAAAATAACAAAATTTAAACCTAAATAAAAAGAATGAAGGCTTTAAGTGTTTCATTTCCTAAATTTACATGTTGCCAAATTTTATTTTGAGCAAACTAGGAATAAAGAGAAAAATTGTTAAATTTCGAGCCGACTTGATTCGATTTCGAGCCGACTCAATTTGATTTTGAGCCGATTCGATTCGATTTCAGTCGACTCGATTCGATTTCGAGCCGACTCGGAATCGAGCCATTTCGAGTCGAGCCGACTCGACTCGAAATCAATTTCGATTTCGAGTCGATTTCGAGCCGAGTTCGAGTCGAAAATTTCGATTTCGAGCCGAGCCAAAATCGCTCGAACTCGACTCGATATCAGCCCTACATCAGACTCATAGATAGAGGGAGAGCTTGGGATAGAGTGTACCTCATCAGGAATAGAATTGTCCTGATTGTATTCTGATATGGCCATGAGACTGAACTCCTCATCCTCTTCAAAATCACTATCAACAGAGGACAATGGGGCCCTTATACCAGATAGGGCAGCTGGATGATCATCCTCTTCCTCAACGGACATGATACCAAGGTAGGCCTCCTCTTCATCTGATTCTGAAGACTCAGAATCACTGTCTGATAGACTGACTTTCTTCTTTGCCAAGAAGCTCTTTTCCGTCTTCTTGTCCTTGTGATGCTTTTTGCCTTTAGACCTCATGTGCTTTTTCCTCTTAACTGTACATTCAGCAATGACATGTCCACTCTTGTTCAACAGTAGCAAATAATATTAGTCTTAACATAATTTTTCTGCTTGGAGTCATACCTTTGCCCAGAGGGGTCATTTCTGGATTTGTCCTTGCTAGAATAAGGCTTCTTTGAGGTGGAGCTTGATGAGCCTTTGTTCTTCCATTGTCTCCCTCTGCTCAGCATCATCTTAAACTATTTTGAGAATAATGTTAGTTCTCCATCAGACTATTCATTCCTAGAGGAGCTGGGATCAGAACTCTCAGACTCAGGAGCCCTCCTTGGTGGAAAAGGAGTCTTCTCCCTACTCCTTCTTGTGGATTCAGCTATGAAGGCCATAGTTTTCTCTTTGTTGAGAGATCTAGTAGCATCCTCTTTAGTTTTCTTAGAGTTTAGCTGCATCTAATGGGATAGGAGCTTCCCAAACAAATTCTAAGGCAATGTGTTTGTCATGTTGTCAATCTCTCTGATGGCATAAATCTTGATATCCCATTCCTCACTTATGGATCTCAAGAACTTGTCATTCAGCTCATAGTTAATGAACTGTCTGCCATAGGTGATAAGACTGTTCACTATTATGAAGAACTTTTCATAGCAATCAGCTATGAAATCCTTCTTGCCTTGTTTGAAGGACACATATTACTAATTTAGGAGGGATTTTCTGTCACAACCCGCATTTTCTATGCACACCCGAAGAATCACCCTCAGACTAGGGAGTCAACCTCGTCGAAGGACATCTCAATATTCTATTAACATAACACACAACTAATCAAAACCTAGCCCAACCACTAGAACCAAACAACACAGTCCAGACAAAATATACTTAAGTACTTGCTCATGCTGCTAACTTGCTCTGGGATTTTCAATAATGATGTTATGCTTATCTTAGGATGATACACCATCATCACATGGGTTCCTATTAGCACGTTTTCTCTTTTCTTTGCATGCGATGTTATGTAGTACGGGATGCATAACATTTCATGTGTACGCCGTTCATAACATGCATGAAGACCTTTTATAGAATGCATAGCATAACATAGCATTAGCACATGTTGGGTCTTTGTAAGAGGTTGTTTTGGTGTGTTGGACCATGTAGCTTCCACCCTCTTGCCCTTGAGACATGTTAAATCTGATTGTTCGGTTTGGGACTATTTTTGTCGCCGACGTAGATCTGTGGTTTTGCCAGTGCTAATGATTCACAGGTTTAGAACTGTTAGTTCCTTTCCTTCAATTATTTTGGAATATATTGCCTTTGTTTGCTTCTGCAGGTTTAAGCGAAGCATGTTGGTTTCTCGCACTTGGTGCACTTTGTTTACTCTGCTGATGAGTATTTTACTTACTTTTTGTCTCTTGTTGACTATTTCAGCTGAGGTTGTCAGCATTTCTTTTAGTTGGGTTTGGTAACCCCTTTTCTTGTTTATTTGATCGCATTTGACTGTTTCTTTGCCACTTGTATTATTATTTCTTGCTGAGGTGTTATTCTTTTGAATACCTCGGGTTCAGGGCAGTAGCCAGTTTGGCGGTTAGTTTTGGGAGTTTGCTAGTGGTCTGTGGGGTTGCAGAGGTTTTCCCTCACCTTAGTGAGGTAGTTCTTTGGTTGTTTTGATGACAGTACAGATATATATTCTCACCAGTGGGTTCGTGTCAGGTTGTTGACGCTCGCTGGTTGTTTTCTTTTGTGATACTAAGTACTTTGTTATAGCTGCTAGTTTGCCTATTTTGTGGTAGTTTTACTTGCTCTCTGGGATGTTTTATGCTATGTTGCATGTTAGGTATTTTAACCTATAAAAGCATTACTACTAGTACGTCATACATATCATATTTCAAAACCTAAAATATTATTTACTAGCTAACGTAAAGACTATTTTCATACTTATGATAAATCTAGAGTCTTGCATGCCGCGAGTTGTCCTTCGGGGATGTTTATAGTCGTGTAGGATGTTAAATCAACATAATCAAAGTATTTTCCGCAGCGTAAACTATATTTTTCTAGTGGACTAGTTCATCCACTAAGCCAAGGGATATGACCATTTTAAACTTAAACTGGATTTCATTCTTTTCAACTTTTGAATTTCTTATAAATTATAGAGTTTGGAGTCTTGCCTGAGCGTCTGCACTTATCCCCTGCACGGCGTGACATCACGACGCGTATTTTCTCTTACTCTGATATGACTTAAATGCTGAGAAAATACGGGTTGTGACATTTCCTATCATCCCTCACTTCCTCTGTCCCTTCTATATAGACAATAAGAAAATCCCATATCTCTTTAGCAGTTTTGCAGTGGACCAAGTTCTAGAAGGTGGAGTCATCTATGACACTAGTAATGATGTTCTGAGCCCTTTTATCCATGATTGCCAAGATGACTTCATCAATGGTCATTTCAGTATACTTCTTTGGAGTTTGGATATTGGCATCTAGGACAGAGAACTTCATGAGAATGAAGGGTCCTTCTTGAATTGTAATAAATATCTTAGGATCTGAGGCTTCCATGAATAGCATAATCCTTTCTTTCCAAATCCCAAAGTTTTCTTTTCTGCAAGTAGGGAGCTTTATGAAGTTCAACTCCTTATGGTTCTCACCTGAACCCATATGGATAATCTTCAGCTACTCTTAGAGATCTGTTTAGACTGTTGAGTCCTTTTTGAACAACCTCCCTCTGATATCACTTGAAAATCTTTATTTCAAGAGTAGCTTTACTCCTAGAGGGGGGTTGAATAGGTTTCAAGTCTTTATGACTATTTTTTAATTTTGGTGTGTTAAGTGTTAGGTGATTGTGTTAGCTTTCAAGAACAAGGATCAGCACACCAGTATTTATAATGGTTCCCCAAACTCTGGGTACATCCACTTTCCCTTCCAACTCTCAAATAGTGTGTTAGACAAAAAAATCTACTCCAAACTCGGCTCAAGTAGCATACAGCACAGATCCTTCAGGATCTTTCAGACTTCCTTCAAGTCCTACCTTAGGCCACAACCCTACCCACTCAGAGTAAACTATACTTCTACAGCTCAGTGATCCTCCAGATCATCTACCTCAGACTTAACAAGAAGCCATACAACTCAGGCTAGAAGAATAGCCCTACACTTAGAGATCTTATATCTCTTACCTCAGATCTGACTCAGATCCAACCTCGGGCACACATGCCCTACCTCAGATTCTCAACAGAATCCTACCACTTAGCCTTTATATGTTAGGCTTACAACTCAGATCAGTAAAGATCCTACAGAATGAGTAAGTGTTTGATGATAACTGACTCCAGAGAAATGATTCTCTGAGTCTTCTTTATGAACTGAATAGACTCAACCCTAAGTTCTTCACAGCACCAAGAAAGTAGATCTTTAGAAATTTTTTGTTTGTGCTGAGAAGATAACTGCAGAGCAGTGTTTCTTCAAGCCTTTGATGTAGTTGAGTAGAGTGCAGTTGCCTTGAAGTTGAACAACTACTTAAGTTTGCTCTGCTTCTCGCTCTTACCCAGAAAATGAAATTTTTGATCTTGCTGTTGAAGACAAAATGATTCTAAAGTTCTTTGCTTTTTCAACCAACCAACTTATGTCTGTGATTCACAAAGAGTTCTTTTGATCGACAACAAAAACCCAGAAAGATGATCAAAAAGCCTCCTTTTTATTTCTCAAGAAAGTTCCTTTTCTGACTCACCGTCCAACGGCTCTTTGTGCGGTATGGGCCAGCCAGAATTGGTAACTGCCATATATCTTTTGCATTTACTACTGTACTAAAGGCATATGATGCCTTTTGTCAACTAGCACGCAATTCCCGCAACATTTGAATTATTGATGACGTCAGCATCTTCCGATGCTTGTAAATTTAGCAATTTTCAGACAATCTGCATAGGCGTTGAGTGAGGCTTTGTCACTCGACGCAGAAATACTTAGCAGAAAATCTGCATCTTAAGGCGTTGAGTGAGCCTTCATCACTCAACGCATCTGGATTTAATAGAATTTTCTTTTGTGAATGTGTTGAGTGAAGCTTCTACACTCAACGCTTCTTGATTTTTCCTGACTTTTTGATGAGGCATTGAGTGACTCGTCGTCACTCGACGCTTCTATACTTAGACAAAAATCATGTTGAGTAAGCGTTGAGTGAACTGTCTTTACTCAATGCTTCTATCCTTAGACAGATTTCTAGTCAGCAATACTGTGGTTTTGACTGCATGGTGTTCTGTCAACGCTTTTACCCTTCTGGCGTTGTGTGAAGAGAGTTCACTCAACGCTTCTGTACTTAGCATATTTTTTGCTTGTCCAGAAACCTGTCTTGAGTCCAGCTGTCGTTGTGATCCTGAAAACATGTCTAATCAATATAACAAAATACAACCTACATACAATGAACTTTGAGCATATGTTAGATGCATTCATGTGTATACTATTGACTTATGAGCCTTCTTCAAATTCAGGGCATTGATATCAATGGACCCAACACATAGATCCCCACATAAATAGTGGGTGACATGAGAATTCCGACTACTTACAGTCCGAAAATCTTATAAATTGAGGGTGACGCTCTCAAATATAATTTAAAATAAATATTTGATAATATATGCACTAAAAGTGCATATTATATATTATGTAAAATAGAAACCTCATTTTGGGATACAATTTGGTATTTTATTTTTATGACTTATTATATAACTTAAATAAAATAAATATAATAGAATAATATTATCGAGGTAGAAAACAAGTAATAAAAATTGAAATATGAGAGAAAATAAGTATATGGCTTATGGCTCTAGAAAGAAACATTTATGTTCATTTGGAGAATTTTCTATATGCTCATCACAATATGAGCATGGTACGTGTTGCGATCTAACTCGGCGCTCCTAAACCGGTCCAAATTCGTTCGTCTTAGTCCGGGAGCGATCGAGCGCGCAATCAGTCAAAGAGTAGGTACACAATGCGATTTTGACGTGGAAAAATTTCTCAACTGGGTAAACAACCAAGCGAACGGGTCTGCGCCGATCAAACTCCACTATCTGCTTGTGTTTACAATTTTCACCTAGAATCAAGAGCGACAAGCCGCTTCTCGTTACACTTTTGAGGTGAGAGAGAGAGAATTGTTGGCTCGTGGCGGGCAACAGGGTGCTCCGCACGAGGCTTGCTTGCAGGGAGTACGTGGATAAGGGGATGCTGGTTGTCACGGGAACTTCCTTCTGCATGCTTGTCGCGGATCTAGGCGGGTTTTTACGAGTCAGTGACGGCTTCAAGATGACTTGAAGATGGCTTGAAGGAGGCTTGAATGCGGCTTGAAGATGGCTTGGAGGTGGCTTGGATGCGGCTTGATGATGCCATGAAGACGGCTTGAATGCGGCTTGATGATGCCATGAAGACGGCTTGAATGCGGCTTGAAGGCGGCTTGATGGCGGACTGAATGCGGTTCATAGGAGGAATCTGAAAGAGCTCTGACCTGAGAAAGAAGAGAGTTTTGGAGCCAAAATGTGAGAAATTAAGAGACCTGGGTCCCCTTTTATAGCTTTCTGGAGGTGATTACGATGATTATGCGGTTATTCGCATACCGTAACCACCATCATAATCAATTTTTAGTATAGTTAAGGATACTTATTTTTGTCATCAAATTCGTTATACGTAAACCGATATTTTAATTAAAATATTCCCCCACTAACCATACTGGCTAGCGGGTGGTTACGCATAAGATGGACGACGATGATCGCGCCGGAGAGATCGAACGGCGAGGAAGGGCTGCCATGGAAGGATGACCAAACCACCGACGACGTTCGCCGGCGAAGGCAGTTGCGGCCGGCGAGCCGTTCGGCTATGACGGGAGGGCTCGTGGTCGCAAGAGGGGGTCGCGAGAGGAGGGGCGGCCGGGCGCCCGAGCTACGCCAGGCGGTTGGCCGCCTGAACTGCGCCTCACAGCCGGCCGCCCGAGCCGCACCTCGCGGGCGCGGTAGGCGGTCGCGAGAGGCAGGGCAGTCGGGCGCGGCCAGCCGCCTGAGCGGTACCTCGTGGCCGCGAAAGGCAGCCGCAAGAGGCAAGGCGGTCAGGCTTGACCGGCCGCCCGGGTGGTGCCTTGCAGCCGCGGGAGGCGGCCGCGAGAGGCGGGGAGGCCAAGCCCGGTCGGCCGCCGCTGGCGTGATGGCGCTGGTCGCCGGTGCGTGTGCGTTGCGGGATCGCGCGCGCTGATCGGGTGTGTCGATCACGCGCATGACGTTCAAGCTCATGATCTCCACAATTTTTATGGAGATCATGGAGGAGTGGGTTATGTGCACACCAATTCCTCCATAAAAGGGGTTCATTTACATCAATTTCCCCCCGAAATTCTCGGTATCAGAGACCGGTATGAGTGAAGAATGAGGATTTCTTCCCTTGAAAGCTTTTGACAACGATGAAGAACGGAGAAAGGCCGGAGAAGGAAGACGGTGACCTCCTGCAAACTCAGGTAAAATATTAGTATGGGCGGAGAACAACGGGGACGAACGCCAGAGTGCGCACCCGGAGGCGAGCACGATCGCAGGTGTGCGCGGCTGTATCTGCGCGGACACCTGCCCGCACGTGCCCACCTGGGCGTTTTTTACCTGGGCACGCAAGCACCAGGTTTGCGCGCGCGGGCTCAGGTGCACGGCTCAAGGTTTTCCTAGGACTGCTTTAAAGATTGGTGCAATGTTTGTGTTGATGGTGGTGGCCGTGTTGAGATTTTCAGCAATAAAAGTTGGCTTGATTTTGAGACTCGGACGAACCGTCGTCACATGAATACTTTGTTCGGCTATATTAGAAATTCTTGGGACTTGCTGGAATTATGGAATGCTCTATAAGACCGTTGTCGTCGTCAGAAGGGGAGAGAGCGGGAGTTTTCCCTGATGCTCGGATTCATGGAGCCCAATGAGTTGGGCAATCATCTTTTTAGTATTTCCTCGTTTGTAGAGAAAAAACATTTGATGCGGTGAGGGATATCTTCTGATTCAGTGTGGACAGCCGAGACTTCTCCAGTTCGTGATCGGAAGAGGAAGGCTATTACCGTCATTCATTACGACGATAGCATACAACCTTGCATAGCTTCTCTGGATGAGGAAGTTCCTCCTGGTTGTTGAGGCGAGACTACTTCTATCGAGGTTGATGTGTAGGGGTTGGGATGCTCTGCCCCCCCCCCCCCGGGCTCCTCTTCCCGAGCCCCCTGCTCCACTGATGTCTTCTTCCTTGAAGGCGATGAATGATGTGGTAAGCGAGCTTACTAGTTTTGGGTTTTTCTCTTTTTCTTTTGTTATTTTTTGTGGCGCATTGACCCTTCTCTTTTTCCTTGTAGATTGAGGCTCAGACTCATATTGTCGTCACTTGGAACGATCATTATATGAGCTTAAAAGATGGATATCTGGCTCTCTAGGAAATGTTTCGAACAGCGGTGAGCTCGCTTGCCTCCGTGAGAGATGATTATGATTGGGATGTTTCCCGATTTCGCCGGATTGGGTCGGAGCTGAAGGCAGAACTGAAGGAAACTCGGGCATCAATGGAGGTGGAAAAATCTCTGGTACAGAGAACCGCGCGGATGCTAAAGAATGCCCAAGTGGAGATTTCCCGTTTGGAGACGGAGCTTGAGGCGTCGAAAACCCAAGTGGATACACTTTCTTCTGAAAGCCGCGTGTCAAAATTGAAGGTCGCGGGTCTTGCTGAATACATGGATTCGCCAAATTACTTGCGTAGCCGTTACTTGATAGGTGAGGAGGTTCGTGAAGAGATTTGGACTAGGGAGGTGGAGCCTCAGATGGAAGGCGCTCGCGAGCTCGCACTTAAGCGCGGAGTGTCCAAGGCTCTTCGCCAAGTTGTCAGAAGTTTGAAGTGCGATGTGTCTAGTCTTAGCTTTGATGACATTTAAGATGATGAGAGTCCGGGCCCTGGTTCTGATGTAGATGTGGCTGACGCGTAGTGGTGTGATCTCTTTATGCTCGTATGCTTGTGTTTTCTTTGGTTGAGTTTGTTGTATGTTTGTGTTTATTTTGGATAGTTATTGACAGCGCGTTGTTATGTATTCTGGTATGTTGCTATTGTCACAGGATTATTCTGTCTCTTTTTGTTCAAATGCTGTAAAAATGCTATGGTGATAGATGATGTAATTAATCCATTTGATTGCATACAGATGAGATAATTTGCTCCGGGTGCATGACCTTTGTCTGCTTTGCGCGAGTTAGACTCGCGACTTTGTCTGTTTTGCGCAAGTCTGGCTCATGGATTTATTTGTTTTGCGCGAGTCTGGGTCATGGATTTATTTGTTTTGCGCGATTCTGTCTCGTGGCTTTGTTTGTTTTGCGCGAGTCATGCCCACAGCATTGTTTGGGATTGATCGCGAGGGGGCAGGTCCTGACGATGACGAGGCGTAGAAAGGCAGGGTCGGTGAGGAGCTTGCTCGTTCAAACCGCATGCGCAGTCTTACGCGAGTCAGGCTCACGGCTTCATTTGAAATTGATCGCGAGGGGGACAGGCCTGGGCTATGGCGAGGCGTAAAAAGACAGGGTCGGTGAAGAGCTTGCTCATTCAAACCGCATGCGAAGTCTTAGTGATGGCGAGGCATAGAAAGACAGGGTCGGTGTAGAGCTTGCTCATTCAACTCGCATGCACAGTGTTACCTGATTTGCGCTAGTCAGGCTCGCGCCTTCATTTGAAATTGATCGCGAGGGGAGCATTCCCGGGCGTTGGCGAGGCGTAGAAAGTCATGGTCGGTGAAGAGCTTGCTCATTCAAACCGCATGCGCAGTCTTACCTAGTTTGCGCGAGCCGGGCTCGCGGCTTCGTTATCGTTTGTCATTTCTTGAAGGAAATAGAATGTACTATTCAAATGAAAGATAATTTGTGCGAGTCTGTGCTCGCGGCTTTTACAATACAAACTTGTAAACAGGGAACAAGAAATCATTAAAAATAGGAATTAAAAATAAGAAATCAAGGATAAATGTATCATAAGTTTTACACACTCTGCACGCGGGGATGGGTCTTTTCCTTTCATTGAGAATATCATTTATAAGGATTTGTCGCATTGTGCAGATCAATGTCGTCGATGTTGAAGGCGGTGGCAGCCGCTGGCTGTGCTTGCTTTGTGTAGCATGCGTGAGCTTCTTTCTTATCCCCACGAACAACTACTCCTCCGACGGATGGAAATTTCATTGTAATGTGGGGAATTGATGTGATTGCCCCGAAGATAGACTGGACTGGCCTTCCAAAGATGGTGTTGTAGGCCGAGTTTGAATATATGACGACGAAGTGGATATTGTGCGTAGCTTGCCTTTGGAATTCACCCAATGTGACGTGCAGGGTTATTATTCCCTGGACTGGAACTGGGTGGTTATCAAAACCGTGGACAGGTCCCGCTCCGAGGCTAAGGTGTTGCTTGGTATGCTTCATACTCTCGAGGGTGGATAGAAACAATACGTCCACGGAGCTTCCGTTATCTACTAGAATTTTCTTAACATTGAAGCAAGGATCCCCGATTCCTGCGCTGATTACGAGCGGGTCCTGGTAAGAAGATCGCAGTCCCTTGAGATCCTTATCACCAAACGTGATGGCAGAGTCTTGGCAGAGTCTCTTATCTTCATGACTTTTTCTTGTTATACCAGCTGAGAATATCTGGGAAGAGAGAACCGGGGAACCGGCGATGTTCTCAATGTTTCCCACTATCTGTCTTCCGCCTAGGACTCCCTGCGGCGCATTTTGCTGCTCTCTTACTTGTCTAGGCGGTGCATGTGGCTCTTGCACGTATCCCTGTAGAAATCTTCGAAGAAGCCCTACACGGACCAGATGTTCAATCTCGTCTTTTAACCTGGCACACTCCTCAGTAGTGTGCCCAACTCCGCGGCGGTATTCACAATATTTTGATTGATTGTTCCTGGGGTTTGGTAACGAAATTTTTGATCAATGAAGTGTCAGACTATCCTGAATTGCGTAGAGCACATTTGCCCGTGTGGTATTCAACAGAGTGTACTCCCCCGACGGCTGTTGTCCCCTATCTCTTTTGGGGCTGTGTCGATACTTTTCGTCGCGACGCTCCTCATTGCGTCGATCTTCTTTCCCCCTTGGGTCCTGGTCCTGCCCCATTTTTCTCTTCTGAATGCCTTCTAATTATTGACGGTGTGCCTCGATTGCTTCATCAGCTGCTATCTGTGCTTCGACCCAATGCACTAGGTCCGAATAACTGGGAATAGTTTTTCTCATCAGTGCTGAATAGAAATCACTTGGGTGAAGTCCTCCAAGGAAAACTCCCCTCAACAGTTCGGGGTCTTTCCCCGAAATCTATCGCGCTTTAGTAGTGAATCGGCGGAAGAAGTCTTTCAAGGATTCCCCTTCATTCTGGAAGATCCCTGGCAGATGTGAGGGATCGCGAACGATTCTTCGATTAACGACAAACTGATCCATGAATTGCTTTGCTAACTCTGTGAAATTATCGATAGTTCTCTCTCTCAAAGAGTGGAACCAGGTACGAGCTTGTCCTTTCAGTGTGGACGGGAACACTTGGCAGAAAAACTTATCGGGAGCATTGTATATCCTCATGATGTAGTGAAGTGGTTGATATGTTCCAGCAGGTCCTCGGTTCCATCGAACGTCTCGATGCCTGGGAGTTAGAAACCCCGAGGGATTGGGTGAGCTAGAACTTGGGGTACGAGCGGAGAACATCGACCGAGAGGAAGTTGAGCTAAAGTGTCTCGCCGCCCTATTTTCCTGTATTCCTCTGCGATTACTTCACGTATCTCTTCACAGGTGATCCTTCTGTCTGATGGTGGTCGAGCTTCTTCGTTTGCATGGTAGTGATGGTTACCGGCTTCGGTCCCCTTATGAATTGGGTGAGTGGAACTGGCGGCATCGGAGAGTTCTTCTGGCACTTCTTCTCCATGAGGAGCTTCTTGAATTGGAACATGATTTGGGAGAGGCGGGGGGGGGGGGGGTCGATTGGTGTCGGTGCCTGGAGAGGAGCGGGAGGCGCTCCTAAATTTCGGACGAGAGTAAGCATCTCCGTCTGTTGCTCCTCCATTTGTCGAACTCATCCCTCCAAAGCTGTTACGGGCCAGAGTATGGCCTCGGCTTCGAGCGGCGCATTGACGAGCGAATGAGAGTGTGCTGGCTCAGTGTGTCCCCCAGGGACGAATCCGTCGGCAGTTCAGGGACTTCTTTTTGCCATTAGGGCTGATCTTGAGTACCGTCGAATTGAGGGTACTGCTTTTGTGAGAATGTTGGGAATTGTGGTTCCCACAGACGATGCATAATTGCTGCGGTCTAACTTGGCGCTCCTAAACCGGTTCTAATTTGACCGTGTTAGCCCAGAAGCGGTCGAGTGCGCAATCAGTCAATGAGTAGGTATATAAGACGATTTTGACGTGAAAAAACCTCTCAACTGGGTAAAAAACAACGCGACCAGGTCTGTGCCGATCGAACTCCACTACGGTTACAACTTTCACTTAGAATCGAGAGTGACATGCCGCTTTTCTTTACACTTTGGAGGTGAGAGAGAATTGCTGGCTCGTGGAGGGCAACGGGCTGCTCCGCACGAGGCTAGTTTGCAGGAACGACGTGGATGAAGGGGATGTTGTTTGTCACAGGAACTTCCTTCTGTATGCTTGTCGCGGATCTATGCGGATTTTGACGAGGCAGTGGCGGCTTGAAGATGGCTTGAAGATGGATTGAAAATGGCATGAAGATGGCTTAGAGGTAGCTTGAATGCAGCTTGAAGATGGCTTGAATGCGGCTTGAATGCGGCTTGAAGGCAGCTTGAATGCGATTTGAATGCGGTTCGTAGGAGGAATCTGACAGGGCTCTGGCCTGAGGAAGAAGAAAGTTGTGGAGCCAAAACGTGAGAAATGAGAAGGCCTAAAATCATTTTTATAGCTTTCAGGATGTGGTCACAGTGGTTATGCGGCTATCCGCACACCGTAACCATCAACCTAATCATTTTTTAGTATAGTTAAGGATGCATATTTTTTTCATTAAATCCGTTATACGTAGGCTGATATTTTAATTAAAATATTCCCCCACTAACCATGATGGCTAGTGGGTGGTTGCACATAAGATGAACGACGATGATCGCGCTGAAGAGATCGAACAGCGAGGAAGGGCCGCCATGAAAGAATGACCAAACCGCCGCCGACGTTCGCCGGCAAAGGGAGTTGCGGCTGGCGAGCCATTCGGCCATGACGGGAGGGCTCGCGATCGCGGGAGGCGGCCGCGAGAGGAGGGGCGGCCGGGCATGTAAGGAATCCGGAGCGCCGAGAAGAAGAAATTCGAATACGAATAACAAACCACAGAGAGCAAAAAAAAAACAGAACAATCACAAACACAGCGATATACAGAGATTCACCCTAACCGGGTTACGTCCTCTCTCCCCTTCTTCTCCCTTCTTGTATTCATCAGAAAGTTACAGATAACAACAAAGGTTACAAGGATCTAAAAAAAAAACCGATCCTACCTTCTTCATCTTCTGGACAAGAAAAAACCGTAGAAGAAAAAACCTTCTGGATCGACGCCAACGAAACACCTCGTACACGCCTCCAAAAGAATACGCCGCCGCCAGCCGTTGTTTCGTCCGTATCCTTAAAAAGAACAGGAATACGCCTTAAATAGGCTGCCCCCGGACCCCCGCTGTCGTCGGCGCCAGATATGTCGGAGGGGAATCACACTTCGATTCCTCTAAGCTCACGTGGGCTAACCCGGTGTGAGAAACAAGAGCACCGGAAGTGTTCCACAACCCCAACAGGGCACGACCGGCCGCCCGAGCGGCGCCTCACGGCCGCGGGAGGCAGGGCGGCCGCGCGCGGCCGCTCGCCCGGCCGCGCGGCGCGGCGCGGGAGGTGGAACGGCCTGGCGTGACCGGCCGCCTGGATGGCGCCACGCGGTCGCGAGAGGCGGGGCGGCCGGGTGCGGTATGCCGCCCGAGCGGCGCCGTGCGGTCGCGGGTGGCGGCCACTGGGGGCGCGGCGGCCGAGCGCGACCGGCCGCCGCCAGCGTGATGGCGCTGGTCGCCGGTGTGTGTGCGTAGCAGGATCGCGCGCGCCGATCGGGCGCGCGGCGGTCAAACCCATGATCTCCACTATTTTTGTGAAGATCATGGAGGAGTGGGTACGTTCACACCAATTCCTCCATAAAGATGGTTCATCCCCATCACTATGAAAATTTATTTTTCCCGCAAAATTATGTTAATAAATTATGATTCGTAAATTAGAGTATGAACTATGAACTGTAGTTTTATATTTATTTTTACCGCAAAATAACAGTTGAAAATTACTTAAAATATATACCTTTTTTAGCATATTATAAACATTATTGCTTAAAATGACGGTAAAAATACTAAAAAAATACACTACGGTCAATTACTTTGTAAAATAATATTAACTGCAAGTCTGCAAGCAAATAAATGAAATTTTGAGGAAACAAATATGCCCAATACATCATATTCATGTTTCTTTGAGCCTGTAGAAGCTTTCTCCGTGCCCCCGTTCTGCACGGTGGTGGCGGTCATAAACGCACGAGCTAAATCATCATTCGTTAAGGATAACCTAACAAACGGCAATCATGATCCTCTCTAGTT
This sequence comes from Platanthera zijinensis, assembly GCA_039513925.1. Lineage (NCBI taxonomy): Eukaryota > Viridiplantae > Streptophyta > Magnoliopsida > Asparagales > Orchidaceae > Platanthera > Platanthera zijinensis. The sequence goes on along the minus strand of CM077090.1, from coordinate 52,715,426 downwards.
CACGTGAGCTGGAGGGGATCCAGTTCACTCGTGATTTGCCCGGCGAAATCGGACGGTGCTGTGGGCGAGAACTCCACCTGGTGAGTGGACCCCGCACGTGAACTTGAGTTCCTATCTGCCGTCCGATTTCTCCGGGCAAATCACGACCGTGAACTGAACCTCTCCGGTTTGCAAATTCTGATCCGCCAAATGGAGCCTTCCAAATTTATGGGCATGAGGCCGCAAAACACGGAAAGTAATCTTTTTGGGAGCCATGGAGATCATTAAAAATGATCATCTTTCTTTCCGGAGCAAATATTTAATATTAACAGCTATGCAGCAAAAACATATATTTAATGAAAAAGGAAATCATAACCAGAGTTTCATCAGGCAGCGATTGTATGTAGCTATCATCCCAAATGCTGGGAGGGTAGTTTGCTGTTCTTCGTTGAAGTGAGTCACCAGCTGACAGATTCTTCATCGATCTCAAGCAACTAGCGTCGAGCCGGCGCAGCTATTGTATGAAGCTAATGGAAGTTCAACCTGCCGTTAATCTCTATTTGTAGCTCCAGCCGGCAGCTGTGGTCCTGTGGATGCCGTTAGTTATTTGGTCTCTTTATTGTGTGTTCAAATTAAATTTTTTGTTTAATGTTTATAAAAAATGTTATTAGTACCGTAGTTTTGGCTAGTTGCACCGCACTTTCTCCTAATGTTTCGCGTCTTTTGGAAATACGTCATGTACATGCATTTTTAGGAAAAGTGTTCAACACAAACGTTGTAGATCTCGTCGAGATCTACAACGTTTGTGTTGAACACTTTTCCTAAAAACGCATGTACAAGATATATTTCCAAAAGACGCGAAATATTAGGAGAAAGTGCGGTGCGACTAGCCAAAACTGCAGTGCTAATAACAACGCCCTTTTTTATATATAAAATGATAGGCAATTGTTTACTGCACACCGAAGAACACCGTCAATGGAGGATCAAGGAGCGAAGAACTCCGCTGTCGCTCGATTAGGGCACGCAGTCGTTCAATTAGGGCACGCTGTCGCTCGATTAGGATTCGTTTTCTCTCTGTGCTACTCGTCTCTCCCAATAGCATGCCCTTCTTCACCATTTTTTATGCAACGTACTGTTCCCGTTCACCATTCTTAGGGAAGAAGAAGAGAGGTTGGTTTTCTCTCGGGCCGTAAGTGTCTCTCTCAATAACACATTGCTCGATTTTAAATTTCGTAGCTTTAGTATTTAATAATATTTTGTTGGGAAAATTCTAAACAGCATGGCTTCATGAAACCTTTTTCTTTCTTTCTTGATCTGTTTTAGATTATGAATAGCAAATTATTTCCATGAAAACTTGAGAAGTCATGTTAGACTGTTAGAGTGTTGGACTGTTTTTTATTAATATTAAAACATATTCTATAGTTTGATTTTGTAAAGATGCTTTGCACTTGATCAAATTTTTATTTTTCAAAATAAAAATTGTGAATCATATTTATGTTTGCGGATAGTTATTTTGAAAATCAGTGAATTGCGGATATCAAATATTTGCGTATAGCCAAAAGTACGATGCGAATAACAATAGTCAAATGATATTCTGTTAGACTTGTTCTTCTTATCTGCAAGTTGCATTGTTTAGTATTGACATGCAAAAAAAAATTAAAAAAAAAGTGCAATCTTTAGAAAAATGACGGAAGTCCTAATGAAGATGAATAAGTAAGCTTAGAGCGAATTAATCCTACTTGAGCTCAGATAGATCTGATTGGAATCCCAATTCAAAGGGAGAAATCAGACTCATAATTCAAGCCATATTAAGGGCGTGTAAAGGATAAGGGACCCAATGAATCTAAATTTCTTCACCTTCAAGTTCGTGGTTAATCTTTCTCTTATGAATATCGAATGTTGCTATGAAATTTGATCACTGTCAAGAAATTATTGTCAAAAATTTAAAATATGACCGGCAGTATGTTGGAATTTTGTTAGATGTTGATTTCTTTAGGTGATTCTGCTATGGAATTTCATCACTGGTGTTGAACTCGAAAATCACGACTCAACAAGAAGTTTATACAGGAGTTGTAGCTTGCTTTTATTTTTCCCGAAGCGGTAGCGCCTGATCCGATATTGGAAACTATTGACATGCTTGACAATCATAGTCAATGTTCGGTTTAGACAAGAATATATTTTGTGCTAATTTCTCTCGTTGCACAAATTAATATTGTTGAAAATCATGAAGTGAAAGTGGTGGATTGGGAAACCTGTTCGCGCGGCCTGTGCGGACAGGAGTGACGGCTAGCCAGGTCGGCAATGGTGCTGCAGTCGGCTTATGCTCTGGCGGCCTGGGCGGTCTGTTCGCGCGGTCTGTGCGAACAGAGTGGCGGCTAGCCAGACCGGCTTATGTTCAGCAGACAGTTGGTTCCCAGAAAGTAACCGGGCGAATAGGATTGCTATCCACGGAGCTCGCCAAGACCAGCAAGGTGCGGACTCGCGTGGAGTTCGCGGAGTTCGGGTTGCAAACTAGACTGGAGTTCGGGGGATCGGCATGGCGTGTGCCTTGGTCTAGCTCTGGTGGCGCGGTTGGTGGTAATCGTATAGTTCTCTGGTTAGAAAGGAATGGCGTCAGAGTTCGCCGGTTAGAGCGGACTGGTGACGGAATTCGTCGGATAGTGCAGACTGGCCCTTGTATCCGCTGGTGCCGTGTTTGCACCATGGATGGCCGATGGTGTGGACTTGTCCTGGATCTGGACCAAGTCCAGGTTGGGTCAGTCCGGGCGGTCGCGCAGTCTGCGCGGATTGATATCTCTGTTCACCGAGTTCGGCAGTTGTCTGCCTTATGTCCCTTGGCTGCGAGCTCGGGGTATGCGGACTGGAGTTGTGTCCGCAGGCGCGTGCGGACTGGAGCTGTGTACGCAGGTGGGAGGACTGGGGCGGTATTCGCAGAGTTCGCCTGTATGGCGATCAAGTATGGCTGGGCTGTGGCGACAAGGCGGATAGACTTGGTATCCGGCCTTGGTGGTGGGACCTTGGCGGACTAGCTGTCTTGCCTATTCGCGGAGGTCTGGTTGCGTATCTGCGTCTTAGCGGATACACTTAGTGCTTGCCGCGGGTAGGGCGGTTATCCTATTGTCTAGGGTGGTGATCACACTCCTCTCCTTGCCTATAAATAGGACCCCTCTGTCACATCTATAGTACACCGAGTGAACAGTAAGTGAGCTTGGGCAGTTGCTGCTGACAGGGTTTTCTATCCGCACGATTTGAAGTGTTTGACCGGTTTTTGCTGTGCAGCTTGTGCGGATAGTGCTGAGGAGCCAGGAACATTGTTCTAACTTCGGTCAGGTTTAGCGCAGATTCTGCGGTTTGCAACCAGCGGTTAAGCAGCAGGTTGCAGCTTGCGACCAGACGGTCTTCTCTTCTACAACTTTCCTAGTTCAATAAGTTGTCCACCTCTAGCGGCTTGTTCAGTTCAGTTGCAGCAGTGTTTGCAATGATCTGGCGGCTAGGCGACCTCACGGTTAGGCGTCTTGCAGATCAGCGGAGATAGTTCTTCAGTTTTGGAATAACGAACAGTCCGCGCGGCTAGGTTGCGGTCTGGCAACTGAGCGGCTTCAGCGAACTCCGTAGTGGTTAACAATTGAGTCGGCGGTTATACCTTGAGTCCACGCAGCTTGTTACTTTGGCTTGTATTTTTTCTGCTTCCATCGGATACATCAGCGAATCATGTCTCGCCATGTATGCCTCGCCCTATAAAGATTTTTATAGTATAAAATTTACTTGCTCTTCTGGTTGCATCAGGTTATTTGGGCTTAGATAGGTTGAGTGTTTCTGTGCCTGGTTTTCCGTTTTTCGCGAATCACAAATTTTTACATTGTATTATAGGTTGTCTCCTAGTATCTTTGAAATTTTACATGGCATCAGAGGGAATAGAGGCTTTAACAGCGATCAAACATCAGTTTGCTTAAGTGCTTCTGGTAGTTGCAGTAACCAGGGATAGTGCAATGGAAGGTGGATATGCAAAGGTATTGGAATTGAGCTGCTTACATTGACTAACTTCAAAAAGTGGAAGTCATGTATGGAGAGCTATCTTTTGGGCGAGGATCTTTGGGAGGTCGTCTACAGAGATGACATGCAATAGGTTGCTGCTGATATTAGCAATGCTAATGCGGTGAGAGCTTGGAGGAGGACAAACGTGAAGCCGGAGTCTACTCTCAAGCGGGCTATCTCACCGAAACTCTTCGAACACATCATCGAATGTCTGTCTGCTACGGAGATTTGGACTTCCGTTGATGGGTTGTTAAACAGGAAGAATGTAGCTCGGCTACAGTTCCTGGAGAATGATTGGCGAGTGTCACTCAGGGAGATTTGTCAATTTCAAGGTTCTTCCTGAAGATGAAGAACTTGTGCGTTGAGATTTCAGCGTTGGACCCTGATGAACCTATTTCGGAGGCGAAGCAGAAGAACCACATAATCCGCGATTTACGGAAAGAATATGTTGCCTTTCTCACTTCTATTCAAGGCTGGGCCACTCAGTTGTCTTTGCTGAAGTAAGAGAACCTACTGGCTTCACATGAGATCTTAGCAAGTCAGATGACTGGAGTCACCATTTCTGGAGGAGATGGTGAGACACTCTTCTCAGGGAAGAAAAGGAGATGGGACAAGAATAAGAAGTGGGTTGATGGTGGTGGACCTTCTACTTCATATCAGCAAGAGGAGAGGTATGCTCCTAGGTATGGTGGGAAGCGGAAGGAAGGACCAAGGTGCTATAGATGCAACCATCCTGGCCACTTCAAGAAGGACTTTAAGATTATCCTTCAGTCGGCAAACGTTGCTCATATAGGGAGAAAGGAAGAGGACTTGGTTGTGGCTTCAACAAGATCTTATGTTGATCGGATGAGGGCCAATGATAGTACAGCTATCTGGCATGAAAGACTGAGATACATCGGGATGGATAAGTTGAAAGAAATGACAGGAAGAAGCCTTGTGAAAGTCTTGCCTCGGTTGTCATCCTTCGACGACGTTCATATTTGCGCGGGATGTCAATACGGTGAAGATCATCGCTTTACATTTGATAAGTCGCAGACCAAGTGTAAAGTACCATTGAAGTGCATCCATGGTGATCTGTTGGGACTGACCGTCACTGTCATTCTTGGAGGCAGCAGGTATATGCTGGTCTTGATTGATGACTACACGAGGTACACGCGGGCGTACTTCATGATGGAGAAGTCAGATGCATTCCGGTTGTTTGTGGAGTTTAAGAAGTTAGTGGAGAGCCAGCTTGGCCTGCGGGTTAAGGAGTTGAGAACGGTCAACGGAGGTGAGTTCATTTCAACCGAGTTCTCTAACTTCTGCAGGAAGCACAGAATCCATAGAGAGCTCTCATATGATGCTCCACAAAAAAATGGAGTAGCAGAGCAGAAGATCTGTCATTTGACGGAGACTTGCAAGTGTTGGCTTCATGCTAAAGGCATTCCAAGGGCCTTCCTGGGAGGAGGGGATGACCTGTGTGGCATACGTCATAATTCAGATACCTCTGAGTCTGATCAACGTGAAGTCTTTGTTTGAGCTGTTGTTCAAGGAGAGGCCCAGCATGGAACACCTATGGGTGTTTGGATCGACATGCTTTGTACACGTCCGAGATGCTCTCAGGATAAAGCTAGATGCAAAGGCAAGGAAGCTTATCTTTGTGTGCTATGACAAGTAGAATAAGGGATATAAGTGTATGGATCCTGCTACGGGGAGGTTCGTCGTGTCTAGAGACGTAGTCTTTGACGAACTAACATCGTACGAAGGTAGATCGTCTGTGGAGCTATAGGGAAGCAGGTCGGATGGTGGGTAGGAGACTGCTGCTAAGGATCTTTTAATGGAGCTGCCTGTGTCACCAGAAGCTCCAGGTGGTTCTAGCTCCGGGGTAGAGGCTTCTTGTTTAGGAAGCAGGGGGAGCGATGTTCCAGGTGCTTCTAGTTCCAGGGAGGTGGTTTCTGGTTAAGGAAGCAGGGAGAGCGATGTTCCAGGTGCTTCTAGTTCCAGGGCAGTGGCTTCTTGTTCATGAAGTAAGGGGAGAGATGCTCCAAGTTTTCCCAGGAACGGAGCTGGTTCAGAAGATGCAGTGGAGGTGGTTAGCCATGATCAGGATCTTCAGAGATCGAAGAGGATCACCAACCGACTAGCTCGATATAGTGAAGGAAACACGGTGAGCTTGGTCTCTTATTTCTTTGCAAGCCCTCAGATCGAGTGAGTGCCTTCTAGCTTTGAAGGCGCCACTGGAGTCAAGGAGGGGGAAAGCGCCAAGGATGAGTAGATGACTTCCTTCAGGGCAGATGAGGCTTATAACCTTATACCTAATGTTGTTGGTGTTACGCTTGTGAGGTACAAGTGGGTGTTAAAGCTGGAGAAGAAGGCAGAGGGAAGAATAACTCCTTTCGGGAGTTCCTGGAGGGATCCCTTATGGTCTGGTATATGCATGAGCGAGGACTATATCACAGACATATTCTCGATGCTGCTATCAGAGAGGCCATGAACTCGGTAACAGGGATTGCTGGGGTTTTTACCACTTCTCAGTTCAAGGGGGAGTGTTGAAAATCATGAAGTGAAAGTGGTGGATCGGGAGACCTGGGCGACCTGTTCATGCGGCCTATGCATACAGGACTGGCGGCTAGCTAGGTCAGCAATGGTGCTGCAGTCGGCTTGTGCTCTGGCGGCTTGGGCGATTTGTTCGTACGATCTGTGCGAACAGAAGTGGCGGGTAGCCAGACCGTCTTGTGTTCAGCTGGCAGTTGGTTCCCAGAAAGTAACCGTGTGGATAGGATTGTTATCCGCAGAGCTCGCGAAGATTGACAAGGTGCGGACTCGTGTTGAGTTCGCAGAGTACGGGTTGCGGACTAGACTAGAGTTTGGTAGATCGGCATGGCGTGTGCCTTATTCTAGCTCTGGTGGCGCAGTTGGTGGTAACCGAGGAGTCCGCTGGTTAGTGCAAAATTGTGTTGGAGTTTTCTGGTTAGAGCTGACTGGTGCCGGAGTTCATCGGATTGTGCGAACTTTCCCTTGTATCTGCTGGTGTCTTTTTTGCACCAGGGATGGCCGATGGTGTGGAATTGGTCTAGATCTAGACCAAGTCCAGGTTGGATCAGTCCGGGAGGTCGCACGATATATGCGGAATGATATCTCTATTCGCCGAGTTCGGCAGTTGTCTGCCTTGTGTGCTATGGTTGCGAGCTCGGGGTATGCAGACTAGAGTGGTGTCCGCAAGCGCGTGCGGACTGGAGCTGTGTCTGCAGGTGGGCGGACTGGGGCAGTATTTGCAGCTGCCTGTATGGCGATCAAGTATGACTGGGCTTTGGAGACAAGGCGTATAGGCTTGGTATCCGGCCTTGGTGGTATGACCTTGGCGGACTGGCTGTCTTGCCAAGTCGCAGCGGCCTGGTTGTATAGCCGCAGCTTAGCGGATACACATGATGCTCGCCGCAAAATAGGTCGGTTATCCTATCGTCTAGGACGGTGATCACACTCCTCTCTGCGCTTGTAAATAGGACCCCCTATCACATCTACAGTACACCGAGTGAACAGTAAGTGAGCTTGGGCAGTTACTGCGGGCAGGGTTTTCTCTCCACACGATTTGAAGTGTTTGACAGGTTTGTGATGTGCAGGTTGTGCGGATAGCGCTGATGAGCTAGGGACGTGGTTCTGACTTTGGTCAGGGTCAGTGCAGATTCTGTGGTTTGCAATCAGTGGTTAAGCAGTAGGTCGCGGCTTACGACCAGGCTGTCTTCTCTTCAATAACTTTCCCACTTCAATAAGCTTTCCGCCTCTGGTGGCTTATTCAGTTCGGTGGCAACAGTTTTGTTGGGTACATTAGAAACTATGTACCTGATTTGGAGAAGCCTCACTTAACTCAATGATATACATCATTGTGTATTTGATGGGATGTTGAGTTTCAATGTGTAGGTTAAAGAAATGCAGAAAAGAAAAATATATTCTAAGTACAAGTGTCGACATTTGTGAAGGAAATGTGTCGACACCAGGAGCTTAATTGTGTCGACACACATGCCTTGTGTCGACACACAGAAATTCAGTCTACAATAATTGTGTCGACACACAGGACTTGTGTCGACACACTCAAGAATTCTGTCGACACCAACTATATCGAGACTGGAAGCATATTGTGTCGACACACAGGACTTGTGTCGACACATTCTACAGAAGCTGTGTCTAAAAGATAAAGAAGAGCTGTGTTGACATTCTATGAGCTGTGTCGATATCATCAAGAATTATGTCGACACATGTTCCATTTGTGTAGACGCATATGAAGTTTTATCTCGACACTTTCTTCTGAGATAAAAGTGACGAAGTATCAGATGTCAAGAGTGAAGACTTGACAGCTGTCATACCTAACAAAGCTGTCACATCTGTCAGAGCTGTCAGAAAGAAGTTATTAACTGAATCAGCCAATAACCTCAGATGGGTTCTATATAAAGACATGTTCTATCAAAAAAAGGAGAGAGGGACTGGGTAGCTGGTTCATCCTGAAATCAACAAGTCATTGTTAAAAGAGAAGACAGATCCTGAATAAGTCTATAAAAAGTATTCAGAATCACATCTGAAAGAAGAGAAGAGCTGGATTGTGGATCGACTCCAACTTTTCAAGAAGATCAACCTTACTTTGTTCAGATTCAAGAAGCTTTGAAGAAGCTAAGACGGGTTGGATCTCAAGTAGTCAGTTCATTCCAGATCTGATCAAGAAGTCTTCATCCATTTCTCTTTCTTTTTGGGTGAATAAATAATCATTCTCTCAATCAATTCTGTAAGATCTTTTATAGATCTGAGGTAGGATCTTTGTGATCTGAGTTGTAGGCCTGGTTATAAGGGCTGAGGTAGGGCTTGCTGGCCTGAGTGTAGGAGTGTGGACTCACTCTGAGGTAGGATTCTCTGAATGAATCTGAGTTGTAGGACTTGTTGAAGTATGAGCTGTAGGAACCATTCTGGGTTTTGAGTTTTAAGATCTGAGGATCTTAGAAGAAAGAAGGGAGTTAGGCCGAACCTAGTATACTGCTAGATAGGCGAATGGGGGAAAGTGGATGTACCCATCTCTTGGGGAACTACTATAAATCTGTGTGTATGCTGTGTTGGATGTGTTTATATTGATCTGTACTATGATAGTTGTATCATAGTTTGTCTAACTGTGATATATTTTAGCTGCCTAATTAAAATTGGAATTGAACCTATTCACCCCCCCCCCCTCTAGGTGTCTAGGGTATCTTGAAACCAATTCTTTCAAGTGGCATCAGAGGGAGGTTTCTCAAGAATAGACTCAACAGTCTGAGTTGATCTCCAAGGCAGTTACCAGTTAGCCAAAATGGGTTCAGGTGAAAATCACAAGGAACTTGGATCCGTGAAGATTCATATATGTAGAAAGGAAATCTTTGGCATATGGAAAGAGAGAGTCAGATTATTCATGGAAGCATCTGACCCAAGAATCTACATCACAGTTCAAGAAGGGCCATTCATTCCTATGAATATTTCAGTTCTTGCTGCCAACCTCAAGACTCCAAAAAGTTACTCATAAATGACTAAGGATGAGATCATCTTAGCCAATATGGACAAGAAAGCACAGAACATAAAAGTTAGTGCTATAGATGACTCAACTTTCCAAAATTTGGTTCATTGCAAAACCTCCAAGGAGATGTGGGACACTTTGATTGTATACATGGAGGGAATAGAAGAAGTAAGAGAGGATAGAAAGTCTATGCTAAATCAAGAATATGAAAGTTTTAGACAAACCAAAATAGATAGCATAACTGAGTGCTATAAGAAGTTTTTTAGAATAGTTAATGAGCTGATGACCTATGGAAGTTTTTTCAACACATATGAGCTCAATGATAAGTTTCTCATATCACTAACCAAGGACTGAGATTCCAAGATATGTGCCATCAGGGAAGTGGCCAAACTTGCAGATACATCTCCTCCAACCCTATTTGGAAAATTGCTATCATATGAGATGCAGCTTATGGCCAGAAAGGAGGAGGATAAAAGCAATAAGTCTGAGTACAAAGAGAAATCTGTGGCCTTCAAGGTTGAAGCCACAAAGAAGGACAGGAGGAAGTCTCTATCTCCTCCTAGGAAAGCTGCTGAAGTTAACTCAGATAATTCTTACAACAACACATCAGACAACCCCAATTCTGATGAAGACTTTGCTGTCTTCACAAGGCAATTCCAAAGATTCATGAAAAAAACAGTGGAGAACAAAGCCATCCTCCTCTCATTCCAAGGATGACTATGACCAGAAGAAGAAATCTTCTAAGGAAGATAGGTGTGACACTAAACCAAGAAAACTAACTTCTTTTAAGATTGTTTGCTATTGTTGCAACATGCCTGGAAATTTCATAGCTGACTGCCCTAATAAAATAAAGGAATCTAATGATAAGAAGAAGCATCAAAATAAGGGCAAGAAGGATAGATCCTTTGTTTCCAAGAAGCAGAAGAGTTGGACTAACTCCTCATCATCAGAATCTACAGAAGAGGCTGAAGTTGAAGCCTATATTGGACTGTTCACAACTGAAGAGGATTCTATAGAGACTGAATTCTTGCAAATGCTGGACTCTATAAATGGGAGTGAAGATCATCATTATAGAGGGCTGATGGCTGGTCCTAGTAAGGTATACAATCTATCTTCAGTTTCTGATTATTATACTGGACCAGAATCAGAAGCATCAGCATCAAGAGTTGAGGATGATTCTGAATCTGAAGGAGATGTGGATCAACTATTTGATAAGTATGGTGATCTGTTGCAAGCTTTTAAGAAAAGCAGAATCCTTGCCAAAAAGTAGGCTAAGGAAATTGCCTCTTTCAAGTTAGTTGCTTTAGAATCAACAAAAGTTCTTGATCTAAAATTGAAGGAAGTAAGCCAACTGAAAAAAAATCATGATCATTCAGATGGAAACAATTACCTTCAAAAATGATCACGTCAAGAGTCTTGAAGTAAGACTTCAATGAGAGAGGAATCTTGTGGCTAAATTCTCAAAGCCAAAATCAGTCTTACCCTTAATTGATAACTTCAATGCCCAAAAGGGTAAGAAAGGATTAGGCTTCAAGGGAAGAATAGGAGCAGCTAATTCCAAAAGGAAAGGCAAAGCCCCAGTTCAGCCACTAGCCTCCAAACCCCCTATTCCTTTCAGGAAAGTGATGCAACCAACTAACAGGTATGACCATGACATCACACATGATCGCTGTAAGCATGGTGATCAGGATGGCAAGGGTGCAAATTCCAATAGGGCATCCCATGAGCAAACACACCATATTCTTCTGGAATCATCAGTGTTTGATGCACCAGCACCAACACTTAATAAAAAGACCACTGTTCCTACAAAATTAATGACTGCTGATAGCAATGCTATTAAGCCTGTACTTAAAAGAAGATACAACAAATATGAGTGCTAGTATTGTGGCAAAGTGGGCCACTATGCCATTGATTGTTGGCACAATACTAGTGTCCAGAAAAATACTAGCTTACCTGTCAAAAAGGCTGCAGGCAAGCATATCAAATTTCAATCTAACCCGAACCTAGGACCCAATAACTATTGGGGATCTAAGGGTAGGTAATTTTATTTGATGCAGGTGAGTCCAAGTAACCATACCCCAATATGGTACTTGGACAGTGCATGTTCCAGGCACATTAATGGAACTACAAGTATGCTAAAGGACTTTACTCCCATATTAGATGGACTCAAAGTTATCTTTGGTGGATCAGAAAAGGGAGTAATCAAAGGTTTTGGTAAAATTTCTAATAGCTCAATCACTATCACTCAATGTGTCTATGTGAAAGGTTTAAAACATAACCTAATAAGCATAAGTCAACTAAGTGATCTTGGTTATGACACTTCTTTTATTAAGAATGGGTGTCAGATTAGAAGGTCAAGTGACCAAGAGGTTATCTTGACAGGCTATAGAAAGGAAATGTCTATTGTCTAAATTTTGTGTGTGAGAATAAAGATTCTCCTGTTTGCCTAGTTACAGATGAGAAAGCTTCTCATTGTGTCAAATGGCACAAGAGGCTAGCTCACCTTAACTAAGAGACTATAAGTCAACTCTTTAGTAAAGAGTTAGTAAGGAATGGTCCTCAGGTCAAGTGCATCAAGGAGGGTGTATGTTCAGCTTGTCAAAAGGGCAAACAGACCAAGACCTCCTTCCAAAGTCTTGATACCAAAGATTCAGTGAGGTGTTTATACCTCCTGCATATGGATCTATTTGGTCCTATGACAGTTTATAGTCTAGGTAGGAAAGTCTATACCTTTATGGTTGTTGATGACTTTTCCAGATTTGCCTGGGTATTCTTTCTGAGCAAGAAATCTGAAACCCCAACTATCTTTCAAATATTTGTTAAGCAAATACAGAATGAACTCAACAGTTCTGTGGTTAAGATTAGAAGTGACCATGGGACTGAGTTCCAATCTGAATGCATGACAAAGTTCTGTGAAGAACTTGAGATTCATCAAGAATTCTCATCACCAAGAACTCCCCAACAAAATGGAATTGCTGAAAGGAAAAATAGAACACTTATTGAGGCTGGTAGAACACTACTATGCGACACATCTCTCCTAGAATATTTCTGGGCTGAGGCAGTAAACACTGCTTGTCATGTTCTTATTAGAGCTTCCATCAACAAAAGCCACAAGCAGACTTCCTATGGGATTCTGAAGGGCAGAAAACCAAACTTATCCTACTTTAAAATCTTTGGTAGCAATTGTTATGTACTTAACAATGACAAGTCTTATTTAACTAAGTTTGCTGCCAAGTCTCAAGAAGGGATATTTTCTTTGGTACATTAATAATAGTAAGACATACAGGATCTACAACTTGACTACTTAAGTTATAGAAGAATCTGTCCATATTGTCTTTGATGAATCTAAGCTAATCAACTGTGAAATGTCTAGCACTTCTTCTAGGTCTACAGGTTTGAAGAAAAAGATGGACAAGCTAACCATCAGTGAAGACCAACCTGCAATACAGGATGAGGAAAATGATGGATGTTGTTTAGGGGGAGTACAAGACCCACAAGCTGATGATGAAGACAATGAATTATAGCTTGGTGGGGAGAATGAAGAAAATCAAGATGTGGACAGATTGCCTCCAGTAATTATACATCTAAGGGATCATCCAACACAACAAATCATTGGTGATGTAAGACATGGTGTTCTGACTAGAAGCAAGAGAATGAACACAGTTCTATGTTCAAGCTTCCTGTCCTAGATGGAACCCAAGAAATTTGAAGAGGCCATAAAAGACCCTAATTGGATTGATTCCATGCAGGAAGAGCTGAATTAATTCAAAAGATGTAAAGTCTGGAAGTTGGTTCCTAAACCAAAGAATCACAATGTCATAGGGACTAAGTGGATCTACAGGAACAAGTTAGATGAAAATGGCATTATAGTCAAGAACAAAGCCAGACTGGAAAGGCTACAGGTAGGAAGAATGAATAGACTTTGACCATACATTTTCCCTAGTGGCAAGGATGGAAGCAATAAGGCGGTTCTTTTCCTATGCAGCTTACCAAGGGTTCAAGATATTCCAGATGGATGTAAAGTCAGCATTTCTGAATGGTGACTTAAAAGGGGAAGTTTATGTTGAACAATCTTCAGGTTTTGTAGATCTTCTTTATTCTAACTATGTTTATAGGCTTAAGAAAGTTCTATATGGATTGAAACAAGCCCCTAGGGCTTGGTATGAAACTCTGTCTACTTTGCTCATTAAGAACAAATTCTCAAGGGGGAAAATAGACAAAACTCTATTCCTAAGGGAATCAAAAGGCAAGATCATCCTTGTCCAGATATATGTTGATGACATTATCTTTGGATCAACTGAAAACAACCTTTGTAGAAAGTTTGCCAAACTTATGCAAGGGAAGTTTGAGATGAGAAACATGGGCGAGCTGAAATTCTTCTTGGAACTTCAAATAAGACAGAATGATGATGGCTTATCCATATCCTAGTCTAAGTTCACTAAGGAGTTAATTAAGAAATATGGCATGGAGTCAGCCTCCACCATGAGAACTCCAATGGGGTCAAGTATGCTTATATGCAAAGATTAGGCAGGAAAACCTGTAGATGAGTCTTTGTATAGAGGGATAATTGGTTCCCTTCTTTACTTGACTGCTTGTAGAACAAATATCATGTATGTTACATGTGTATGTGCTAGGTATCAAGCTTGCCCAAAAGAATCTCATTATTTTGTTGTCAAGAGAATTTTGAGATATCTTAAGGGCACACCAAATCTTGGTCTTTGGTACCCTAAGAATTGAGATTTTCTGCTAACAGGTTATTCAGGTGCAGACTTTGCAGGCTGAAAAGAAGATAGGAAAAACACCATTGGCACATGCCAGTTCATAGGTGGAAGATTGGTGTCATAGACCAGCAAAAAGTAGACAAGTGTGGCTATATCCACTACTGAGTCAGAATATGTAGCTGCAGACAGTTGTTGTGCTCAGTTGTTATGGATACAACATCAACTTAAAGACTATGACATCAAGGTAAGTAGAACTCCATTATATTGTGATTCTACTAGTGTCATATCTATTACTAGAAATCCTGTTTCACATAGCAGAACTAAGCACATTGAAATCAGGTTTCATTTCATTAGAGATCATGTTGAAAAAGAAGACATAAGTTTAGAATTTATCAACACTGATAATCAAATTGCTGACATATTCACCAAATCTCTGGATGAAACTAGATTCAATTGCTTTAAAATTGAATTAAGTATATTGAACCTTGAATAATCTGATAGATCAAGAAAATCAAAAGGAATGTAGAATTTCTAGGTTTATAGAAAATCTTTAAATTTTGGCTAAGGTATAAAATCTGTGTCGACACAACAAGGTGTGTGTCGACACTATCAACTAGTTGTGTCGACAAAAGAAAACTCTGTGTCGACACAACTATAAAACTTTGTGTCGACACAAAAAGTCTGTGTTGACATAACACTGTCGAGACTTTAGATTCTTCGTCGCGACATAAGTAGTCTGTATCGACACAAGCAACTAAGTGTCAACACATAAGATCTAAGTTTAGGCGCGTCTTTTGGTCTTCCTTTTCCTAGAATCCTATAAATAGGAGAGATCAAAATCCTGTCGACTGTGCGATTCAAAATGAACAACAATGGCGCCAAAGATGGAAGAGAACATCAACGAAGGTTATGAGCTGGTTCGACAAGCTTTTGATGATGCGAATCAAGAAATCAAGGAGGTAATTAATCTAATCACAATGGCTGGATTAGAATATCTGGTGTCTGAACCAACCAAAATATGGAAGAAAGAAGTTCTTGAGTTCTACTCGAATGCTTCTCTAAATTTAACTAACACCAAAATCAAATCCACTGTTCAAGGACGGAAGGTCAATGTCACAATCAAACGTCTGAGTAAGATCCTACATCTTCCCAAAATCAAACAAGAAGATGAACTAGATTCATCGATAATAGCTAGTGCACTAAACTGGTGTGGCTTATCTCCATCCACCAAGATTGGAGTAGCAATGATACGGAAGGGAATGAACTCCCAAGGGAAATTCCTTTCAGAAATTCTGGTAAAGGTAATATTATGTAAACCTGGAGGACATGATAGGATCTCAGCTTACATGTTCAGTCTCATGACCAGAATTATATTCAAAGTAAAGACTGACTGGGCTGCAATTTTTTTGAGAAAATTAAGGAAGGGATTAAGAAGCCCAATCTGGGTAGAATACTTAGACTCTTTCTGGCTACTTATATTCCAGAAACACTGACCCAGAAGTCTGATAGTAAGATAAATCATATGAGGAGAATGGACTTAAGAATACTGTCCAGGTAGGACAGATTGTTGTCCAAGGATGTCTCTACACCTCAGATACACATGAAGACGGTTCAGAAGAAGAAATCTCCAGCCAAGATAGCTGAATCATCTAGTGATTCAGAAGAGGCAGTTGTATTCAGCTCAGATGAAGAAGAACCAGAAAGGACAAGGAAATCTCCTCCTCAAGAACCTGGCACTGATGATAAGTTGCAGGGGGAGAACATTCCTGAAAGCAACATCTCTGTGGATCAGCTCAAGGGGGAGACTATTCAAATTCCAGATCAATAAGTGTTATCAACTCCAGGGGGAGATAATGATCAAAATACAAATATCCAAATAGCTGAACTGGACATTGAAACATCCAATCTCTCTATAATAGAGGTAGTACAAGATATCAATCAAGCTGCCTGTAACATCCCATGTTACTTCTAGGCCCATTAACTTAGATTGGGTTAGGCATGTGGTGAGTCAAGGGGAAATTAGCTAGGTTTGACCCTAGGTGGTGAGTTGTCACCAGGTGGGGCCCACTATAGGACCAAGTCAAACTAGGTCAAACTAGACTAACTGAAGACCCTAGCCACACCATGACCCTCACCACACTGCCCTAACCCTAATTATAATCTAAGTAGACCCAAGGTCATACCCTAGGTCAACACTTTGACCATAGTTGACCCAGGTCAACCTTGGATCTAAAGTGGTCAAACCCCACACTCATGAGCCCAATTGGATCAAGTAGGGCTTCACCATGACTCAAGCCATGTTGGGTGATGATTTAGGCCTCATGACCACTAAGTAGGGGTCAGCCCACTCACCCATTTGACCAAGTCAACCCTAAGGTCAAACTTGGTCAACCTTAAGCCTAATTAAGGGTAATTGAAGACCAAACCCATTCCTAGTGGGCTAAGACCATTACCATGGCCCAACCCATGTTAGGTGATGACATGGTGTCTATGGCCATCATATGGGGTCAGCCTACCCATCATGTTGACCAAGTCAATCCCAAAAGTCAACAAGTCAACACTTTATCCTAATGAGGAAAAATGGACCCAAGCCAATTTCCCATGGGCCAAGCCCACCAAATTTGGCTCATGACCAGCCCTACCCCCTGGTTGTGGAGAGAGAAGACATGCACAAGGGTAAAAAGGGAATTTTGGGAATGGAAGAGAGAGAAGTGGGGAAGAAGAAGAAGTAGGCCATTTGGCCCTTTTCCCTCAGCCCCAATGCCTGCTGGCTGACCCCAGGGGTTCATTCCAAAGGAATTACAGCAGGGGATGGCCAGGTGGAGGCAAGGGTGGAGATTTCAAAGTGAAACCGAGCTCACATAGGAATTATCTCCAGGTATAAACACCCTCAGCCCAAACCGACCCAGCCATTAGCTTCAGAAGGCCGAGGGGAGTAGAATTCGACACCTGGATCAAGGCAAATGGTGAAGAATCAAGGTTTCGGGCAGGAGATCGCCGGAGCACCACCACCATGCCAAACCGCCGCCGAGCTCGCCGTCAAGCCCCAATCTAGGTCCGTTTTGCCTCACTTCAAGCCGTACTAGCTTCCTAGATCTTTAGGTTAAGCAATCGGGCTCAATTGAGCCCGATGCCATGGGAGAAAATCCCGATTTTCTCAAGCTTTTCACACTCCTCGGGATCGCCGGCGCTGCCGCCTCTCGCCGCCTAGTCGCCGGCAAAAGCCGACCACCACCACCGTAAAGGTAGTGGCACTGTTGGCCGGCCATGGCGCCACCTCATCTGGCCGGAAACCGCCCCGCAAGGTGGCCCAGGAAATCCAATCGGGACCGTTGAATCGTTGGGGAAGATGATAGGATTCCGTCGGTTTGTAGCTTTAAGATTCGTGCAATTACTTATATATGATATAATAATTAATGTTATGGAAATTAAAATATCTGTCACACTTTTACAGCTAGATTGCATGTGTAGTTTAGGGCACCTAGAGACATTTCTAGGTCAGGACCCTTGAATAGAAAATGTAGCCCTAGGTCTTATATTTAAAATGCCACCCTAATCATGGGTTTTGACCCAGTGGTCTGTCCTGTAGGGCAATTCTCCTAGGACTGGTCCTAGACTAGGGCAGATTTTAATTTGAGTGCCCATGCTAAACCAGTAAGCCTCATGACCTGAAATTTTGGTCATGTGCATGTCTAGGGCATATCTAGCCCATGCCAAAAATTGGGAATTTTTGGGATAACTTTTACTATAGTTTTTGCAATAATATCAAAATGTAAATTAATGAAATATTTGGAGTTATAGGCACCCAAATAGCCCCAAATTTTGGTGGCAAGTCCTTGGGGACAGTATTGGTGCATGATAAAAATTTCAACCCATTTGGGTCACTTCATGATGGGTTAACCCACTTGCAAGTGTAGGCTAGTATTAGCCTTGGTGTGCAATTAGCAATTTTGCTAAAATGTGTATTTATTCATCTCAGGACTTCTGAAGACCTTGAAATTAATTCTAAAGCATATTTAGGTCAAATTCAGCCCCTCAAAATTATTATGGGACTTTTGGGAACAAAAATCCCATTATTTGGAATTATTGAAAACTATGGTTTTATTGGAAAATAAAAATAAAAATTAGATTCAATCAAGCAAAAATCCTCAAATTTGGTCCTGTTAAATATTTGGATATAATTGAGTTGGGGTAATTTTATTTTCTCTGTTTGAGATCTTTTGAAGTAGAATGTTATGTAAATGACCATTTTACCCCTATTGCTTTTATTCATGATTTAATGAAAATATAGGTCAGAAAAATTTGGGAATATTTATAGAGGTGTATATAGATATTAGTTAACTGACATATTTATTTCAGAATTTTTGGTTGTGCATACAAATTTTAATTCATCATAATGGCATTTTGGTAAATACACAAGAAATTGAATTGCAAGTCTATAACATTGTTAAAGTTAATGAAACTTTGTCAGTAGCCTTATTTTGATGATTTAGATCCCCTGTAATTTTCCTAGAATTTTTGTGATTAAAGTTCTCATACTTACTTTGAAAAGTGGTAATTATGATGGTTTTGTGATAATTAACAAATAAATACAAATGTTTGGTGAGAAATTATAAACCTTGGGAAATAGTGATATTTCACCTTTTTAATGGTTAGGATAATTATTTTGTATCATTAGGGCTATGCAAAGACACACTTCATATGTTAAATGACCTTGGGAAATATTGGGAGAAAATAAATTAATTATGAAAATAATTGAGAAAATTGTGAAAATTACCATACTCATTCTAGTAGATCATACCAACCTAGGATAAATATTTGGGGGTTGGTGGCCCAAGGATTTGGAAGTTCGATTTCGGGGTGGTACTAGGCCATGGGGTGCGCATAGTAAAGGTAGGCTATACTATAGGCCGCCAGAGAACGAATCAACAACTGAGTTAGAGTCTAAGATCAGAAGTATAACCCTGGGTGGCAGATGTATTCTAGAGACGTGAGTAATAGCGCAACCTTAGACTTACCTAGGAGGAGTCGACGGAAGACCGTCGTTCCTCAATCCATACCTAAGTCACTATGTCACTCTATGTAATAGGAGAGAGAAAAAGGGATTAACCTTAAGTCACTAGATATAACAACCGGTAGACAAGAGTAGTCTAATAGGTTAAGTGTAATGGACATGTGCTCACTCGTGCCGGGTTGGAGGGACTTGGAGTTTATTGACTACTTGCTCACCCGTGCAGAGTTGGAGGAAAGAGATTGACATATATATACTCACCCGGGCAGGGTTGGAGGTTTTGTAACATATACTCACCCGTGACGGGTTGGAGAGATTTGGGATAGGATAGTCCTTCGAGCTGGAGGCTCAATATATTATACTTGCATGTGCATATACTAGTAGCGGGCCATGCGGTACTGGCCAGTCGTCACACCGACGGCAGTACGGTGGACCAGGCGGGTGCGAGGGTTAGAGGGACCAGTAGGTTGTTTATACTGAGGTCTGGAGGACTTTTCCCGATAACGCGCACCCGGCCCAACAAGACTGACAGGTAGTCAGCAAAGTGGTACGCAGAGGCTCTAGAGTACACTTGTTTCATGTACAGAGGCGCACAAGAGAGGTCTAGGGCTGGTAGTGTGTATACCCACCTAGAAAGTGGAGAAGCCCTATCTGCTGCTGCCGGAGCCACGACGGCGGTACCTGAGAGTGATGCTAGCTCTCGAAAAGTGGGAACTAAAGGTCCGTGATCACGGAGTCGTGTGTGTGTGTTGCACTGCATGTTCATATCATACCCACCATATAGATGCATATCATTAACTTTCATAACAACCTATGACACCTAATGTATAAGTGGTATGGGACACTTATACATTAGGACCTGCAAAACGATCCCTTAGTCTATAAGCTTGTGTGGGCAAGTTTATAGGTTAAGGTTACTTTCCTTTTTATACATATACTGCTTATGATACCTGACACCCCATCGTATAAAATGGTATGGGACATTTTATACGATGGGAGCCTTATAGAAGACCCCTTGCTTTTGCGTACTCGCATAAGTGAAGGTTACTTTTCATTACCTATATTTCTATATATTCTGCTTTAGTTCCTGTCACCTGCTTCCACTTTTGTCACCCCTTGTTGTCCTCCGCTTCGTCCTCCCACACGGTGCCTAGGAGTTGCGGGGCGAGGTGTAGAGAAAACGACTTAGTCTTTTTGACTAATGGTCGGTGACCATACTATTTTTAGGAGCTCAAGGAGATGGACCAGCACGGCGAGGAGGCAGGGCTTGAGGGGCAGATACCGGCTACTACTACTGGAGCACATGTTCAGGTGTGATGATTTGAGATGATAGATTCTGCTGCTATTAGATTGAGAGAGAGAGTGATTTGATATTGATGTACTGGGCATAAGCCCGTTTTACTCTCATTATATTGTACTCATTGTGGACTGTACCTTGTACTTTTCATTTGTTATATATATATGTTTAGTACTGTGGCAGTGGACTTCTACATTTTTGCTCTGCTTTGTACTCTTTTATTCTCATATTGGCCGACAGGTTATGATCATACTAGCCGGCAGAATCAGCGTCTTGCGGTGTCGACTAACCTGTGCGTTAGTGTCACCGTAAGGCGGTGGTTCTGGGCATAAGATCCGGGTTAGCCTCGGAATGGGGAGACAAGATCTTACACTGCCAAAGGCACTAAGAATGAAGCACATGATGTGCTCATGAATGTCATTAATCAATATAAGAAACACAAAGTTCCTGAGAATGAAATACCCATGGAAGAAAACTTTGAATTCCAGGGCGAGCCACCAGTTAAGAATAAGAAAGTTATACCTCCAGTTCAGATGCAACAAGAGGTAACACTGGAAGAACTATTTCTAGAATTATAAGGAGCAAGAACTGAGAGCGAGATGCCAATCATTGACCCTAGACAAAAAGAAATAGTGGACATAACTAGGTCATCTGATTCCTCTGAAGAAGAAGAAGAAGCCTCCAAGGCAAAGTAAAGGAAGCTTGTGGAGCTCAGGAAGAGGAGCTCAGGCTATAAGAAAGCCTTGAAGACTGCCCCACAAACACCAGCTCTTGTAGTATACTTCAGTTCACTTTTAGTACAACTGCAATTAAAGTTGGATGAGCAGAGAATTACTCTTGAAAAATATGTGGATGAGAACAATAAAGATCTGTAATTCCACTTGGCTCAGGATATCAAATCCATTAGGTTTGAAGTAAACTTGCACAAGAAGGAAATGACAGATTGCTTCCAAAAGGGAGGTAATGCTGTAGTCTACTTGGCCAAGCAAGAACAGGAGGCCAAGACTAATATAGAGGACATTGCATTAAAAATAAGTTATGTCTTGGAAAATCAAATCAGAATGAATCAAAATCTAGAAGACTCCCATAATACTATTCTAATAGATCTAGAGAGTAAAGGAACTACTATCAAGGAACAAATGGTTACAGTAAAGTCTGAGTTTGACAAACAAATCAAAGAGGATTTAGTAGCGGTCCAAACCACTATATAGGCATATCAAAAGGCAATCTCTGATCAAATGCAGAAGTTCAAGACCTACTATAAAGAAGGAACAAATTATCTAACTGATCAGGTAAGATTTCACAAGGATGATCTGAGAGACCATGTGAAAAAAGAAGTCATAAAGGGGGAGAGAGTATTAGTCAAAGCAAGCTCAGATCATGCTAAATGGATAACCAATATCATCAGAGCAACTCTTGGTTATCCACCCATTTGTAATGATGACAGCACTGCTGAATCTGGAATTCAACCTGCTTATATTGAAGGGGTTCAGCAAAAAGTAGCCCAAGTCATATATCAACCTCCAAACTTTGAAGAAATCCAGCATGCAGTACAACAAATATATAGTCCTCCAATGGAGGCACAAAATGTTATTTTTGAAAATGTAAAAATGTCTGTAGATGTATTACAAAGAGCAAGGGATGCTCAGAGAGAAGCTCAGCTGTCTAAGAAGAGGTTCAGAGAACAGACAGAATTAAAGCCTGATTTTGAACAATGGAGTACAACCTCCAGGAATATTATTCTGACTTCTTGGAATACTGTTAATGAGAATATGCATGATAGAGGAAAGTGGTATTCTGAATAGGAATGGAGAAAATATCAGGAGCGACAAGATGCTATATATAAGTTCAGAAGAGACCTCAGAGCTGGGAAGATACCTGCAAACTCTGTGGAGCTTAGTAAGTATTTCCCAAAGCCTTTTCATTACCTTGAAAGGCAAAAGATCAAGGCTGAAGAGCTCAAGAAGAAGGATCTTAAAGGAAAGAAGCTAGCTGATGACACAGAAGCTAAAGTACAAGCTAGGATTCAGTCTGGCAAAGGGATTGTCATTAAGGAATCTGATCAATCCTAGGGTTAGATTGACTAGGTTAAGGACTATGTAGTAATTTTTGTCCTAAATCCTTGTTATTCTGAATTACTAAATATGTATAAAAATGAATTCCTTATTTCAGCCATGATTTGATATTGAATACTTATGTTTATGTGATGCATGATTACTGTTTTGTAACATATTTTGTGATAATATTATTACATGTTATTTCTTCTTATGGTTAACCCTATTTTTGTAATGACTTTTTACATCATAATCCTTATTTTATTATAAGTGGTGTATATCATTGACTAAGAGTTAGGACTTCTCCAAATAGGGGAGATTGTTGGGTACATTAGAAACTATGTACCTGATTTGGAGAAATCTCACTTAACTCAATGATATACATCATTGTGTATTTGATGGGATGTTGAGTTTCAATGTACAGGTTAAAAAAATGCAGAAAAGAAAAATATATTCTAAGTACAAGTGTCGACACTTGTGAAGGAAATGTGTCGACATTAGGAGCCAGATTGTGTCTACACAGAAGACTTGTGTCGACACACAGAAATTCAGTCTACAGCAATTGTGTCGACATACAGGACTTGTGTCGACACACTCAAGAATTCTATCGACACCAACTATGTCGAGACTGGAAGCAGATTGTGTCGACACACAGGACTTGTGTCGACACATTCTACAGAAGATGTTTCGAGAAGATAAAGAAAAGTTGCGTCGACATTCTATGAGCTGTATAGACATCATCAAGAATTGTGTCGACACATGTTCCATTTGTGTAGACACATATGAAGTTTTGTCTCGACACATTTTGCTGAGATAAAAGTGATGAAGTATCAGATGTCAAGAGTGAAGACTTGATAACTGTCATAATTGACAAAGCTGTCACATCTGTTAGAGCTGTCAGAAGGCATTTATGAACCGGATCAGCCGGTAACCTCAGATAGGTTCTATATAAAGACATGTTCTATCAAAAAAAAGGAGAGAGGGACTGGGTAGCTGGTTCATCCTGAAATCAACAAGTCATTGTTAAAAGAGAAGACAGATCCTGAACAAGTCTGCAAAAAGTATTCAAAATCACATCTGAAAGAAAAGGAGAGCTGGATTGTGGATCAACTCCAACTTTTTAAGAAGATCAACCTTACTTTGTTCAGATTCAAGAAGCTTTGAAAAAACTAAGATAGGTTGGGTCTCAAGTAGTCAGTTCATTCCAGATCTGATCAAGAAGTCTTCATCCATTTCTCTTTTTTTTGGGTGAAGAAATAATCATTCTCTCAATCAATTCTGTAAGATCTTTTATAGATCTG
Source organism: Platanthera zijinensis (assembly GCA_039513925.1). NCBI lineage: Eukaryota > Viridiplantae > Streptophyta > Magnoliopsida > Asparagales > Orchidaceae > Platanthera > Platanthera zijinensis. The sequence goes on along the minus strand of CM077090.1, from coordinate 52,691,522 downwards.
AGGTAGGATCTTTGTGATCTGAGTTGTATGCATGGTTATAAGGGCTGAGATAGGGCTTGCTGACCTGAGTGTAGGAGTGTGGACTCACTTTAAGGTAGGATTCTCTGAAAGAATCTGAGTTGTAGGACTTGCTGAAGTATGAGCTGTAGGAACCATTCTTGGTTCTGAGTTGTAAGATCTGAGGATCTGAGAAGAAAGAAGGGAGTTAGGCCGAATCTAGTATACTACTAGATAGACGAAGAGGGGAAAGTGGATGTACCCATCTTTTGGGGAACCACTATAAATCTGTGTGTATGCTGTGTTGGATGTGTTTGTATTGTTCTATGATATGATAGTTGTAGTATAGTTTGTCTAACTGTGATATATTTTATCTGCCTAATTAAAATTGGAATTGAATCTATTCACCCCCCTCTAGGTGTTTAGTGTATCTTGAAACCAATTCTTTCAAGTTTTCACAGCAATCTGGAGGCTAGGCGACCACGCGGTTAGGCTGATTCCAGATCAGCGGACAAAGTTTTTCGGCTTTGGAATAACAGGCTGTTCGCGCGGCTAGGTTGCGGTCTGGAAACTGAGCGGCTTCAGTGGACTCCATAGCGGTTAGCAGCAGAGTCAGCAGTTACTCCTTGAGTCCGTGCATCTTGTTTCTTTGCCTTGTATTTTTTCTGCTTCCATCAGATACATCTGCGAATCATGTCTCTCCATATATTCCTCGCCCTGAAAAGATTTTTATAGTATAAAATTTACTTGCTCTTCTAGTTGCATCTGGTTATTTGAGCTCAGATAGGTTGAGTGTTGCTGTGTATAATTTCTCGTTTTCTGCAAATCACAAATTTTTACATGATATCAAAGGTTGTCTCCTGGTATCTGTAAAATTTTACAAATATTTCCAGAAAATTTTGTATGCTATCGGGATTCGGTAGCGCTGCTGATTTCATAAGGAAGATCACATGAAGGCTTTTGGGAATCACGATCACGATGAAACACTAACAAGATTCAAAAAAATGGTATGCATTAATTATTCCGCATTTCAGACGTATTATCATTTGATTCTAGTTTCATCGTCTTTTCTTTATTTAATTTATTATTTGAGTTAGAGAAATAAATTTGGTATAAAACTCTAATTAGAGACTAGTAATGTTTGATTTAAAATGATCCTATAGGATTATACGTTGCTGCATTCAGTAGAATTTTTCGGTAATATTAATTCGTCCTAGTGACGTGTAATCCAAATTTTACTAGTTGTTGGTATCAGAGTGAATTAACTTAAATCTATTAATCTCCTTCATAATTTTGGAGTAAATTGTTTTTCTAATTAATTTAATAAAGAACACAATTTTAAAACTCATTAAGTCATTTAGAGAGAAATAAAATTTGAGATTGAAAATCAAAGTTCTTTAATTAATCAATCCATGACAAAAGTTTTGTGTTTTCTTTAGATCATTAAGAGCTCATACGTTTTAAAGCAAAACGAAACATGATATTAATTTAGGGCAATATTCAGATATCTCAAAGTGAAAGGTTCTCGTGGATTGATAAGAAATGTAGCCTTCAAAGTGGCCTTTTCAAGTCAGTTTATGAGATTACGGTTTCACATATTTTCGGGAGTTCTCTGAGACTAGTGCACAATCATTCACCCAAAGGTAGTGCTTGCACAATAGGTTTGGAGGGATATACACGGACATTTGGATGGTAGTGCGGGGATCTAGTAATCTATTCACCCAAAGGTGGTAGATCTATGAAAAGCTCAAGCATGAATGTTGCTCATTCTTGTGTGGATGATTACTAGTTGTGTGGCGCATAGTCTGCCCAAAGGTGTTGCGTGTTGACACGTCTGGATTCTCCACCTAGTGTGTTATTAAGGGTTTATAGCCATTGTTGACATATTTGTCACTAATTTTTGTTTTCTCTCTATTCAGCCATTTATAGTTCATAATAACATGACGATCATTGAGAAACTCACTTGATTGAATTTAAAGAAATGGAAGTCCAACATCATGTTTGCTCTTGAGATGGCGGATATCGAGATGGACATGAGTATCAACAAGCCTGCATCCCTCACAGTGACCAACACTCAAGCTGAAAAGGATCATTATGATGCATGGAACAAGTTAAATAAAATCTGCTTGTTGACAAAAAAGCGTTCCATTCCAGAGCATCTGTTGAGTGGTCTTCTTAACACGACCATTGCTAGGGACTTTCTGACTACCGTTGGATAGATATGTAAAGTGTCTTCTAATGCTGATATCGGGATACTGATTCAGGACCTCTTCTCCATGAGGTATTTGGGAGGAGGTGGTTTTAATGACTACATAGTGAAGATAGTCTATTTTCATACCAAACTGTAGGAGTTGAAGATCACTCTCCCTGAAGCGTTGATAGTGCATCAAGCACTCAACACCCTTCTTGCTGATTTCAACATCTTAAAGATCACTTACAATTCCCAGGATGAGGCATAAAAGATAAATGATCTGATTACCTACTGTGTTGTTGAGGAGGAGAAATTTAAGAAAGAGAAGATGAACATTGCACTTCTTGTAGTCAAATCCCCTTTTAAGAAAAAGAAAAAAAGTGTAAAGCTCCTTACAAGCTTGGGATGGATAGACATTAGGGACCAAGGACGTCGGTATAAAGAAGTCTCTTATCTACTTTTGCAAAAAGGAGCATGTGAAGAGCGAGTGACTTAAATTTAAATCTTGGATGGAGAAGCATGACTTAACACATAATGGTAACCTTTAGCTCCTATCATTTGTGAATCCAATTTAATTGAAGCCCCCATCAAGTTCTTGGTGACTCGATAGTGGAGCAACTAATTATGTTGCTTACATGTTACATGGGTTCATCAAAAGGAGGAGGTCCAGCAAGGGTGTGAGCAGGCTCACAGTTTGCAATAATGCTGAGGTTAAGGTGGAGTTTATCTTGGACATTTGTTTAGCCCTTGACTCTGGTTAAAAACTATTATTGAAGACATATTTTATATTCCTTCATTTTAAATGAACTTGATTTCAATTTCTGCATTAGATAGACTTGGTTATGTCTTTCATATATCTTGTGTTTTAATTAAGTTATTTCATAAATCACAGTTTATTGGTCAATATTCTCTATCTAATGGTTTATATAAAATATTTTTTGCACCTATTAATTACTATGCTACCTCAAATGATATAGAAAACATTGCTACTAAAAGACCTCTTATTAAGAAGCAGTCTTTCATGTTGTGGCATAAAAGATTAGTTCATATCTCTAAGGAAAGAATAAAAAGATTAATTAAGCAAAATATTCTTCCTACTCTTGACTTTAGCAACTTAAAGACTTGTGTTGTAACATTCCATTTTCAACTAGACCCCTAAGATGGTTTTGTCATGACTAGGTCATGACAAAACCTTAGGAAACAAAAAGAGACCATTTGAACTTAGGCATGAAGGTGAAAATCACAATGGTCTGCAAATAATACTTTCAAATTACCTAACCTAGGGTTTGAATTTAGGGCCCCACCTTGACTTTTTGACCCCCACCATAAAATCCCTAGCCCATTAGAAGGTCCAATGTGTCACTAAGGACCCATTGGGGTCAACCCAAAAGGTCAAGTTGACCAAAAATCAACCTTAGCCCCAAAGTGGTCAAAGTATCCTAATTAAGGGTCAAGTGGCCTCCAAGGTGTCAAACCACCCCTACCCAAGTCTCCCTTGACCTTAGGAGAGGGAAATAGGTCACTAAGGATTGGGGCAATCCTAAAGGTCAATTTGACCAAAGTAAACTAAACCCTAAAATAGGTCAAACTAGCCTAAATGACCTAACCAAGCCCAATCTACTTGCGCTAAGCCCAATTTAGGTGACCAACTAGCCTCATGAGGTTTATAATTATCCAAAATTCCACTCATTTTGTGTAAGTAGTGACTAGGAGAAAGAAAGCTTCATTTCCCCTTTAATGGAGGAGAGAGAAAGTGCGAAAGAGAGGCCATTCATGGCCAAGGGAGGCCAAGAGCCTCTCCACTCAATTCACATGGATGGATTCAACTCCCCTTGTCAGTTAGGAGAAGACTAGAGGTTTTTCCCGGCCATGGCAGTTACTAGGGGAGGAGAATTTTAGTTGGCCGAAAACCTTCTTCATGGCCATTAATGGTGCAATCAAGCCATGGCCTCTCCTCTCAACATCTGAACATTTTAAAAGCTTCACCAGGTTTAGAGCAATCGTTTCCACCTTTCCTTTGAATGATCTGAGCCCTTTGGCTGATAGTTGCAGAGCATCCAAAAGCTCCACCACCGACCATGGCGACTAGAAGATCGGCAAGGCAACACCACCCCCCCAGGTCCTATTCCTCTCCTCTTTATCAGTGGATAGATCTCTATCCATTAGCCGCAAGGACTGGGGCCAATTGGCTCTAGATCAGGTACACCGAGAGCTTGCTTTTCAAGCTTTTAATTCCAATCACAAATCACTGTTCCGGCCACCTCCGGCCGGCCAACCACCACAAATCGCCAGCCACCACCTCAAAGATGGTGGTGGTGGCGGTGGCCGACCTGGAGGAGGAGCGGGTGGCCGGGAATTCACGGGCAAAGATAGCCCAGGACGGGCCAATCCTGGCAGTTGTCTCAAGGTAGAAGACGACAGGATTCTGTCCATCCTGCGCCAAGATTCGTGTTGCTGGTGATTTTTATTAATTCAGTAATATTTCAATTCTTTCACATATCTGGCAGTGGTTAAACTTAATTATTAAAAATACTTAGAGCCCCCTTCAGTAAAAGTGTCCAACATTAAAATTTGTAGCCCTTGATGTCTAGTTTATTTTAAAGTTAATTTCAACCCATTTGGGTCAGTGGTGTGACCACAACACTCAAAATGGTTCATCCTATACCTAGGGTTAACCAGAGACTAAATTGAGTGCCTCCGTCAATCCATTCATTCAAATGACTTGAAATTTGGAATTAGGATCACGCTTAGTTATACCTCTAGCATATCCAAAAATGAGAATTTTTGGATAACATTTTCCTATAATTTTTGTAAACATTTAATAATCCATGTATAGGTAAATTAGAGGGTCTAATTACCTCATAAGTCTTCAAAATTTTGGCAGCTAACTTTTAAAGTCATGATAAGACATTGGTAAATTCTTAACCCATTTAGGGTTGTTTTGAGTAGGTATTGGTGTGATCAAACTTTTGTCCCTTAAGGGTAAATTAGGGCAAAGGTTGTTTGATGGTTAGAGTGTCTAACTCTCATCCAAAGGTGATGAAATCTTGGCTAGAGCCTCAAGATTGTCTAAAACACCCCCACAAGGGATCTAGGGGTGGTTTGGGGGGGGGAGACCCTAAGACCCTAGTGTAGGCCCAAGGGGATGGGGTTTGAGCCAGTGAAGGACATGGGACCTTATGTCACTGGAGTATCTGGAAAATTAGTAGTAGTGTTTCTAAGGTGCTATTAAAATTTAATGTGTGAGGATAGGATTTTTAGGAGTTTACATCCCTCTTAAGATAACTTAGGACCAAATAGTGCACTATTAATCATGATTTTATTATCTAAACATATGACCTTGAATGATCTTGAAATTTAGTCAGTAGTCATATAATATTGCTATTAAGCTTTGAAAATTTTCGTGTGAATTTTAGATCAGTTTTTGAGATACTTCATTCACAAACTTTGTAGTTGCCCTATTTATTAAAAAAATTATTAAGAGCTATTAACTTATTGAAAACTTATGAACTTTAATTAGAGGACCTTTTAGATCATCCTTGAGCTCCATGAATTTTTATATAATTATTGGAGGACTTTCTATATGGGTTGCTTCACAAGGTGCCTAATATTGATTTGATTTAAATGATTTATTTATGTGACCAAATGGACTTAGGAAATTATTATTTTTAGTCAGAAGTCTTTTTTGGTCACCTTAAACCTCTGGAAATTTTATCATGCTTTTTGGATGATTAAATTTAGTACTTCCTTCTTTACTTTAATATTATGGTAAATTGATTAATATTTTGTCTGGAGGTAAAACATTTTTTGTAAAAATTGTGAATTTTAGTATTTACAATTATTTTGATGATATACACTTGTCATAATTTTGTTGAGGTCATATCCTATCAAACAATTATATTTGGTGTTCAAAAGTATAGTTGGCCTGATTTTGCAGAAAATTAATTAAATGCCAATTAAATTAGGAAAAATATTATCTTGTGGATTTTATCTTAAAATATCATGATTGGCCACCTGTAATAACCTTATGTCATTTGGATGAATATTTGAATGGGTTACCATTCATAAACATCATGTAGGATAATTGGTCTGCACATAGTAGAAATTGTAAAAGTAAGGAAGTATGTGAAACCTGTTATGGGAAAGGGTAGTTGGTGCACCTAATCTGGTTGATTATGAATGAGGTCACCAATGGAAGTCAAGATGTGAGAGTCGGGTTGACTAGGGGAAGGGTTGTGCTCGGGATCGACGGAGGATCGTCTTACCCTCGAGAAAGAGGCTAATTACACTTAGGGTTAGATCAAGTGTAATGCTAAGGGTTTGGGACCTTGGTAGATACCAACAATAGTAAGTGCCTTGCGAAAGAGAAAGATGAGCTTCAGCTACCATCATAGTTCCCAGTGCCCTCGAGAGCCCTTCACATGGAATACCCTGGGCAGTCCAAGGTTAACCTAAACCGTAAGAATAAATATTAAACAACAACTAGTAAAAACTAGGGATTCACCTACACTCACCCTGATGAATCAGGAGGTTAGCTTGGTTTGGTTACCTAAGCGGTAGGCTCGAGGGTTGTGGAAATGGGCAAGTTAGCCCGACGAGCAGAGAGCTCGGAAGGTAGTTATAACGGACAGGTTAGTCCGGGGAGTTGATGGCTCGGGAATTCATGGATGCATGTGCATAAGGTGGTGGGTCTTTAGTATTAGACGGTCGATCTCACCGACATCGATACGTTGACTCGCAAAGTATGGTTCTCACTTAGCCAAGGAAAAGACTTGTGGTTTAGCCAGCGGAGTACGCAGGAGCTCCGCGGTTGTGCTCTTTGCATTGAGGCGTACGTAAGGGCTTGACCTGGTAGTGCGGTTACCTGCCTAGGAGTGGGGTGGCCCAACCCACTATCTTTGTTAAACAACGAAGGCTCATGGGAGTGAAGCTACCTTCCAAAATGGGGAAATTAAAGGTCTGTGTGCATAGAGTCGTGTGTGTGTGTTGCACTTGAATGAATCATGGCAAAACATATCACTACACACATACCTGCATATAACCTGACACCCCATCGTATAAACTAGTATGGGATGGGTTATACGATGGGAGCCTTGAAAAAGACCCCTTAACTTATAAGTTTGTATGAGCATTCATATAAGTTAAAGTTAATTATTCCATAGCTTACTTTACTTGTACTTCTATTACATATAGTGTAGCATGTACTTACTGCTCTGTCTTTACCTTGATTACATTACTGCTCTACCTGTTATACTATATAATCTGCTAGATTAGGACCACCGTCACATGCCTTTGTCTACTCTTGACCAGCATAGCTTTCCTATCATTCTTCCCGCACGGTGCCTAGGAGACACTGGGGGAGGGGTGGGGGAAATCAGGCATAGTCTTTTGACTAACGGTTGGTGGACCAAACATTTCAGGGGCTCCAGATGTGAGACAGGGATAAGCAGCGAGAGATGCTGAAGACAGTGGAGGAGGTAACAAAAAGATATCGGTGCAACCATCCGGGGAACATTCGGAGGAACTTCCCCATGAGGGAAGCACCCCCACCAGCCTCTGGCTCCGTGAGTATTTTTTTTACTTAGCTTCCGCAAGTGTGTTGTAGTTAGGATTTGATGTACAGGGCATAAGCCTGTTTATATTTCCATTTCATCATGTACTTTTATACCATGTGGAATTTGCTGTGATCTTCATGTTCACTTATATATATATATACGACTTTTGTGGACTTGATTGTATTTATCTTAGTTGATATTTCTACTTCTTTGGTGATTACCAATGTCGGTAGGATCAATGTTTTATAGTGATGACCACCCTGAGTGTTGGTGTCACTGCAAAATTGCGATTCTTGGCATAAGACCCGGTAGCATAGCAAAAAAATGGGGTCTTACTAACTGGTATCATAGGTAACCTCGATCTGAAGAGAAGAAGTCCACAAAACACTAGGTCGCCCCGCGCGAGCATTAGTTTGGGGACAAACTAAGAAGCGGAAGCTGTGGTGTGCCCATGTACAAAAATCAGAATACATAGTCCATAAATCAATGAATTAGGCCAACCCACTAGGAAACTTGACTCACCAAGACGATTCTTAGTGTATCCTGGTCAAAATTGACTTTAGGTATAATTCAGTTAACGTACAAGGATACACGAAATAATTAGAGGAACAGTCTAACGCGAGAGAAGGTACTTAAGGCTTAAACTCTGATGTCCCTACTTTACTCATCAAGTAGTACTATCACTGGTTACCCAAACTAATAGGACAACCATAAGGAAAATTGACGTCTACAATCCATTTGTGGAATAGTAGGGGACTCATAGATTCAACCCTCGTATCGATGGCACGATTAGGATGAGACAACCATCATACCAAATACCAAGGGTCAAATAAGAATTCAGGTTTAGATGAGACCCATTTGGGACCGAGTCACATGTTAACTTTGAGAAAGTTGTCATAAATGGTAACCTGGAGAGTCTACAGTATGGAATATATCAACAAGTTTCGGAATGAAATCTCAAGTCTAAGGTTGTATGCCCTAAGGACTGTGTGTACATCTAGGACGAATATAACATAATGATATCGAAGATACTTAGCCCGAAATAGGTAGGGACTTATCTTTTGTTTATTGGGCAAATTAGTTACTGACTTGGGTTCCCTTAGATCTAATTTAGAAAATATGTTGTCCCAAACATAGTGATGTTGAAGTTGGTCGTATTAGATGTTACTCTGGCGATGTCATGGTAATAAGGAGGAGTAATTATGAGACTTAACTATTACAAGATATCATGTGAATTAGATGACGAATAGTAAGATTCAGGAATTTAGGAAGATAAGATTAAATCTCTATATTGTGACATCAGAAGTATGATAACTCTAGGAAATTTGCAGGAAATTAGCAGATAATATATTGAAGACGTATACCTTAGGTATGACTCTGCAGACTTGATTCAGATAACATCTAGGACCATAATATATACGTTTGATGACATAGTCACGGTTAGTAAGATTTATGACTAAGAAAAATGGACTTTGGATTATCAAGTGTAACTACGACAAAATGGAACATAAATTAATGGGTATTAATGATAATCTCCAAAGATTCACGAGTACACCCTCTTAAATTTTGAGGACGATGAGTTATTTGACGAAGTGATCATTACCGTTAATTGATAAGATTGGATAAATCGTAAAATTGAGTTGATTGATTACTCGGGCGTACTGGAAGGAATAAGAACCTGATCGTGTAGAGGAAGTGTAAAGAGTCATTGTCCACACTCACAAGCAAGAACTCAATTTACCAGAAGAAAATTATGCTTTTCCCCAGAATAAAGAAAGACGTCAGGGATTTTGTGACGCAGGGTGAGGTTTATCGGCGAGAGTAGTAGGTTCCTAGTATAGATGGCTTGACAACTTCTGATCGATCGGTCCGCTTAGAGCCGGTATGGATAGATGATACATCAATACGAGTCTTGTGGTGCGAGAAGGTTTCGGTGGTCAAGATCATGTGGTCAAATCATGGTTAGGAGGAGCATACCAAGGAGCCACTAGATCTGATATAGTAGAAGTACCTTGAGCTCTTTGCATTAGGTATAACTTCAATTTCTGAGGGATGTTACATTTGGTTACTCTCAGTAGAAACCCTGCAGGTCTAACCTGAATTTCGGGGATGAAATTATTATTTTTGTTTATTTGGATTTGTAACATCCCATTTTCAACTAGACCCCTAAGATGGTTTTGTCATGACTAGGTCATGACAAAAGCCTAGGAAGCTCAAAGAGACCATGTGAACTTAGGCATGAAGGTGAAGATCACCATGGTCTGCAAATAACACTTTCCAATTACCTAACCTAGGGTTTGACTTTAGGGCCCCACATTGACTCCTTGACTCCACCATAACATCCCTAGCCCTTTAGAAGGTCTAATGGGTCACTAAGGACTCATTGGGGTCAACCCAAAATGTCAAGTTGATCAAAGGTCAACCCTAGCCCCAAAGCGGTCAAAGTGAGATAATTAAGGGTCAAGTGGCCTCCAAGGTGTCAAACCAACCCTACCCAAGTCTCCCTAGACCTTAGGAGAGGCCAATGGGCCACTAAGGACCCATTGTGGTCAACCCAAAAGGTCAAATTGACCAAAGTCAACTCAACCCTAAAATAGGTCAAACTAGTCTAAATGACCTAACCAAGCCGAATCCACTTGGGCTAAGCCCAATTTAGGTGACCCACTAGCCTCATGAGGTTTAAAATTATCCAAAATTCCACTTATTTTCTATAATTAGTGACTGGGAGAGAGAAAGCTTCATTTCCCTTTAATGGAGGAGAGAGAAAGTGAGAAAGTGAGGTCATTCATGGCCAAGGGAGGCCAAGAGCCTCTCCACTCAATTCCCATGGATGGATTCATCTCCCCTGGCCAGTTAGGAGAATACCAGAATGTTTTCCCTGCCATGACAGTGACTAGGGGAAGAGAATTTCAGTTGCCTGAAAACCTTCTTCATGGCCATTAATGGTGTAATCAAGTCATGGCCTCTCCTCTCCCCATCTGAACATTTTAAAAGCTTCACCAGGTCCAGAGCAATCGTTTCCACTTTTCCTTTGAAGGAGCTGAGCCCTTTGGCTGTATAGTTGCAGAGCACCCGAAAGCTCCACCATCGGCCATGGCGACTAGGATATCGGCAAGGCAACAACCCCCCACATAGGTCTTATTCCTCTCCTCTTTCTCAGTGGATATATCTCTATCCATTGGCCTCAAGGTTTGGGGCCAATTTGCCCTAGATCGGGTAGGCCGAGAGATAAATTTTCAAGCTTTTAATTCCAATCACAAATCACTGATCCGGCCACCTCCGGCCGGCCAACCACCGCAAATCGCCAACCACCACCTCAACAAAGGTAATGGTGGCGGTGACCGGCCGCGAGGAGGCGCGAGTGGCTGGGAATTCACAGGAAAAGATTGCCCAGGATGGGCCAATCCTGTTCGTTGGCTCAAGGTAGAAGACGACGGGATTCTGTCCATCCTGCGCCAAGATTCATGTCGCTGATGATTTTTATAAATTCAGTAATATTTCAATTCTGTCACATATCTGGCAGTGGTTAAACTTAATTATTAAAAATACTTAGAGCCCCCTACAGCAAAAGTGGACAACATGAAATTTGTAGCCCTTGATGTCTAGTGTATTTTAAAATTAGTTTCAACACATTTCGGTCAGTAGTCTGACCACAGCACTAAAAATGGTGCAGCATATACCTAGGGTTAACCAGATACAAAATTGAGTGCCCTCATCAATCTAGTCATCCAAATTTCTTGAAATTTGGATTGGGGGTCACTCTTATCAATGCCTCTTACATATCTAAAAATGGGAATTTTTGGGGAACATTTTCCTATAGTTTTTGTAAACATTTAATAATCTATGTATAAGTTAATTAGAGGGTCTAATTACCTCATAAGTCCCTAAAATTTTTGTGGATGACTTTTAGATTCATGAGAAGACAGTGGTAAAAATCTTAACCCATTTGGGGTTGTTTTGAGTAGGTATTGGTGTGATCAAACTTTGGTCCCTAAGGGTAAATTAGGGCAAAGGTTGATTGATGGTTAGAGTGTCTAACTCTCATCCAAAGGTGATGAAATCTTGTCCAGAGCCTCAAGATCATCTAAAACATCCCCACGAGGGATCTAGGGGTGTTTTGGGGTGGAGAGACCCTAAGACCCTAGTGTAGGCCCAAGGGGATAGGGTTTGAGCCAGTGAAGGACATGGGACCTTATATCCCCTGGAGTGTCTGGAAAATTAGTAGTAGTGTTTCGTAGGTGTTATTAAACTTTAATGTGTGAGGATAGGACTTTTGGGAGTTTACATCCCTCTTAAGACAACTTAGGACCAAATAGTGCACTATTGATTATGATTTTATTACCTAAACATATGACCTTGAATGATCTTGAAATTTTATGCAGTGGTCATATAATATTGCTTTTAAGCTCTGGAAATTTTATTTTGAATTTTAGATCAGTATTTGAGATACTTCTTTCACAACCTTTGTAGTTGCCCTATTTATTAAGAAATTTATTAAGAGATATTCACTCATTGAAAACTTATGAAATTTGGTCAAAGGACCCTTTAAGTTATCCTTAAGCTCCGAGAATTTTTATAGAATTAGTGGAGCAATATCTATATGGGTTGATTCACAAGGTGTCTAATATTGATTTGCATTAAATGATTTATTAATGTGACCAAATTGACTTAGGAAATTATTATTTTTGGTCCAAAGTCTTTTCTAGTCACCTTAAATCTTTGATAATTTTATCATGATAATTGGATGATTAAGTTTAGTACTTCCTTATTTACTCTAATATTATGATAAATTGATCAATATTTTGTCTGGAGGTCAAAACCTTTTTGGAAAAATTATGAATTTCAGTATTTACTATTATTTTGATGATATACACTTTTCATAATTTTGTTGAGGTCATATCTTGTCAAAAAATTATATTTGGTGTTCAAAAGCACAGTTGGCCTGATTTTACAGAAAATTAATTAAATGCCAATTAAATTAGGAAAAATATTATCTTCTGGATTTAATATTAAAATATAATGATTGACCCTCAACAATAATCTTAAGTCATTTGGATGAATATTTGAATGGGTCACCATTCATACACATCATGTAGGATAATTGGTTTGCACATAGTAGAAATTGTAAAAGTAAGGAAGAATGTGAAACCTGTTATGGGAAAGGGTAGTTGGTGCAACTCGTCTAGTTGAGTATGAATGAGGTCACCAATGGAAGTCAAGCTGGGAGAGCCAGGTTGACTAGGGGCAAGGTTGTGCTCGGGATCGACGGAGGATCGTCTTACCCTCGAGAATGAGGATAATTACACTTAGGGTTAGATCAAGTGTAATGATAAGGGTTTAGGGCCAGGGTAGATACCAACAATAGTAAGTACCTTACGAAAGGGAACGATGAGCTTCAGCTACCATCATAGTTCTTAGTGCCCTCGAGAGCCCTTCATAGGGAATACCCTGGGCAGTCCAAGGTTAACCTAAACCGTAAGAATAAATATTAAAGAGCAACTAGTAAAAACTAGGGCTTCACCTTCACTCACCCTGATGACTCGGGAGGTTAGCTTGGTTTGGTTACTTGAGCGGTATGCTCGGGGGTTGTGGAAATGGACAAGTTAGCCCGGCGAGCCATGGGCTCGAAAGGTAGTTGTAACGGACGGGTTAGTCCGGGTAGCCGATGGCTCGAGAATTCATGGATGCATGTGCATATGGTGGTGGGTATTCGGTATTAGACGGCCGATCGCACCGACGTCGATACTGTAAGACCCCTTTTTTGCTACACTACCGTGTCTTACGCCCAAAATCGCCGTTTTGCGGTGATACCGACACTCGGGAGGGTTGCCACTACAAAATGCCGATTCTGCCGGCATTGATGATCACCAAAGAAGTAGAAGTATCAACTAAGATAAGTCCACAAAAATCACAAATATATATAAAAGTAAAAGAGCAGTAGTCCACAATGAGTACAAAGTATGAAGAGAGTAGAAAAGAAATGGGTTTAAGCCCGGTAAATGTCTAATACAAATAATCTCTCTCTCATAACTCACAACATCTAAGCGAAAGCAAACTGAAATCCATCTTCGACATATCGCCGTGTAGTAGTGGTAGTGCGCAGCAACTGCTCCTCATGTCCTGCCTTTGCGTCCTGCTGGTTTTGATGCCCCTACTGCTCAGTGTAACATCCCATTTTTCAATTAGACCCCCCCTTAGGAGTGACTTGAACATTCCTAGGTCATACCAAGTCCTAGGTTGAACCTAGGAGGTCAAGTGACCCAACTAGTTAGTTGGGACTCACTTGGGCTGCAAATAGTAAAATCTTAAAACCCTGATTTTGGTGGCCTAGTGGGTTCAATCTGACTCCAAGGCATTCCTAGACCTAATATGAGATCAAGGGGTCACCAAGGACCCATTGGGTGCAAACCTAATGGCTAAGTTGACCCAAGTCAACTTAAGCCCTAGTTAGGCCAAAGTAACCCTGCCCTGGATCAACTCACCCTCTTTATCCCAAGTCTACCCTACCTAACCATACCTAGGCCTTAGGGGAGGTCAATGGGTCCCTAGGGGTCTATTGATGTTGACTCAGAAGGTCAAATTGACCAAGTCAACCCTAAACCCAAATCAAGTCAAACCTAGCTCAATTGGGTTAACTCAAGCTCAAGCCGCCTCATGTAGACTCATAGGGTTTTATTAGGAGTTATTATGGCTGCCTATAGCCTAAACCCTAGGCTAGCCAACATGTTGACTAGGAGAGAGAAAGAAGAGAGAAATAGGCTAAATATAGGAGAGAGAAAGTGTGAATTAAGGGTATTTTCATGGTAGAATGGTGAGCCCCCCTCTCATATGGCATTTAAGGTTTTAATATTAATTTTATGGGCTGCCTTTAGGCTTCTAGGGGAAGAAAATTCGTGAGGATGACTAGGAGAGAGAAAAAAATAAGTATTTGGTTATATAGAGGAGAGAGAAAAAGTGGTGGAGAGGTGAAGAGGTGTTTTGAAGAGGGAGGAGGCATGAGTTCGGCCAAAGAGGGGCCAACAGCCACCTAGAGGTTGACACCTCCTCCCCCCACCCTTTTCCCGGCCATCAAGAGGTGTTTCCACCCTCTCTCTCCTCTAACCACCCCCCCCCCCCCACATGAAGAGGTGTTTTGCCTCTTGGAGAAAACCGCCCCTCTCCCCCTCTCCTCTTTATATACTCACTTAGGAGAGAGGGGAGACCATTTTCGAAATCAGAGAAGGAGGGGTGAACCCTTGCCGGAGCCACCAAGGAGAGAAACGCCGCCACCGCCGCCACCGCCGCCACCATGGCATCCCGCCGTTCAACTCGCATCCAAGCCCGAAATTAGGTCCTCCCTCACCTTTTCTCTCATGTTTAGATCCTAGGATTGTTTAGGAGTTGAGTTCATGCTCAAACGAACCGGAGCAAAAGCTTAAAATTTCAGAAATTTCCATTTTTATGGAGTTTTTGAAGCTCTCGGGTAGGGCGGCGCCGCCACCTCCGGCCGCCCTAGCCGCCGGCAAGGTTAGCCCCCACCACCGGGAACATGTAGGAGTTGTTTCCCGGTGGTGGCACCGCCCCTAATGGCCGGGAAAAGGCCCGTGATAACCACTTCTCACGGTTCTGGTTCAGGCCATTTGGAGAAGACGAAGTACAGCTGCCGTCCGATCGCTTTAAGATTCGTGCAGGATCAAAATAAATACTTATAAACCCATATTTTTTCGGATTTTCTGTATTTAATAAAACAGTTTCACTGTAAATTAAATTTAGGCCCCTTATGGGCACCACATGAAAAAGAGTACAACATAAAAGTTGTAGGTCTTTTGAATACCTACAATTTGATATGTAGTGGTGAAAATTGGATGAGGGGACTGCCCTGTAGAGCCCTTTTAGTAAGGATATGTCCTACAACTAGGGTAGTTTTCTTCTAAAATTATTTAGGCCCTTTAGGGGCATGTTCATCAAAAATGATCAACATAAATGTTGTAGGAATTTTTATTATCTACAGTTAGATATGTAATGGAAAATTTTAGGACAAGTATTCTGACCTATAGGGCCATTATTCTAGGGTAGGTCCTACAAATAGGGCAAATCTTTGAAAAATTCCCCACATCTAATCCTTGGTCCAAATGCTTTGAAATTTGAACAGGGACTCAATATCACATAGACCTAACTCCTGTAAAAATTTGAGACCATTTGGGATAGTGTAACTTAGGGTTCTGCCCTAAACCTAGAAAAGCTAGGGTAATGTAGTTGAAGGGTCAAATGACCTCCAAACCCTCCCAAATTTTGGTGAGGTGTCCCTGGTATAGGTATATAGGTCTGGTTCAAATTTCAACTCATTTGGTTGAGTTTGGTTAGGAATCCTCTAAACCCTAGTTTTGACCTAGTAGAAGGAAGCTTAGTGAGAAGGTTCCTTGCACTCTGGTATGATCATCTCACCTCAACAGAGGTTGAGATTTTGACCACTGGTTTATTTTGGTCCTAAGATTGTCCTTAGGGAAGATGGGATGATTTATGGTAAGTTTACCCTAGGGCCCAGGTTAAAACCCTAAAGGTGGACTTTGGGGGTTTATGAAGGACATAGGGGCAAATGCCCTTGTATGGCCTTGAGATTTAGTGGAGATGGACCAGTCAAGCTTGGGTGCTCTTGGTTCAGTGACAGTTACAGTGACTCTTAGTTTTAGTTCAGCTTCCGTTGAGTGACCATGTAGTGAGGTGTTGTTGTACCGGGCTTAAGTCCTTTTCCTTTCAGTACTTTGTTTTTACTCTAATGTTATACTGTGGACGCTCCCCTCGTGGAGTTTTTATTTATATGTGATATTATATTGTGGACTGTATTTCTCTTTACTGTTCTACTTGCTACTTGATTGTGATCGAAAAGGCCGGCAGAATCGGCGCGTTGTAGTGACTACCTTCCCGGGTGCGAAGGTGTCACCGCAAAGCGGCGGTTCTGTGCATAAGACCCCGGGAATTGGAATCGAAAAAAAATGGGGTCTTACACTCAGTCCCCTAAAATGATGTGGTCCACCGACCCTTATTCAAAAGACTAAGCCACTATCGTCCTAGCCTCATCCCCGCGACTCCTAGGCACCGTGCGGAGACGATGAAAGCGGATGACACCAAAGCGGAGTGGAACAAGTAGATGACAACTACCCTAACAGGTGTATGTATAAAAGAACTATAACAAGGAAGCAGTAATATAAAGAAGTAAAGTAGAGCAGTATGTACATGCCATACAAACTTATAAGTTAAGGGTTCTTTTGCAAGGCTACCATCGAATAAAAAGTCACATACCAATTTATACGATGGGGTGTCAGGTGGTATGCAAGTATGAGTGAAGTGAAATGTTATGTCATGATTCATGCAAGTGCAACACATATACACGACTCTATGCACATAGACCTTTAGTTCCCCCTTTTTGGAAGCTAGCATCACTCATAAGAGCCTCTTTTGTGGCCAATAGAGATAGTGGTTTGGGCCACCCCACTCCTAGGTGGGTATACACACTATCAGGCCTAGCCCTTCGTACGCCTCAACATGAAGAACACAACCGCGGAGTCACCACGTACTATGCTGACCCACCGCCAGACTTTCCCTTTGCTAAGTGTAAACCACACCCGCCGAGTCATCGTATCGACGTCGGTACGAACGACTGTCTAATACCGAAGACCCACCACCTTTATGCAAATGCAATTATGATAGTTATAAATCTCCGAGCCGTCGGCTCCCCGGACTAACCTGTCTGTTACAACTACATTCCGAGCCTTCGGTTCACCGGGCTAACTTGCTCATTTCCACAACCACCGAGCCTACTGCTCGAATGTCTAAACCAAAACTAACATCTTGAGTCACCGGGGTGAGTGAAAGTGAAGCCCTCGTATATTGCTAATTACTCTTGTATTCATTTTTGTCTTACGGTTTAAGATTAACCTTGGACTGCCAAGGACATTCCCTGTGAAGGGCTCTCGGGGGCACTAGGAACTATGATGGTAGATGAAGCCCATCGTTCCCTTTTGCAATGCACTTACTATTATTGGTAATTACCTAGATCCCAAACTCATTTAATGATATACTAAATCTAACTCTAGTGTATTTTGACTCTTTCTCGCTCCACAGGAAAGACGATCTTTCATCGATCCCAAGCACCACTTAACACCAGTCAAACCAACACCCTCCTCATCATGACTCCTAATGATGAAGTCAATTTCACCTTAGTAAATCAGTAGATTATTAACTCAACTTCCTATGTCCAATGCCACATGTTATCTTAATTCTGCAGTTTTACTATGTGTAGATCAACCTAAGCATTATGATGAGTATGAATGGTGACTAAAGGATCAAGCGCATACCTAACTATTCCAAAAGCCCGAACTATTGGAAAGGGTGCTACTTAATTTCTTAAATAAGTAGCAGAGCGCCATAGGTCAAGTGAAGGAACGCCGGACCCAACAATCCCCCCTGGCGTCCATCACAATCTGCCGGCGAGATGGAGTTACCACATGGCCCACATGGCTAAGAGGTGGGGTTACCACATGTCCACGGTTTGCCTGACCCACCAGACCCACACAGGTAGAAGAGAAAAATCAGGATTTAATAGCGCCCCCTGGTCTTGAACCCGTGACCTGCTTTGATACCAATTGAAGGATCAAGCGCATACCCAACTGTTCTAAAAGCTCAGACTGTTGGAAAGGGTGCTACTTAATTTCTTAAATAAGTAGTAGAGCGTCACGGGTCAAGTGAAGGAACGCCGGACCCAACAGTGACCCCTCTAATTATTCATTCAAATGACCTAATATTATTACTGGGTGTCTATCATAATATATTTAGAATAAATCCAGAAGATAATATTTTTCCTAACTTATTTGGCATTTATTTAATTTTCTGCAAAATGAGGCACCCTAAGCTTTTGAACACCAAGTACACTTTTTTGACTAGGTATGGCCTTAAAAAAATTATGATAGACTAATAACATAAATATAACAGTGAATACCAAAAATCCTAATTTTCCAGGATTAATTTAACCATTAATTAATTATTGGATAAACATCTATAATTTTAGGATAAATAGGGGAAAAATAGAATCAACCTTCCAAAATTTATTAGAAAATTACTAGATTAAAAATATGATCAGAAAAGTCCATTGACCAAGAATTATTATTTTTCAACATCATTTGGTCACTTTATCAAATCATTTAAAACAAAACAATATTATGCACCTTATGAAGCAACCCATATAGACATTCGCCCAATAATTCTAATAAAATTCATATATCTCATGTATGACTTAAAAGGTCCTTATACCAAATTGCATAAGTTTTCAATATGTAGATATCTCTTGATAAATTCCTTAAGGATTTGGGCTACTAAGGATTATGAATGAAGTATCTCAAATACTGATATAAAATTCACACTAAAATTTCCAGAGCTTAATAATAATATTATTTGGCCATTGCCTAAATTTAAAGATCATCGAAAGTTCTATGATGCAGTAATAAATACTAGTGTAAAAGTGACCTAAACGGTCCTAAGTTGTTACAAGGGGGATGTAAACTCTAAAAGTAATATAATTACTACCTAGGGTTATTTACCATCCTACGATCACATGGACTACACTCCAAGTCCATACAAGGACATATCACCCCATGTTCTTCACAAACCCCCAAAGTTCAACCTTAGGGTTTGAACTAGGGTCCTAGGGAAAATCCACCCCATTCCACCCCAAACTATATGTGAGGGTGTTTTAACTGACCTTGGGGATCTGGCAAAAGTCCCAACCTTTTTGGGTGAGAATTGGCCCCACCATGCCCAAGTACTCTTTTGCCCTAATTTAACCTTAAGTGACCAAACTTTGGTCTTACCAAATCCTATTCAAATCAACTCCAAATGGGCTGAGAATTTAAACAAGGCCATAACATGACCCTAGGAACCATCCACCCAAATTCGTGGGGATTGTGAGGTCATTAGACCCACTAATTAAATCCTACATAGTTTATTTAATTTTAACAAAAACTATATAAAAAAGTTTTCCAAAAATTCTCATTTTTGGATATGTCAGAGCTATAGATAAGAGTGACCCAAATCGAAATTTCAAGTCATTTGGATGTTTGTATTGATGGGGCACTTAATTTAGTCTATAGTTAAACCTATGTATAGGCTGCACCATTTTGAGTGTTGTGGTCAGACCACTAACCCAAATGGGTTGAAATCAATTTTGAATTAAAGTAGACTTCAAGGGATACAATTTTCATGTTGTCCACCTTTCAAGGTTTAGCCCCTAAGGGCCTTATTTATTTAATTTAAAGGATGCACAGTAAAGGCTTAAAAATATACTACTTAATCATTTATATAAGAACAGATCCAACGACCAAGGAGTCGTCTTCCTCCCCTAGCCTACGGGCGTGATCAGCCCGGCCTGGAGCTTTTTTCATGTCATTTTTGTCGGCGATACGGTCCCCTCCCTGGCTGGCCACCACCATTACCTTCGTTATGGTGGTGGTTATCGCCGGAGGGCGGCACGACCGCCGGAGGGCGGCACGACCGCCGGAGGGGCGGTTTCCAGGGAACCCGCAAAGTATAAAAACCATGAAAATTCATGGAATCTGAAAATGGAAACTAGCCCAATTGGGCTTGATTTCAAATCCTATTGATATAGGAAGCTAGCACAAGGGGAGAGGAGGAGAAGCAGACCTGCAACCGTGCTTTCCGACGTGTTTGGTGGTGGTGCACCATGGCTGGTGGTGGAGCTTTTTTGGTGCTCTGCAACTGTACATCCAAACGGCTCGGTTTCTTTTGGTAAATGGTGGAAACGATTCCTCTAACCTTGGGGAAGCTTTTAAAAGAGCCAAAAGGGGGAGAGGAGGGGTCTAACTACAATTGACATTAATGTCCATGGGGGAGAGGTTTCGTCCATGGTGGTTTCAGTGAATCCAGTCACTGAATGGGTATGGGAAGCCCCTTGATCTTCTTAGAACTGATAGGGGAGATAAATCAAGCCTTTGGAGAGGCCTTTGGCCTTCCTTGGCCATGAATGGCCTTCTCTCTCCCCACTATCTGTCTCCTCAATTAAAGGGGAAGTGGAGCTTTCTCTCTCCTAGTCACTAATTCCAGAGAGGCTCAGTTCGAGGAACTCTGAACCCAGTTCGACGAACTCTGAACTCAGTTTGACTAACTTAGTTCTCAAACTTTGAGCATAGTTCAATGAACTCTGAGCTCAGTTCGACTAACTCAGATCTCAAACTCTGAGCTTAGTTTGAAGAACTCTGAGCTCAGTTTGACTAACTCAGATCTCAAACTCTAAGCTTAGTTCGACGAACTCTGAGCTCAGTTCGACGAACGCAGAGCTCAGCTTGATAAAGTACGAAGTTCAGTCCGTAAAAGCTCAGATCGACAAAAGCCAAGCTCAGTTCGACGAATTACTTGCTGAGTTCGACGAATCTGACAGGTTCTATGTCAACAAAAGGCAGAATGTTTTCAAAATGTTTGGTAACTGAAACTTACTATTTGCAGCCCAAAGTGGTTTTCACCTTCATGTCTAAGTTCATTTGGTCTTCTTGGGCTACCTTGGGTTTTGTCATGACCTAGTCATGACAAAACCACTCCTAGGGGTCTAGTTAGAAATGGGATGTTACAAATCCCAATAAACAAAAAAAATTTTGTCCCCAAAATTCAGGTTAGGCTTGCGGGGTTTTTACTGAGAGCAACTAAATGTAACATCCCTCAAGAATTGACGTTATTCCTGACGTAAAAAGATCTGGGCACTTATACTACATCAGATCCAGTGGCTCCCAGGTATGCTCCTCTTGTCCATGATTTGTCCACATAATCTTGACCTTCGAAACCTTCTCGCACCGCAAGACTCATACTACTGTATCAGGGTTACCCCAACTACCTCGATTAATCTATCCTCGATGTTGCAATTAAAATTGTGGCTGGGGTGGGGATGTGGTAACCTGTGTATAAAATTCATGATTATATCCTCGAACTTCCACTCTAACTCAGGCAGTGACTGTAATAGCTCCCCAAAAACCTTTTCACTTGTCCTTCACAAGCCGACAAACCTCAAAGTACGTCACAAAATCCAAGATGTCTTTCTTTATTATGGGGAATTACACGTTCTGATAAACACAATTTTATTCTGGTAAATTGAGTTCTCGTTTGTAAGTGTAGACGACGACTCTATAACCTTCCTCTATGTACAACCCCGTATCTAGCGAGTGGGTCGTCAGGATCCAGACCGGCCGGTTCAAACCGCTCGAGGCCCCAGGCGAGCTCGGTAGGGAATATACAGGTCGAGCTTGGCATTCGTCGGGCCAAGCTCAGAGTTCGTGGAGCCGAGCCCGAAAAAAGGGAGTCGGTCTAGGAACGAGTAGAGCTAGTTGAGCTCGTACTCCCCCAAGGTTGAGGGGTGGGTGAGTGTGGGCCCCATCCGCCACTTGCGAGCAGAAGATCCAGGGGGCAGCTCTGAAAGTGAGGGTAAGATCTATCTCAACTCTAGAGGGGGGGGGGGGGTGAATAGAGTTTATTCAAATAAGTTTCACAGTTTTGAGAATATCAGCACATATAAAATTTAATTTACACTATAGTGTAGAGTGCTAGAAAGAAATTTAAGAAGCAAGAAATTAAGAACACAGCACACAGCAATAATCACACAAACAATCCAGCAGACACAAGGAAATATAGTGGTTCCCCAAAAACCTGGGTATATCCACTCTTCTACCACCCTTGGTAGGAATCCACTCAGGATGAGTTGATCAGGTGTCCTGACACCAATGAGCTTTTGATAAGGTGCTCAAAAACCAAAACTGGATTTTTTGATAAGGTGTCTTGCCACCACTGAGTTTTGACAAGGATCTCAGAACCAGACAGAACTTTTGAAGGGAGTTCAAGAACCCTTTTACAGCAAGAAAATAAAAAGGAAAAGGAAATGAAGTTGTCTTCTCTGTTCTCAAATCAAATGAGAGAAGACTTAGTGGATCTTTTGTCAAAGCTCCCCCTGAGATGTAGACTGGTTCAGGAAAGGAAGCTTTGCTCTAGGGTGATAGGTCTTCAGAACTTTGATCTCCAGCAAAAGATTGTTTCAGCAAGAAGACTGAAAGATGAGGTGTCTGGAGTTCTTGAGATGAAGTTGTGAACACTTTTTAGTAAGCAAGAAGATTGTTCTTCTAATTCTTGATCACTTGTTATCTGTCACAGCTTTTTCTTGTTGTTCTCTGAGTGTTGTATATTCTCTCTATATTTCTGAAGATAAGAAGAAGGATCTTATTCTCTGAAAAGAATTCTTGTCAAGGATAGCCGTTGGCAGTCATAAATGTCTTCCATAAAGTGTCTTGTCTTTTAGAGGAAGGTCCAATAAAATATTTCCTGAACAATTCCTTGAAACTTGCTCCAGAATAAAGACAAATGGCTGGCATATCTTCTTGTCATAAATGCTGATAGCATTCAAAAACATTCCAAAGAATAACAGCATTTGAATCCTTAAAAGCGTCGATCTCTCAGAAGAATCGTCGATCTGAGCTCTACGATCGTCGAACTGAGCTCAGAGATGGAATGAGATCAAGCAGACAGAAAATGTCGAACTGAGCTCGAAGATCGTCGAACCGAGCTCAGCGACCTGAAGAATAACTGAAGAGTGATCGTCGATCTGAGCTCGAAGATCGTCGACCGGAGTTCGACGATTTATCAAGTTGAGCTCAGAGAGCGTCGAACCGAGTTCGACGTTTCGTCGACCTGAGCTCGACGAGAATTGCCTTAGACTTGGCTCTATATCCTTGACATTGGAATGGTCCTGGGGGCAGCTTCAAACCTAAGTTCTAAGCCCTAGACTCATTCTAATGTTGACCTTTACAACTATACAACTAGGTCAACCTGGTTTCCTAAGACAAACATAGTTATCCTTACCCAAATTAGTAATAGGGTGTTCCAACAATCTCCCCCTATTTGGGTTAGGATTACTGTTTACAAACAAAATCAGTAAAAGAATAAGCATACATTCAAAACAAGAGCTAACCAAGCAAAGATATAGCAGCAAGCAGATCACAGATAAAATAGCAGCAATTATCCAGAGGAGGATGAATGTTCAGCTTACACAATTTACTTCTTCTCAGTTCCCTTTTTAAACATAATTTCTCTGTTGGGATTCAGGGCTTCTTTCTTGGATCTTCTATCATCTTCTGCACCTAGAGAAGTTTGAGATCTGGGCCTTGGAACTACAGCCTCAGGGTGCAGCTTCATATAGTCTTCTGGGTTGAAAAATTTTCTTGATGTATATTTCTCCAGTTCTTTCTTTCTCTTATCTGATAAAGTTCTTATATTGGAAGTGTCCTTGCCTTGCTCTCTGGCTTTCTTTATTTGATCAAGAGCAGCCAGCTCTTTCATTCTAGCTGTCCAGGATAGAGGATTGTTCTCAGGATCCTCAAAAGGAACAGAAGGTTCATACCTGTTGATGGATTCAGAAGCAGTAGGAGGAGTCCTGGAGACAACTGTGTCTTTTAGCCTGTAGGGGAATGGACCTGAAGTAGAGTCAGTGTGGCCTTGTCCTTCCCTTTGATGAGATCTGTGTCCTCTCTGGCTTCCTCTATAATGACCCCTTCTAGATTGATATCCTCTTTGATGTTGCCCCCTTTGATAGTATCTTGGATAAGATTGGGAGGAGCTTTGCCTTGAAGCTAGAGCTTGAGAGGCTGAGCCTGAACCAGAATCTGGAGGAGGAGGAGGAGGAGGCTGATACTGTGAAGATCCTTTCTCATACTTATCTAGCTTCCTTCTCTTCTTCATAGCCTTGAGTTGATTCTTGGAGAACTGCATCCAGGGCTCAGATATGGGGCAATCATGCAGAATATAATAGGGAATGTCATTTGAATCCTTTGCCTGAGCTGGGGGAACTGACATTATGGCTTTACTTCTGGCCTTCCTCTTCTTGGCAATGGTATTTGCAGAGTCATCACTTTCAGTTTGGAATTGATCACTATCTGAGCTTTGAGGTCTGTCATACAGATCATCAATGCTTTTCAAGTATTTCTCTTGTAACTTCAACTGATCAGCAGTCAGGGCAGGAGCAGCATCAGAAATTTGAGCAGGAGCAGCAGTAGAAACTTGAGCAGGAGCAGCAGCAGGTGTAGGAGCTTCTAGATAGGAGGCAAGTTCTTCATCAGCAGTTTCATCAGCAGCAGTTACTGGAACCATTTCAATATCTTCAGCAGTAGCAGCAGTTTCAACAACAAGAGGCACAATGGCCTTAGTAGCAGCATCAAGAATATCCACAGCCTTCTAGGAATTTATGTAAAAGGCAATATGGCTGGGATCACAGACAGATATAGGCACAATGGCCTTAGACAAATCTTTAGCCTGAGGTACTGGCAGAAAACTGAAATGTACTGTATCAAACTTAGAGAGTAAGCTTTGAAGGTCCAGTACAAAAGCAGGAGTAGGAGCTGGAGCTGGTTGAGGCACATCCACTTCTTCATGAGGCATCTCCCCCTGCCTTGGTTCAAGGAGAGCTGAAGCAAGGCACCCAGTAGAAGGGATTGCCTGGGAGGAGGAAAAGGAGGAAAGTTTGGTAGACAACTCTTGGACTTGTTTCAGGAGTGGAGCCAAAGAAGTCTCCAACAGAGATGTCAGCCTGGGAGCTAGCAACTCATAGAGTCTGTCTGCCAACCTTGGAAGATCTACATGCTCAAGAGGGGCTTGAGTAGAGGTAGTAGAGAAGGTTGATGGAGGGATGTTGGCTGGAGATGGAGATGTGGAGGTAGGTGGAGTAGGAATGGATGGCTCTGAGGGTGGAATTGTGGAGATATAAGAGGTTAAGGTGGAGATAGGTGAAGCAAGAGAGGGTGTGAAGGATGGTTGGGAAAGGATGTCATGAAGCATTTGTTGAAAAGAGGAGGTAGAGGGTGGCTCAGGAGGAGTGGAAGGAGAATCATCCATAAAGGAATCCTCTATGAGGGAGAATGATGGTGAGGTGAAGGTTGAATAAGAGAAGAGAGGGTGGAATTCCTCTGAAGTAGATGCTGGAGGGGATGAAACTGGTGAGGAAATGGTAATAGGGGATGATATGATTATGGTGGTGACTGGAGGAGAGGAGGAAATGGCTGGGGTAGATACAGCTGGAGGAGGAGAGACAGGCAACACTTCTGCTGGAGCAGAGAGCAGAGGTGGAGTGACTGAAGCAGTCCTTGTGCCTGAAGAGAGTGGTGCAGCAGCTCTTGTAGGGTTGATAATTTGCCTGTCCCATTTGCTGAACAGGGCACAGGAGAGCCTTTTGGATGCATTAATGAACATCCCAGAGGAGGTTAGCAGCTCAGGGCATCTGGAATTCAGATAGACCCCTAGAATTCTCCCAAAACTGACAACAGTCTTATTTATCTTCTTCTTAATCAGGTTGAAGAAGATTGATCCCCAGTCAAGATGTTTCTTATCAATTAAGGCTGCCATCAAACAAAACTGATACCTAGAAATGGTATCATGGGCTGAGTGCTTGGCCAGAAGCACTTTCCCGACAACATCAGCCAAGAATTGAAATTCTATTGACAAATTTTTCTTCAGCAGTTTGTTGGGGTTTACAGCATTGTGCCCCATTCTATCAAGCATGGAATCATATTCTTCTCCAGATAATTCAATAGAATTGTCTCCAGAACTAAGATGAAAAACATCTGTTAAGAGAGCCGGGGACAGTTGTACCTGGATCCCTTTTATGATACCGACGACAGAGTTCTCAGTCTCATCTGTCGCTGTAAAACACCACTCTTTGATCTCTTCTGAAGCAATCTTCATCCGGGTAGTCATTATTTGGATCAGCTGTTGTTCTCTGAACAGATTGAGAATATCCTTGAAGCGCTGATCGCTTCCATCAAACGAGTTCATATCAATGTCAAATCCTGTGTCAAATTTCATCTTAGAGATTGCAGCACTGGAATCAGCCATTTGCACCTGCAACACGAAAAACCAAACACGACCAAGCGTAGAGGATTTGGAGGGAAAAACGAAGAAAGTTGTAGAGAGTGAAAGCGCAAAAGGTGAACGACAGCCGCGAAAATGATTTTATATTAGGGTTCGACGGCGAAACAGAAAATCGTGGAGCTCGGTTCGTCTGAACGTCGATCTCAGCTCGACGATTTGGGCTACAGAGGGAATCTGAAGAGACGTCAATATCGTCGATCTTCGTTCGACGATGTTGAAAAGCGTCAGGCTCCGCTCGACGGCCTCTGATCAGAAAGAGAAAAGGCCTAGAGCTAGCGAAGGCTCTGAACTCAGATCGACGACTTCAGAAACGTCGATTTCTGGTCGACAATTTTTGGAAAATCGTTGATCTTCGTTCGACGATTTCTGGGAAAACGTCGAGCATAGTTCAGAGACAAAACCTATTCTACAGACACAAAAGGAACTGATTTTTTAGCCTAGTCTTAGTCTGTTTTATCTTTTCAAAAATCTTGTAAGTTAGTTTAGGCTTCCTCCATCTAACATGCCTAACTGATTTAGGAAGAAACTGTGTTTCTTTTCATCCAAGGGCTTGGTGAAAATATCTCCCCTTTGTAAATCAGTAGGTATATATTGAAGTTCTATTTTGTTTTTCTCTACATTATCCCTTAGAAAGTGATGCCTAATCTCTATATGTTTTGTCCTACTATGGAGGACTGGATTTTGTGCTATAGAAATAGCACTAGTATTATCACAAAAAATTTTAGACTTCTCTAAGTTGTAGCCATAGTCTATGAGCTGATTTTGTATCCACAATATTTGTGAACAGCAACTGCCTGCAGCCATATATTCAGCTTCAGCAGTTGAGATTGACACAGATGTTTGCTTCTTACAAAACTAGGAGACAAGTCTGTCACCAAGGAACTGACATGTTCCACTGGTGCTTTTCCTGTCTATTCTGCATCCAGCATAATCAGCATCTGAGAATCCAGTTAATTCAAATCCTGAGTCTTTTGGATACCAGAGTCCTAGATTTGGACAACTTTTTACATACCTAAGAATCCTTTTAACTAGAGTTAGGTGTGACTCTCTAGGGCTAACTTGGAATCTAGCACAAATGCATGTAACAAACATTATATCTGGCCTACTGGCTGTAAGGTACAATAGAGAGCCAATCATTGCTCTATATGTTGTCTGATCAACTGGTTTCCCATGTTCATCAACATCCAATACAACATTAGTAGGCATGGGTGTTTTCATACAAGATGCCTCAGACATACCAAATCTCTTAACCAATTTTTTAGCATACTTGGTTTGGGAAATAAATATGCCCTCAGCATGCTGTTTTACTTGCAATCCTAAGAAGAAGGAGAGCTCACCCATGCTACTCATTTCAAATTTGGAATGCATTAGGTTGGAAAACTTTCTGCACAAGTTTGAATCAGTAGAACCAAATATGATATCATCTACATAAATTTGTACTAGTAGGGTGTGGGACTTATGGGTTCTAATAAAAAGAGTTTGGTCTACTCTCCCCCTAACAAAATCATTTTCAAGAAGAAAGCATACTAGGGTCTCATACCATGCTCTAGGAGCTTGCTTGAGACCATATAATGCTTTATGCAATTTGAAAACATAATCAGGGTGAGTTAGAGAGATAAAACCTGGAGGTTGTCTAACATAGACTTCCTCTTTGATGTCCCCATTGAGAAATGCACTCTTCACATCCATCTGATAGACCTTGAAGCCTTTGTGAGCAGCATAAGCTAGAAATATTCTAATGGCCTCTAACCTTGCAACTGGTGCAAAGGTCTGGTCATAGTCTATTCCTTCTTGTTGAGAGTTGCCTTGAGCAACTAGCCTTGCCTTGTTTCTGACAATAATTCCTTGATCATCAAGCTTGTTTTTGAACACCCACTTTGTTCCAACAATGGAATGATCCTTTGGCTTAGGCACTAGTTCCCAAACTTTGTTCCTTTCAAATTGATGTAGCTCCTCTTGCATTGTAATGATCCAGTGTGGATCTTGCTCTGCATCTTGAATGGATTGAGGCTCAACTTGAGATAGGAAGCAGGTGTGCATCAGGTTCTGGTTGACCTGATTTCTGGTTTGCACACCAGCTGAGATGTTTCCAATTACTTGGGAAATAGGATGATCTCTTGTTGTTACTAAATCAACAAGGGGTGTTGATTATTCACCAACTTGTGTTGTTGTTTCCTCTAGTGGAACAACAACTGGCTCTTCAGGATGATTTTCTTCAAGATGTTGTACTTCTTCATCATCACTGCTTTCATTCTTTTGCTGAATAGGTTGAGAGGTTGTATCCTCTTCTTTAACCTGTAATCTGTCCATACTTTCTGATATAGATTGTACCTGCAAGGGTTCTATGGTAGAAGTAGACTTCTCCTTATAACACATGTTAGTCTCATCAAAAGTAACATGAACAGATTCTTCAATTTTACAAGATGATTTATTATATACCCTATAGGCCTTGCTGATCATGGAGTATCCCAGAAACACTCCTTCATCAGCTTTAGCTTGGAATTTTGCTAGATGTTTCTTGTCATTATTATGAATATAACAAATACAGCCAAATTTTTTAAAATAATTTACTTTAGGTTTCTTCCCTTTGAGCAATTCATAGGGAGTCTTGCCCTTTAGTTTATATATCAGGCTTCTATTTAATACATAGTTGGAGGTGTTCACTGCCTCAGCCCAAAAGGATAGAGGTAGGTGAGCATCTGTCAACAATGTAGTAGCAGATTCAATTAGGGTTCTATTTTTCCTTTCAGCTACCCCATTTTGTTGAGGAGTTCTAGGAGCTGAGAAAGTATGCCTGATCCCTTCACTCTGACAGAACTCTTGCATAAGAAGAGAATCAAACTCTGTCCCATGATCACTTCTGATCAGGGCAATGTGAGTGTTGAACTCAATCTGTATACATTTGAGAAACTCTGTCAAATATTTAAAGTTATCAGACTTCTTCCTCAGAAAAAATACCCATGTGAATCTTCAGAAGTCATCTACAACTAATAAAGTATAGGACTTCCCTCCTAGGCTTTGTACTGATATGGGTCCAAAAAGATCCATGTGCAACAAATACAAAATCCTAGGTGAATCACTCTTATTAAGTGACTTAAAGGTATTTTTAGTTTGCTTGCCTAATTGACAAGCCTTGCAAAGTCCTTCCTTCTTGTAGGGGCCAGAAGGTAGTCCTCTAACAAGGTTGTCCTTGGATAGCCTAGCAATGGTTCTAAGGTTTAGATGTCCTAATCTCTTATGCCATAAAACATTTGGCTTAGATATGGAATTAAATAAACAGATATCTACTTTAGATGAAAGAAAATCTACTAAGTAAATGTTACCTGTCCTTTTACCTGTTAACACAGTTGTGTTATTCTCTGACTTGATCTTGCACAGGGATTTGTTGAAAGTCACCTTGTATCCTTCATCACATAGCTGACTGATACTTATCATATTGTGCTTCAGTCCTTCTACATATGCCACCTTCTTAAAAGTGACTGAGCCTATCTGAGCAGCACCATATCCTTTGGTTTTACCAAAATTTGAATCACCAAAAATCACCTTGGGTCCAAGTTTGGTTATGAAGGATGATAGGTTCTCCCTGTTCCCTGTCATGTGCTTTGAGCACCCACTATACAGATACCATTGTTGGTTAGATACTGGATAGGTCTTCACCTGCACATGAGCAGCTTATTTGTTTTTGACCTAGTTAACCTTGAGCCTAGGTTGATATCCCTTGAATTCAGAAATAAAAGACATCCCAGGTTGACTCTTATAGCCTTCAGGATGGTATCTCCTAGGAGATACTATCCATTCAGTATAGGGGTTAAAGCCTTGGGATGTGGGACCTCTAGGATTGAATCTAGATGTGCCATTGAAGGAATGTTCACAGACCTGACCTCTGTTCGACGATCGTCGAACTGAGGTCGACGATCTTGGGTCAGATCGTCGATCTCTGTTCGAAGATCGATTATACTGAAGTTCAGAGTTTGGATATCGTCGAGCTGAGGTCGACGATCTGTGGTTAGATCGTCGAGCTCTGTTCGACGATCGTCGAGCTTTGCTCGACGCAATCTGTTGAACTGAATTTTTCTCTGGCAGATCTGCATTCTTCCTAGCTACCTCTATTACTCCCTTCCCTTTGTCAGAGACAAATTTGATTGGAGTTGTTAATACTATAGGTTGGCTGGATGAGGCACCCAAGCCCAGTGTACTGTTAAATCTAGAGTTCACTGTGCTTGTAATGTCCATCAGTCTGATACTTCTCCCATTTAGGGATTCTTTAAACTTTTTAGCTTTTGATAGTTCACTTTTCAGTGAAGCTATCTCCTCCCTACAGCATTCTAACTCCTCAGAGAGTTTGAGGTTATTTGAGTTTAGGACATTGTATTCAGATAATTTATTTCTGAGAGAGATTATCTCTTTTTCAGATTTTAGTAAGTCCAAGCACAATGTCTTAAATTCATTTTTGAAGTCCTCAGAATTAAAATCAAAAGAGCTAATTACCTGATCTTCCTCTGGTTGATTTTCTGAATCTGAATCTGATTCTTCATCAGAGTTTTGCTGTGAGGCATTGATAGCCATCATGCAGAATTCTTTCTCATCAGCATCATCTTCATCATCACTGGAGCTAGATGAAGTTTCAGAATCTTCTTCTGTCTCACTCCATGTCTCAGCAACAAAACCCTTCCTTGTATTTTTGTTCCTGCTAGAGGAGGCTTTGTCTGAGCTGTTCTTTTTGAAATCTTTTTCTTTTCTTCTTTCTCTTCTATCCTTTTTGTCCTTGTTCTTGTTCTCTGGACAGTCAGGCACAATGTGGCCTGGTTTCCTGCAACCAAAGCATATGATTTCTTTGTTATTATTATTTGACTTATCATACCTTGGTTTGTCATGTCCTTTGTATGGCCTTTTTCTGAAGTCTTTTCTGGCTAGCTTGTAAAATCTTTTGGCCAGTAGGCTGACCAATTCCTCATTGCCTGTGAGTTTTTCTTCAGGCTGATCTTCAATAGCTTTGAAAGCTATTGACTTCTCTTTCCTTGAGGCTGGTGAAGCAGCCTTCTGTTCTTCCTCTCTGTTCTTGATAAGCAGCTCATAAGATTTGAGCTTGCCTAGGAGAGTTTCAGTAGTGATTTCATTTAGACCTCTGGCATCTTTAATTGGCCAGATTCTTGAATCCCAAGTGCTGGGGAAACACATCAGGATTTTGTCATTAAGCTCAGTCAATGAGATTTCTTTGTCCAAGGTCTTTAGCTCATTGACAATCAGACTCAATCTGTTGTACATATCTGCTACTGACTAAGTCTCTCCTTTCTTGAAATTCTCATATTGGGTTATGAGGTGAGATCTCCTGTCTTTCTTTTCATCAGCAGACCCTGAGACAATTTCAGAGAGCTTGTCCCAAATTCCTTTGGCTGAGTTGCAGTCAGCTACTTTCTAAAATATCTCATCAGACATTGTCTGAGCTAAGATGTTCATGGCCTTTGTATCTGCACTTTTCCATTTCTTTATGTCTGCATCTGTTCCTGAGGGAGGTGGAACAGCATTTGTGCTTGAGCTTGCTGGTGGACTTGGACAAACTGTCAAGACAGAATTGAAAATATCTTCATCAATAGAGTTCATGTATAATTTAATCCTTGCCTTCCAGAGTGCAAACTTAGATAGATTGCACACTGGAGGTCTGGTGCTTGCATAATCCTTGTTCTGTGCCATGTCTTTGAATAATATAAGATATAAAGAAAATAACCCTCTTAAGAGATTGATCTTATCAAGGATCTTTTGGTTCAGGTGTTAGCCTATATGAGCAACCAACCTCCCTCTGATACCAATTGAAAGTGAGTGTAAGATCTATCTCAACTCTAAAGGGGGGGTGAATAGAGTTTATTCAAATAAGTTTCACAGTTTTGAGAATATCAGCACATATAAAATTTAATTTACACTATAGTGTAGAGTGCTAGAAAGAAATTTAAGAAGCAAGAAATTAAGAACACAGCACACAGCAATAATCACACAAACAATCCAGCAGACACAAGGAAATATAGTGGTTCCCCAAAAACCTGGGTACATCCACTCTTCTACCACCCTTGGTAGGAATCCACTCAGGATGAGTTGATCAGGTGTCCTGACACCAATGAGCTTTTGATAAGGTGCTCAAAAACCAAAACTGGATTTTTTGATAAGGTGTCTTGCCACCACTGAGTTTTGACAAGGATCTCAGAACCAGACAGAACTTTTGAAGGGAGTTCAAGAACCCTTTTACAGCAGGAAAATAAAAAGGAAAAGGAAATGAAGTTGTCTTCTCTATTCTCAAATCAAATGAGAGAAGACTTAGTGGATCTTTTGTCAAAGCTCCCCCTGAGATGTAGACTGGTTCAGGAAAGGAAGCTTTGCTCTAGGGTGATAGGTCTTCAGAACTTTGATCTCCAGCAAAAGATTGTTTCAGCAAGAAGACTGAAATATGAGGTGTCTGGAGTTCTTGAGATGAAGTTGTGAACACTTTTTAGTAAGCAAGAAGATTGTTCTTCTAATTCTTGATCACTTGTTATCTGTCACAGCTTTTTCTTGTTGTTCTCTGAGTGTTGTATATTCTCTCTATATTTCTGAAGACAAGAAGAAGGATCTTATTCTCTGAAAAGAATTCTTGTCAAGGATAGCCGTTGGCAGTCATAAATGTCTTCCATAAAGTGTCTTGTCTTTTAGAGGAAGGTCCAATAAAATATTTCCTGAACAATTCCTTGAAACATGCTCCATAATAAAGACAAACGGCTGGCAGATCTTCTTGTCATAAATGCTGATAGCATTCAAAAACATTCCAAAGAATAACAGCATTTGAATCCTTAAAAGCGTCGATCTCTCAGAAGAATCGTCGATCTGAGCTCTACGATCGTCGAACTGAGCTCAGAGATGAAATCAGATCAAGCAGACAGAAAACGTCGAACTGAGCTCGAAGATCGTCGAACCGAGCTCAGCGACCTGAAGAATAACTGAAGAGTGATCGTCGATCTGAGCTCGAAGATCGTCGACCGGAGTTCGACGATTTATCAAGTTGAGCTCAGAGAGCGTCGAACCGAGTTCGACATTTCGTCGACCTGAGCTCGACGAGAATTGCCTTAGACTTGGCTCTATATCCTTGACATTGGAATGGTCCTGGGGGCAGCTTCAAACCTAAGTTCTAAGCCCTACACTCATTCTAATGTTGACCTTTATAACTATACAACTAGGTCAACCTGGTTTCCTAAGACAAACATAGTGATCCTTACCCAAATAAGTAATAGGGTGTTCCAACAAGCTCGCCCAGGCCTGTGATGTATTTTTATCATGCTGCCCCCATTTGTCTGCCCCTAGCCTTTTAGAATAGCGGAGGTTGGCTATTTGTAGGCCGCTTTTAGTATCCTATAAATAGGACCCAAGGGGTACCCTTGAGAGGCATGCTTACTTATTTCTGATCTTTTAGCGCTTTCTGAGGTACCTTAGCTTCCGCACCTGTCTAAGGAGGGGAAGCACTCTAAGATCTTCCGGGTATGTGGTGGGACCTCCGTGTTGGAGCCTTGGGTTTGTCCCTAGTTCTTTTTCTTTAGTCTCTTGGGCTCATATGGGAGAAATAAGTGTCCGATCACCCCTTCCCCAAGGGTGAACTCCTCAGATACCAAATTCTCGGTTTCAACATTTTGTGCGGTGAGCGTGGAGCGTGGTCAGCAAAGAAAATATTCTACAAGTTTGATGGCTAGAGAAGAAGGGCAAGGTTCAGGCGGGGAGAACTCGCCACCCCCTCCCCATCCAGCAACGGAGGGAATGTCTGCGGAGCTTAGAGAGGAAGTACTCGGGCTCGTCAGGATCGCACTCGGCATGCGGGCCGAGAGCACGACGCCGACAGTTCCTGTGGTCACCAATCCAGTATTGGGCGACGACGCACCCGCGCGACGAGCTGGGAAGGAGGTCGCAGGTGGAGGTGAGCGCGAGCCACGGGGGAGAGTTCTTTTCCCGGGCTCGGCAGGAGAGTACCACTTCGGCGAGACAGTAGGGAGAGAGTTCCTAGCTCGCCTAGCTGAGGGGGGAAGCCCCTTCAGCGAGTTAGTTTCTTCTTCCCCAGTCCTAAAGGGGTTCCGGGAGTCGGAGATGTCCTACTACTCCGGGAAGGGAGACCCGATCAAGCACGTTCAGTGGTTTGAGGACGTGGTCTCAATCCGACAAATGTCGGATGGATTCAAGTGCAGGCTCTTCTCCATCACCCTCAAGGAGTAGGCAAGAGAGTGGTTCCACCATCTCCCGGCCGGCTCCGTTTATTGCTTCGAAGACCTGCGTCGGGGGTTCATGTTGAGGTTCACTACATCCAAGAAGAGATACAAGGAGGCTGAGTCCTTATTCCGGATCAAACAAGGAGCATGCGAGACCTTGGGGAACTACCTTGACAGGTTCCAGGAGGAACTATCCCAAGTGTAGGAGATGTCGGGGCATACCATGATGGTGGCCTTCACCTTGGGTCTCTAACCCGGGTTTTTCGCCATGGAGCTGAAGAAGACGCCTCCAGTTTCTTTTGAGGCACTCCTCGAAAAGGCGGCAAGGGAGGCCGATATGGAGGTGGCGCACCTGGAGTTCTCCTGGAGGTTGGCCAAGTGGGAAACAGAGGAGGAGAGGCCAAGGGGTAGTCGAGCTCAGGAAGAGAGGAGGGTTGAACACCAGCAGAGGGAACAACCATAACAGAAGCAGCCCAGGAGGGGCATCAGGAGTCGGTCAATCGGCTGGGGTTGAGGCTAGAATGGCAGGACCAAGGGCCACGAAGGGGTTATTAGGGAGGAGATAACTGCTAGGGTGGACGCGGTAAGTTTCACCCCCAGGGGGTAGGCAGGGTCAGATACTCCGCCTCCCCGATTAGGAGGAGGCCATGGCAATCGCTCTTGGGGGAAGGAGGAGAGGATAGCCTAGAAGAAGGAGGCGGGTCAGGGTGGACCTACACTACTGCGACTTCCATCAGTAGGAAGGGCACGCCACGGTCACGTGCCCGGAGTTCCTCGAGATTAGAGGAAACATGGAGAAGCAACATCGACAAGACCGTCAGGGTGTGCGGATTGAAGAGGTCCGAACTCAGGCAGAGGGGGACTGTTGCGAAGATTGGGCCGATGTAGGGACCCGAGGAGGGATCAGAGTGATCCACGGGGGGTGAACATCGAGGCTTCCCGCAAGGAGAGCCTCCACACCATGTATCGAAGGAGCATCAGCTCCATATCCCAGACCCCACCCCCAGATGAGAGGATCGCCTTCTCAAGGGAGGACATGCCTGGTCACGAGGACCCCTTTTGCGATGCGCTGGTCATCCAGACAGCCATCGAAAATTTTGTCGTCTCCCGGATCATCGTCGACAACGAGAGCTCCGTCAACAGTATCTTCAAAAATCCATTCGACGCAATGCAGGTGGAGGCCAAGAGGGTGCTGGCCTCAGACAGACCTCTTTTCGGATTCTCCGGGGAGAGGAAGAAAGTGGAAGGAGGAGTGGGACTCCATGTCAGCCTGGGGGTGGGGCAGTCCAGGAACTGCAGGTTCGTGATCGTTGAAGCCCCTAGCAGTTACAAAACCATCTTTGGGCGACCCCTCATCAACGCCTTCTGCTGCGTCCACTCGTCCTTCCACCAATGCCTCAAGTTCAACGCGGAGGCGATCCATGTCTAGGTCCGTGGCGACCCCAAGACGGCAAGGGAGTGCTATGTGACAGCGGTGAACTCCATCTCGTGGCAGGAGGGAGCCGAGGAAATGGATAGGAGGATGGAGGAGTTGGCCAGACAGGAGGCCGGAGAGGAGATGAACGTGAAGGAAGAAGTAGAGGGGGAGGTACACATTCGGGCAGTAGGGGCAGAGGTGGTTCTTGAAGAGCCGGCCGAGGCAATGGCCGTGGATGAAGTGGAGGTCCCTGTCCCTGGGGGTGAATATATTGTTGAGTGGGATGAGCAATCCAAGCTAGAGGATGCGGAGGAGGTACTGGAGATGGAGGTTCTTACCCGGGAAGGCAGGGTGGAGAAGGTTCGCATTAGCGGGGGGGGGGGGGGGGGGGGGGGGGTTGACCCCGGAGGACCAAGGAAGGATGTTGGAGTGCATCCAAAAGAACGTGGTCATCTTCGCTTGGAGCGCGGCTGAGATGCCCGAGATCGATGCAGACGTTGCCTACCACCGCCTCAACTTGGACCCGGAGGATCGCCCCATCCAGTAGAGGAGGAGGTCCACTGAGGACAAGCTAGACGAGTCCATCAGGGAGGAGGTTGCCAAGCTCCTCAAGGCCGGCTTTATATCCGAAATTCAATACCCTGGATGGGTCTCCAATGTTGAAATGGTTAAAAAAGGGGACGGCCGGTGGAGGATGTTTGTCGATTTTTCTTTGCTTAATAAATCATGCCCTAAGGATTATTATCCCTTGCCTCGGATCGACGCGCTGGTTGACTCAGCCATCGATTTTTATGTAATGAGTTTTCTGGATGAGTTTTTAGGTTATCACTAGATCAGGATGCACCCCCCCGAGATAAAAGATGTCTCCTTCATCACGGGTGATGGGCGCTACTGTTATAAAATGATGCCCTTTGGGCTGAAGATCATTGGGGAACACACCAAAAAATTATGGACTGCGTCTTCCAGGAGCAGAAGAGGAGGAACCTGGAAGTGTACGTGGATGACCTGATGATCAAGAGATGAGAGGTTGACTCCCACCTCCAGGATCTGGAGGAGACCTTTGACACCCTATAGAAGTACAAAATGAGACTGAACCCATTGAAGTGTGTCTTCGGGGATAGCAAGGGGAAGTTTCTGGGCCATCTCCTCACTCCCGCAAGAATGGAACCAAATCCTGATAAGGTCAAGGAGATCATGGAGCTGGGGTCGCCTTGGAACGCTAAGGAAGTCCAGCGGCTGACAAGAAGGTTGGTCGGACTTAGCCGGTTCCTCTCCCGGGCAGGAGAAAAATGCTCCCCCTTATCCAAGGAATTGAGGGGAGGAAAGAGGTTTGAGTTGTCTAAGCAATGTGAGGAGGCATTTCAAGCCTTGAAGAAGCAGCTCACCCAAGTCTCGCTCCTCCAAGGGCCAAAGGATGGGGAGGACTTGTCCCTGTATCTAGGGGTTGGGGCCGAGGCTCTAAGTTCTGTACTTGTTAGGGAGAAGGGTAAGAAATAACTACCCATCTATTACGTAAGCAGGGTCCTGAGGAAGGCAGAACTTCGCTACCCCATCCTAGAGAAGCTGGCCTTCGCTCTAGTCATCTCGACCCAGAAACTTCGGCCCTACTTCCAGGCACACTCCATCCGAGTGGTGACTGACTACCCCCACCATAACATCTTCGAGGGGGTGGAGCATTCGGGAAGGCTCGCCAAGTGGTCGGTGGAGCTGAGTGAATTCAACATCTCCTTCGTCCCCCGTCCCTCAATCAAGGGGCAAGAAATGGTTGACTTTCTGGCCGACTATATGGTTGAGGTGGTGGAGGAAGAACTCACTTGCCCCGTTCCTTGGAAGGTTATGGTGGACGGAGCTTCAGGAAGGCATTCGTTGGGGGTTGGGGTCATCTTTGAAAGCCCCAAGGGACGAGGATTGAGTACACAGTGGTAGTGCTTTCCCCATCAAAAACAACCAGGCCGAGTATGAGGCTGTGATCGTAGGATTGCGCCTGGCCAGGGAGTTGGGAATGCATGATGTGGAGGTCCTCACTAACTCCATGGTGGTGGCTTCCCAAATCAATGGGGAGTTCGAAGACAAGGGAGCCCACCCTGCAGTTGTATCTGACCAAGGTCAAGGGAGTCATCGGGATGTTCCAAATTTTCTCCATCCGAGACGTGCCAAGGGAAGAAAATGAGTGGGTGGATCAGTTGGCAAAACATGGCCCTGGGTGGGAGGCACCATCATTGAACTATTTTGCCCGTCCACTGAAGAGGGGGAACTGATGGAGGTGGATCAACACTCTACGTGGATGGATCCCTTCGTCACCTTTTTGTCCACCGGGGGGTATCCAGAGGGGATGGACAGGAAGAAGCTAAAGCACAAGTCGGCATACTACCTCTTACGTGACGGGCAATTGTATCTAAAGACACTCTCGGGGTTGTTGGCTCGTTGTGTGGCCGAGGTCCACTCCGGGGAGTGTTGGAGTCACTCAGGAGGTCGGACCCTGGATGGAAGGATCACCAGGCAGGGATACTTTTGGCCTACCCTGGGTCATGATGCGGCCGAGTTCGCAAAGAAGTGTCACAAGTGTCAGATGTTCACCCCCCTCCAACTACAACAATCTCAATGGATCAGGAGCATCACAGCCCCCTTGCCCTTCGCTATATGGGGGATGGATCTGGTAGGACCTTTTCCTCAGGCCATCGGGCAGAGGAGGTTCTTATTGGTGATGGATAATTATTTTTCTAAGTAAATGGAGGTGAAAGCGCTAGCCAAGGAGACTTCCAAGGTAACCAGGAATTTTGTTTGGGGGAGATCATCTGCAGGCATGGGATGCCCCAGGCCATCGTCACGGACAACATGCCGTAGTTTTCAATTACCGAGTTCATCAAATTTTGTGGGGAGCTCGAGATTGACCTCAGGTTTGCCTCGGTCCACCACCCCAGGAGCAACGGATAGTTTGAGGCGGCTAACAAGTTCATTGTGAACCTCCTGAATAAAAAAGTTGAAAATTTGAAGGGAAGCTAGGTGGAGTTTCTTCCCTCAGTCCTCTGGGCTGTGAGAACCACCCCCAGCATAGCCACGAGGGAGACACCTTTCAAGCTCTCTCACAGTTGGGAGGCAGTGCTTCCCATTAATCTCGAGATCCGGACACCCCGGGTTATAGAGGCGGAGACTAGTTTGAAGATGGGCTGCGTCTCTCCTTAGATATGGGTGAGGAGCTGCGTGACTTGTCGGCTATTCGGTAGGAGGAGGTCAAGCGGAGGATGGCCAAGTATTTTGACAAACATGTCCGGATCAAGCGGTTTGCGGAGGGAGACTTGGTCCTGAAGAAGGTGGACGCGGCAGGGAGGTCGGCTTCCATGGGCAAGCTCCACCCGATTTGGGAGGGTCCTTATGTCATATAAGAAGCACTGAGATCAGGAGGATATCGCCTCCAGAATGTAGAGGGCAAGACCCTGAGTCATACCTGGAGTGGCGACGACCTGAAATGCTTCTACCCGTAAATTTTGTATGTCCCTCCTCTTTAGGAAAATAAATTGTCCAACTCTTTCAAACTATTGTTTGGTAGTTATCATAATGGCAGGCGAAGTTCATGTGATTATCACAATGCAAGGTCGGGAGTGGAAAATATTCTAAATCTTCTCGCTCTGGGGTTAGGTCTCGATGCTACCGCTGTCAGGCTTCCACCTAGCTGGCAGGGCTAGGGTCTCGATGGACGTCATTATGACCCTGGGGCTGAGCCCGGAGGATGTTCAACACCCACCGTCAGGCTCTCACCTAGATGATTTGTCTGGTAGTAGCACTTGGGAGTAGAAAATATTCTAAGTCTTCTCGCTCTAGGATTAGGTCTCGATGCTCCAGCTGTCAGGCTTCAACCTAGCTGGCAGGGCTGGGGTCTCGATGGATGTCATTATGACCCTGGGGTTGTGCCCAAAGGATGTTCAACACCCACCGTAAGGCTCTCACCTAGCTGATTGGTCTGGTGGTAGCACCTGGGAGTGGAAAATATTCTAAGTCTTCTCGCTCTGGGTTTAGGTTGCGATGCTCCCGCTGTCAGGATTTCATCTAGCTGGCAGGGCTGGTGTCTCGATGGATGTCGTTATGACCCTGGGGCTGAGCCCAGAGGATATTCAACACCCATCGTCAGGCTCTCACCTAGCTGATTGGTCCAGTGGTAGCACCCGGGAGTGGAAAATATTCTAAGTCTTCTCGCTCTGGGGTTAGGTCTCGATGCTCCCGCTGTTAGGCTTCCACCTAGCTGGAAGGGCTAGGGTCTCGATGGACATCGTTATGACCCTGGGGCTGAGTTCGGAGGATGTTCAACACCCACCGTCAGGCTCTCACCTAGCTGATTGGTCTGGTGGTAGCACCCGGGAGTGGAAAATATTCTAAGTCTTCTCGCTCTGGGATTAGGTCTCGATGCTCCCTCTGTCAGGAGTCCATCTAGCTGGCAGGGCTGGGGTCTTGATAGACGTCATTATGACCCTGGGTCTAAGCCCGGAGGATGTTCAACACCCACTGTCAGGCTCTCACCTAGATGATTGGTCTGGTGGTAGCACCCGGGAGTGGAAAATATTCTAAGTCTTCTCGCTTTGGGGTTAGGTCTCGATGCTCCCGCTATCAAGATTCTACCTAGCTGACAGGGATGGAGTCTCTATAGACGTCGTTATGACCCTAGGGCTGAGCTCAGAGGATGTTCAACACCCACCGTCAGGCTCTCACCTAGATGATTGGTCCGGTGGTAGCACGCGGGAGTAGAAAATATTCTAAGTCTTCTCGCTCTGGCGTTAGGTCTCGATCCTCCCACTGTCAGGCTTACACCTAGCTGGCAGGGCTGGGGTCTCATTGTACGTCATTAATACCCTGGGGTTGAACCCAGAGGATGTTAAACACCCACCGTCAGGCTCTCACCAAGCTGATGTGTCCGGTGGTAGCACCCGGGGGTGGAAAATATTCTAAGTCTTCTCGCTCTGGGGTTAGGTCTCGATGCTCCTGCTGTTAGGCTTCCACCTAGCTGGCAGGGGTGGGGTCTTGATGGACATCGTCATGACCCTAGGGCTGAGCCCGGGAGTTGACCCAGGAGAAGTATCAGTAGGCGAGCTCGCTAGTGAAGTTGAGCGAGTCTGGGACATCCTATCCCCTTCGGGTTTTACTTAGGAACTCTTGACCCCTGCTTCAGAACCAAGGAGGGCAAGTCTTCTCGAACGAGCTCGTGCTCGCAAGGTTCATCTTGGCACAGGGTCTAGGCACATCAAAGTGAGGCACACTCGGGCCTGATTAAGAAAGGCGGTCCAGGGCGAGCTTCAATAGCGGCATGACCCGCGTCAGATTTCACTTGGGAATTTTCAACAAAAGAAAGAAGGGTATGGCTCGCAGGCAATCTGGGCACTCGCGAACATGGCAACGATTTATGCTCAGGGCCTCATCACGAGCGCACGTCCTAACTCAGATACATTCTAACGACGAGGTCAACCTTGGCGGGGTCGCCTGAGGCGGAAGACTCGCGGGCGAGTATGTCACAACAAGTAAGTAAAAAGAAAAAGAAGATAGAAAAATTATGCAAAATTCTATTTTTCTTTGATACGGTTATAATAGAAGCTCGCCTTGACGGGGTTACAAAAAGGGGGAGGCTAGGTAGTTACAAGAATGTGTATAAAAAGAAAAGGGGAGGGGGTACTATCAGCTCTCGCCCTCCTCCCCCGAATGGTGATCCTCCTCGTCCCCAAGCCGCTGACCCTTGTTCTTAGCACCCACGAAGAGCGAGCTGAAGCTTTCTTCCTTCTCGCTGGGTGGGCTCGGCGGGAATAGACTCGACATGAGGTCTCGGACGACGACTTCTTCGCAGCCTTCCGCCAGGATCTCCGTCCCCCTCATGGCGTCTAGGAGACACTCGACATACTCGATTGAATTAACTCATAGTCGCTCCATGACCTCATTTTCACCAAAGACCCACGAACTTTTGTAAGGGAATGGGGCTCGCTGCATCCCGGAGGAAGGAGAGCTTTCTCCTGGCAAAGGACTTCGCTATGAATCCCCTTGTTCCGCTCCTTTAGCTCCTCTACCTCGGCCCTCAGCTGGGCTGCATGAGCTCCCTGCTCGGCAGCACGAGCCTCCTGCTCGGTCGCGCGAGTCTCCTGCTCGCGGGAGTAAGCTTCCCTCTCAGTAAGGCGAGCTCGCAGCTAGGCGACTTCATCTTCTTGCCCGAGGGCACGGATCCAAATCTCACTAGCGGCATCAGTATCCTGAGGAATGAGAACTAAGAGCATTGTCGCAAAATTTTCTAAGTAAAATGGTAAGAGGTAGCCGATGCTTACCAGCCCCCTTGCAGCTTTTTCGAGTAGACTCTCGGCAATGCCGAACCGCCTCTCCGTGTCAGCGGCGTTGTCCTTCGACACGTCGCGCTCCTGTTCGGTTTTCAGCAGGAGCTGGCTGAGGTGGAAGCCGCGGCCGACCATCATATGGTGAAGCTCGAAGGCCCGTAGGTGAGCCTGCAGACCCTCATGACCCACCTGGCGAGGGATCATCTTTTTGTAGGCCTCAGCTTCATCGCGGCTATATAGGCCGAAGGCGAGCGCGAAGGCATGGCCGGTGGGAGGCCTGCAAGATCCCCAAGAGGGGGCGCGAGTGGAGATAGAGAATCGATGGGCCCCCTCATCCCACTTTACCATCAGCTCGCTAGCCGAGTCTTTGCACCTCGGCCCCTTGCCGAAGAGGGGGTGGTCTTTGGGCAGGCCCAGCTCGCGGGGCGCGATCTCCTTGACAAAAGGAGAGGAGGAAGGCACGAGCCCCTTTTGACCCGCGTCTGTTAGCTCCTTCAACGAGCTCACTGGGGATACGTCGAAAGGGACTTTCGGCAAGCTCACATATTTGGGGGACAGCCGTGGTTGATTCTGCTTCCCCCAGAAAACCATCTTGGCCTTCTTATTCTTCGGGGCCGGGGGCCGGGGGCCGGCGAGGCCAGCTCGGTTCTTCAAATTCCATCCACTTTTTGTTGGAGGAGGGGTGGCTCTTCTCCTGTTCATCTTGGCAGGATAATGCGGCTGCCCGTGTGAGTTTGAGGGGGTCCACGAAAAGTCCCGAGTCCACAAAAGGCGGGTTCTCAAGAATGAGTCACTCCCCTGCAGGAAAAGACATGGTCAAGAAATCTGATCATCTTTGCCGAGCACGGCGAAAAGGAAAAGGAAGCGGAACATACCTTCACCAGGGGGGACATGATGCAGGGACTCGAAGCCTCAGTGGAGGTGGCCGACCTCGAAGTCCTTATGGTGGAAGA
Organism: Platanthera zijinensis; assembly: GCA_039513925.1. NCBI lineage: Eukaryota > Viridiplantae > Streptophyta > Magnoliopsida > Asparagales > Orchidaceae > Platanthera > Platanthera zijinensis. The sequence continues at coordinate 52,647,958 of CM077090.1, read as the reverse complement.
ATTTGTGGAGCTCGGCGTAATTTCCGGATACTGTTGGGGGCCGATATACCTCCTCGCCCTTCTACAGGGGCGAGAAGGGGATGTTGCTGAGGTCACCCTTGATGAAGGCGATCTTGGTCATCTAGTTGTGATTTTTATTCGCGGCCTCGCAAACCTTTATGGAGGAGCCACCGAAGAAGGCGACCCCATCAGGGGTGGCTTTGTAAGAGAACAACTTATGAAAGACCGTCAAGTTGAACTCTATCCGCTCTCGACGGAGATAGCAGGTGAATGCTACCATCATTGCAACAGCATTCGGGTTGAGCTACGCGGACACCGCGCCATAGTATTTCAGAATCTGGCGGACCTCAGGCCAGAGAGGTAGACGCAACCCCACCTCAAAATGCGAGATGGGGAAGGCGAGTTCGTTGGTGTAAAAGGAATTGTATGGCTTCGTGGTCCGCCGGGAGGCGAGCTACGAAGCCCGAGGGGACGAAGTCCGCCACGAACTCGGAGAGCTCTTCTACAGTCGTGTTCCCCTCATAGAAGCAGTGATCAGAAAAATGCCGAGCACACTTGGCTTGCCCGTCTGTGTCGGGATTTCCCCTGCCCATGCTCTCCGAGAAGCTAGAAGCGCAATCTTAAGGTATAGAAGAAGCAAAGAGGAGGGGGGGGGGGGTGCGGAAGCAATAAAGGCGTGATAGGGGTTGGTGAAGAGACCTATTTATAGAAAAAGAAATTTGAGGCCGAACCGACAAACCAGTACATCTCGCCTGCTCCAGCTCGCCTCCCTCTACTCGCCGACCCTCGCGAGCTAACTTTACCATAGGGCGAAGAATTCGAAAGGGCATGTGTTGTTATATTTAAAGATGCTAACATGATGAAAAATTATTCAAGTTATTACAGGGAGGGATCGAAAAATTGTTCGGTACAGAAATAAAAATGAAAATGTGCACAGACCAAGGGGAGACAGGGGCGAGTACCGGTAGGCTCGTTAGGGGAGCCGTTCTTAATTACCCCGGTCTCACTACCCCGCCATCGCAGGTCGCTGCACATGGAGCTCGCGAAGTCGGCCCAGATTCCTATTCACAACCCACATGTTCTCGTCAATCTCATCCTGAATCATGGAGGAAGATGCTGCCTCAAATGCTGAGCCGACCCTCGCCGCACCCGCAAGCTGCACATACTCCTCATGCAGCCTATTATTGTCCTTCCGCAGCTCGTGGAGCTCGCGCACCAGCTTCTTGACAACCAGCTGTCCTCGTCTCGACCGTTCGGGGCTCTCCACCTCCGAACCCAGGAAGGCATCCAGAGCACGCGGGGAAGGGAGGGGCAAGCAGCGAGCCCGGTCTGTGGATTCGTCGGCCTCAGACTGACTGAGGAGGCCTTCATGAACAGATTGAAGGCAGCATTACGAAAAGGGGGCGAGCTTCATCGGAGCCAAGAAAGATTTGGGGAAGTCAAAGACCTACAATCCGAGTCCGGCTCCTCCGAGCTAGCGTGAGGAAGGGGACGGCTTAGATCCTTGCCACGGCCGTGTTGTGGAGCTTTTGGAGAGATATAGAGGAAACTTGGGATGGGGATGATCTCGACATCTCCCCCCACAGTTGTAGGAGTGGGAGAGGGTTATCGTGAAGAGAGGCGAGCTGGAGACCCCGGCTTCTGCGAGTCTAGCTCCATGGCATCGAAAGCGGGAAGCGAGCCTTGCAGGTGCATGTCTAAAGCCTGTCGTTGCGAGGTAGCGGGAAGATTCTCAGCTTGTAGTGTGGAGACCTCGCCGCTGTGGTGCTGACTGTTCTGGTCGGTAGTAAAGTCGACAAGGTCTTTGTCTTTGGGCCCAGGAACTGGCCGAGTGGAGGAACCATCCCCGTTACCCAGGGCAGTTTTCAAGTCATTGAAGATGGGCTCAGCCTCGTTTGGGAGGGGCTTCACCCTTTTGATGGAGGTGAACTCGACAAGGCTATGGCCTAGGACGCTGAGGTTGGTCAGGCCCGCCACGCGAGTTTCGGTCTCCTCATGAGATCGTGCTATTCTCTCAAGGACCTCTTTGGGGAGCGACATCTTGGCAGAACTTAAGTAAGGAGAATGGCAAAGGTCAGCCAGGTATGCATGTGCATGTATATATAGTCGTTGGTGGGCCCCACCAGAAGATTCCTTCTGGCTCCTGTCGCACTCACATGATCCTATGGGGGTTGGATATTTCTTTCTGAGCTTGTTCCAACCTCGCAAAGAGTGGGGATTGTGTACAATCCCGTATCTGGCGAGTGGGTCTACAGGAGCCAGACCGGCCGGTTCAAACCGCTCGAGGCCCCGGGCGAGCTCGGTAGGGAATATACAGGCCGAGCTCTGTATTTTTCGGGCCGAGCTCGGAGTTCGTGGAGTCGAGCCTGACGAAGGGAGTCGTTCTAGGAGTGAGTAGAGCTGGCTGGGCTCGTACTCGCCCAAGGTTTAGGGGTGGGCGAGTGCAGGCCCCATAAGCCACTTGCGAGCAGAAGATCTAGGGGGACAGCTCGCCCAGGCTTGTGATATTTTTTTATCATGCTGCCCCATTGGTCTGCCCCTAGTCTCTTAGAACAGCGGAGGTTGGCTATTTGCAGGTTGTTTTCAGAATCCTATAAATATGACCCAAAGTGTACCCCAGATAGGCATGCTTACTTATTTCTGATCTTCTAACGCTTTCTGAGGTACCTTAGCTTCAGTACCTGGCTAAGAAGGGGAAGCGCTCTAAGATCTTCCGGGTGTATGGTGGGACCTCCGTGTTGGAGCCTTGTGTCTGTCCCTAGTTCTTTTTCTTTAGTCTCTTGGGCTCGCAGGGGAGAAGTAAGTATGTGATCACCCCTTCCCCAAGGGCGAACTCCTTATAGACCGAATTCTCGGTTTCAACACTCTACACGATCAGGTTCTTATTCCTTTGAGTACGCCTGAGTAATTAATCAACTCAACTTTATGATTTATCTAATTCGTATTATTTAATGGATCTGCTCACATCGTCATGCATCTCATCATTCTCAAAATTTAAGAGGGTGTATTTGTTAATATTTGGAGGTTATCATTAATACCCATTAGTTTTTGTGTCATTTTACCGTAGTTACACTTGATAAACAAAAATCCATTTTTATAGTCATCAATCTTGTTAACCGTGACCATGTCATCAAACGTATATATTTTGGTTATTGATGCTGTCTGAATCAAGTCTGTAGAGTTATATCTAAGGTTTACGTCTTTCGATATATTGTCTGTTATTTCCTTTAAAATTTTCTGGTGTTATCATACTTCCGATGTTACAACATAGTGATTTAGTATTATCTTTCCAAATTCCTGAATCTTACTACTCGTCATCTAATTCACATGATATCTTGTATGTGTTAAGTCTCGTAATTATTCCTACTTATTACCATGACATCTCCCGAGTAACGTCGAATAAAATCAACTTCATTCTCACTATGTTTGTGACACCACGTTTTCTTAAATTAGGTCTAAGGGAACCCAAGTCAATAACTAATTTACCCAATAAACAAAGGACAAGCCCCCAATAAAAAAAAGATAAGTCCCTACCTACCTTGGTCTAAGTATCTTCGATATTACCATGTTATATTCAGGCTAGATATGCACACCATCCTTAGGGCATGCAACCTTAGACTTGGGGTTCCATCCTGAAACTTGTTGGTATACTCTATACTTTAAACCCTCCAAGTCACATTTACGATAACCTTATCAGGGTCAAAATGTTCTGAATCCCAAATGAGTAATTTCCGAACTTGAATTCCTATCCGACCCTCAGTTTTTGTCTTGGTGGTTGTCACCAGGTTACCATTTACGACAATCCTCTTGGGGTCAACGTGTGACCCAGTTCTAAATGGGTCTCTTCTGATCTTTAATTCTTATCCGACCCTTGGTATTTGATATGATGGTTGTCTCAACCTAATTATATCGAGTCCCCTATTATTCCGCTAATGGATTGTAGACATCATTTGTCCTTAAGGTGACCCTATTAGTTTGGGTAATAAGTGATAGTACCACTTGCCAAGTGAAGTAGAGATATCAGAATTTAAGCCTCAAGTTGCTACTCTCGCGTTAGACTCTTCCTCTAGCAACTTCGGGTATCCTCGTACCTTAATTGAATTTATACCTAGGGTCAATTTTGACTAGGATACACTAAGAATCGTCTTGGTAAGTCAAGTTTCCTAGTTGCGTTGGCCTAACTCATTGATTTATGGATAATATATTGTGATTTTTACACATGGGCACACTACAGCTTCCGCTGCTTAGTTTGTCCCAAAAATAATGCTCGCATGGGATGACCCAGTGTTTTGTGGACTTCTTCTCTTCGGATCGAGGTTTGCTCTGATACCAGTTTGTAAGACCCTCCTTTTTTTTTCTACCGGGTCTTACACCCTTAATCACTGTTTTGTGGTGACACCAACGCTCAGGAAGGTCGTCACTACAAAATGTCAATCCTGCTGGCCATATCGATCACAGAAGAAAGTAGAAGTACTAATGAACAAATATAAGTCCAAGTCCACAAGATCACATATATATATAATCGAAAGTGCTAGTAGTCCACAATGATTACAAAATATGAAAGAGGGAAGAAAAGAAATGGGCTTAAGCCCGATACATGTCTAATACAAATAATCTCTCTCTCTCACAACTCACAACATCTAAGCGAAAACAAACTGAAATCCATCTTCGACCTGTCGCTGTGTAGTAGTTGTTGTGTGCAGCAACTGCTCCTCATGTCCTGCCTCCTTATCCTGTCGGTGCTGATGCTCCTGCTGCTCGTTCCCTAACATAATGTGGTCCACCTATCGTTAGTCAAATGACTAAGCCGCTATCGTCCTCGCCTCACCCCCGCGACTCCTAGGCACCGTGCATGGAGGATGAAAGCGGAGGACAACAAAGCAGAGTGGAACAAGCAGGTGACAACTACCCTAGAAGGTGTATGTATAAAAGAACTATAACAAGGAAGCAGTAATATAAACAAGTAAAGTAGAGCAGTATGTACATGTAAAAGTAAACTATGGAATAAGTAACCTTAACTTATATGAATGCCCATACAAACTTATAAGTTAAGGGGTCTTTTGTAAGGCTCCCATCGTATAAAAAGTCTCATACTAATTTATATGATGGGGTGTCAGGTTATATGCAAGTATGAGTAAAGTGAAATGTTATGCCATGATTCATGCAAGTACAACACACACACACGACTCTATGCGCACAGACCTTTACATCCCCCTTTTTGGAAGCTAGCATCACTCCCAGGAGACTCTATCGTGGCCAATGAAGAAAGTGGGTTGGGCCACCCCACTCCTAGGCGGGTATCCATACTACCAGTACTAGCCCTTCATATGCCTCAACGCGAAGAACACAACTACAGAGTCACCACAAACAATGCTGACCCACCGCCAGACTTTCCCTTGGCTAAGTGTAAACCACACCCACCGAGTCATCGTATCGACGTCGGTGCGAACGACCGTCTAATACTGAAGACCCACCACCTTTATGCACATGCAATTATAATAGATATAAATCTCCGAGCCGTTGGCTCCCCGAACTAACCTGTCTGTTACAACTACCTTCCGAGCCTTCGGCTCACCGGGTTAACTTGCCCATTTCCACAACCACCGAGCCTAACGCTCGAATGTCTAAACCAAAACTAACCTCCTAAGTCACCGAGGTGAGTGAAAGTAAAGCCCTAGTATATTTTTAATTACTCTTATATTCATTTTTGTCTTACGGTTTAAGGTTAACCTTGGACTGCCTAGGGCATTCCCTGTGAAGGGCTCTCGGGAGCACTAGGAACTATGATGGTAGATGAAGCCCATCGTTCCCTTTCACAAGGAACTTACTATTATTGGTAATTACCTAGATCCCAATCCCATTTAATGATATATTAAATCTAACCCTAGTGTATTTTGACTCTCTCTCGCTCCACAGGAAAGACGATCTTTCGTCAATCCCGAGCACCACTTAACACTAGTCAAACCAACAACATCCTCATCATGACTCTTAATGATGAAATCAATTTCACCTTATCAAATCAGTATACTATTAACTCAACTTTCTATGTTTAATGCCGCATGCTATCTCAATTCTGCAATTTTACTATGTGCAGACCAACCTAAGCAATATGATGAGTATGAATGGTGACCCATCCAATTATTCATCCAAATGACCTAAGATTATTATTGGGGGTCTATAATAATATATTTAGACTAAACCCAGAAGATAATATTTTTCCTAACTTATTTGGCATTTATTTAATTTTCTGCAAAATCAGGCCACCTAGACTTTTGAACACCAAGTACACTTTTCTGACTAGGTCTGGCCTTAACAAAATTATGATAGAGTAATAACATCATTATAACAATAAAAACCAAAAATCCCAATTTTTGAGGATGAATTTGACCATCAATTAATTATTGGATAAACAACTTTAATATTAGGATAAATGGGGGAAAATAGAATCAACCTTCCAAAATTTAACAGAAAATTACAAGATAAAAAATATGATCAGAAAATTCCATTGACCAAGAATTATTATTTTTCAACATAATTTGTTCACATAATCAAATCATTTAAAACAAAACAATATTAGGCACCTTGTGAATCAACCCATATAGACAATCCTCCAATAATTCTATTAAACTTCATAGATCTCATGTATGTCTTAAATAGTCCCATTACCAAAATGCGTAAGTTTTCAATACGTAGACATCTCTTGATAAATTTTTTAAGGATTTGGGCTACTACAAGGTTGTGAATCAAGTATCTCAAATACTGATCTAAAATTCACACTAAAATTTCCAGAGCTTAATAGCAATATTATTTGGCCACTGCCTAAATTTCAAGATCATCCAAAGTTCTATGATGCAGTAATAAATACAAGTGTAAAAGTGCCCTAAACGGTCCTAAGGTTTTACAAGGTGGATGTAAACTCTAAAAGTCCAAGAATTATTTCGTAGGGTTATTTATGATCCTAAGATCACATGGACTATACTCCAAGTCCATACAAGGACATATCACCCTATGTTCTCACAAACCCCCAAAGTTCAACCTTATGGTTTGAACTAGGGTCCTAGGTCAAATCCACCCCATTATACCCCAAACTACATGTGATGGTATTTTAACTAACCTTGGGGCTCTGGACAAAGTCCCAACCCTTTTTGGTGAGAATTGGCCCCACCATGCCCCAAGTACCCTTTTGCCCTAATTTATCCTTAAGAGACCAAACTTTAGTCTTACCAAAACCTATTCAAATCAACCCCAAATGGGCTGAGATTTTTAACAGGGCAATATCATGACCCTAAGAACCATCCACCCAAATTTTGGGGGATTGTGAGGTCATTAGTCCCACTAATTAAATCCTACATGGTTTAGTTAATTTTAACAAAAACTATAGAAAACTATTTTCCAAAAATTCCCATTTTTGTATATGTTAGAGCTATAGTAATGAGTGACCCCCAATAAAAATTTAAAGTCATTTATATGGCTGGATTGATGGGGGCACTCAATTTAGTCTCTGGTCAGGCTTATGTATAAGCTGCACCATTTTGAGAGTTGTGGTCAGACCACAAACCCAAATGGGTTGAAATCAATTTTGAATTAAAGTAGACTTCAAGGGAAATTTTTTTTATTTTTTCCACTTTTCAAGGTTCAGCACCTAAGGGCCTTATTTATTTAATTTAAAAAATGCACAATAAATTGTTAAAAATATATTACTTAATCATTTATATAATAATAGATCCAACGACCAAGGAGTCGTCTTCCTCCCCTAGCCTACGCACGTGATCAGCCCGACCTGGAGATTCTTCCAATTCATTTTTGCTGGTGATCCAGTACCCTCCCCGCCCGACCACCACCACCACAACCTCCGTTGAGGTGGTGGCTATCGCAGGAGGGCAGTACGGTCGTTGGAGGGGCGGTTTCCGGCGAACCCGCAAAGTATAAAAACCTTGAAAATTCATGGAATCAGAAAATGGAAACCAGCCCAATTGGGCTTGATTTCAAATCTTATTGATCTAGGAAGCTAGCACAATGGGAGAGGAGGAGAAGCAGACCTGCAACCGTGCTTGCCGACGTGTTTGGTGGTGGTGCACCATGGCTGGTGGTGGAGCTTTTTTGGTGCTCTGCAACTGTACATCCAAACGGCTCGATTTCTTTTGGTAAATGGTGGAAACGATTCCTCTAACCTTGGGGAAGCTTTTAAAAGAGCCAAAAGGGGGAGAGGAGGGATCTAACTACAATTGACATTAATGTCCATGGGGGAGAGGTTTCGTCCATGGTGGTTTCAGTGAATCCAGTCACTGAATGGGCATGGGAAGCCCCTTGATCTTCTCAGAACTGATGGGGGAGATGAATCAAGCCTTTGGAGAGGCCCTTGGCCTTCCTTGGCCATAAATGGTCTTCTCTCTCCCCACTTTCTCTCTCCCCACTTTCTCTCTCCTCCATTAAAGGGGAAGTGAAGCTTTCTCTCTCCTAGTCACTAATTCCAGAGAGGCTCAGTTCGACGAACTCTGAACCCAGTTCGACGAACTCTGAACCCAGTTCGACGAACTCTGAACTCAGTTTGACTAACTTAGTCCTTAAACTCTGAGCTTAGTTCGACGAACTCTGAGCTCAGTTCGACTAACTCAGATCTCAAACTCCGATCTTAGTTCGACGAACTTTGAGTTCAGTTCGACTAACTTAGATCTCAAACTCTGAGCTTAGTTCGACGAACTTTGAGCTCAGTTCGACGAATGCAAAGCTCAGCTCGACGAAGTAGAAGTTCAGTCTGTAAAAGCTCAGATCGATGAAAGCCAAGCTCAGTTCAACGAATTTCTTGCTGAGTTCGACGAATATGACAGGTTCTATATCAACAAAAGGCAGAATGTTTTCAAAATGTTTGGTAACTGAAACTTACTATTTGCAGCCCAAGGTGGTTTTCACCTTCATACCTAAGTTCATTTGGTATTCTTAGGCTACCTTGGGTTTTTTCATGACCTAGTCATGACAAAACCACTCTTAGGAGTCTAGTTGGAAATGGGATGCTATAGATACATTGACTCGGCAAAAGTGGTTCTCACTTAGCCAAGGAAAAGACTTGTGGTTAGGCAGCAGAGTACGCTGGAGCTCCGCGGTTGTGTTCTTCGCGTTGAGGCGTACGTAAGGGATAGACTTGGTAGTGCGATTACCCACCTAGGAGTGGGGTGGCCTAACCCACTATCTCCGTTGGCCACTATGTAGGCTCGTGGGAGTGAAGGTAGCTTCCAAAATGGGGGAACTAAAGGTCTGTGCGCATAGCATGAATTATGACATAACATATCACTACATATATACCTGCATATAACCTGACACTCCATCGTATAAACTAGTATGTGATAGGTTATACGATAGGGGCCTTACAAAAGACTCCTTAACTTATAAGTTTGTATGAGCATTCATATAAGTTAAGGTTAATTATTCCATAGCTTACTTTACTTGTACTTTTATTACTTATAGTGTAGCATGTACTTACAACAATGTCTTTACCTTGCTTACATTAGTTCTCTACTTGTTACACTATATAATCTGCTAGATTAGGACCACTGTCACCTACCTTTGTCTACTCTCCACCATCATAGATTTCCTATCATTTCTCCCGCACGATGCCTAGAGCCACTAGGGGAGGGGTGGGGGAAATCAGGCTTAGTATTTTGACTAATGGTCGGTGGACCAAACATTTCAGGGGCTCCGGATGGGAGATAGGGAGCAGCAGCGGGAGATGCCGAGTGAAGTGGAGGAGGCACCGAAATGCTATCGGTGCAACCAGCCAGGGAACATTCGGAGGAACTGCCCCCATGAGGGAAGCACCCCAACCAGCCTCTAGCTCCGTGAGTGTTTAGTTTTACTTATCTTCCGCGAGTGTGTTGTAGTGAGGATTTGATGTACCGAGCATACGCCTGTTTATATTTCCTTTTCATCCATTACTTTTATACCATGTGGACTTTGTTGTGATCTTCATGTTCACTTATATATATGTGACTTCTGTGGACTTCACTATATTTGTCTTAGTTGATATTTCTACTTCTTTGGTGATTACTAATACCGGCAAGATCGGCATTTTATAGTGACGACCACCACGAGTGTTGGTATCACCACAAAATGATGATTCTGGGAGTAAGACCCGGTAGCGTAGCAAAAAAAATGGGGTCTTACATGTGTGGACCGATGTAGAGGTTAAATGACCAAGATTAAAAAGAAATTCTCAACTCGTAGTTCAAGTTAATTTGATATTATTCGTACAGACATCAACAACCCTTATTCCACTATCCTCTATAGAAACACCTACTTCATTACATTTCTTGATGACTACTCCCATTTTGGCTATTTTCACTTAATTAAAGAAAATTCTGAATCTCTTAATAAGTTCAAGATTTTCAAGACTGAAGTTGAGAAACAAATAGGGAAAGTCATCAATATTGTTAGGTATGACAGAGGTGCCGAGTATTTTGGTAGACATAATGCCTCTGGGCAACATAAAGGTCGGTTTGTCAGATACTTGGAAAGTTATGGCATTATTGCCCAGTAATCAAAGCCAGGTAGTCCTGAGCAAAATAGTATAGCCAAAAGGCATAATCGCACCTTAAGAAAATGATGAGGAGCATATGAGTATGTTAAATATTCCTGAATTTTTGTGGGGTGAGGTGCTTAAGACTGCATTATACATCCTTAAAGAGTCTTGTATAAGTCAGTTCAAAAACCCACTGCCCCCCAATTGAGTTATGGAGTGGTAGACGACCTAGCTTTAATCATTTGCGCGTTTAGGGTTGTCTTGCAGAAGTCCGTTTATATAATACATCGGAGAGTAAGATTGCCTCTAGTTCTTGTCGTTGCTACTTTATAGGCTACCCAGATCACTGCAAGTGATTTAAGTTATATTCCCCTTCAGGAGGTCCCAGAATTGTGGAGTCTCAAATAGCTAAGTTTTTATAATTGAATGTCGGTGACAAATCGAGTAGCTCACGCACAATAAGAGAAGTCGAGAAAGTTGTGCCTATTAATTTATTTGTGTTATTCGTATAAAATCCTGGGTGCCTAAACCCATGATGGAAAAAGTAGAGGACGTGATTCTGGTCTTACCACCGATCCCAATTGAGGCTCGCAGTATGACTTTTAGGCAAATATCAGTCAAACCCAGGACCTGATCATTTGGTGACTGCCAAGAAAGTCTTAAGGTATTTTGTTAGAACAGAAAAAAAGAAGCCAAAACTTTGAAATAATAGAAAGTTTTATTATTAAAAAAGATATCTATTACAAATGTATAGCCTCCCTTTTATAGAATGGAGGAGAGAAGAGAGAATACAAATAAACAATATGGGACTAATAACAAGCAACTATATACAACACAGACCGCACAAGCTGCGCGATTAGGCTAACTGCCCGACAACACAAACAACCCGCTGGTGAGACTCCAGAACAAGCCATCAGACAAGCCGCTAGACTACTGGTCTCCAAGTCGCCTTAAACATGTCGCCAGACCGCCCGATATCCAATCTGCCAGAGTCAGATCGCCAAACTACCCGGTCTCCATGTTGCAACACTCTCCCTCAAGCTGGAGCATAGATATCAATCATGCCCAGCTTGTCGCAGATGTGAAAAAAAGAAGCGGACACTGGCTTGGTGAAGATATCTACCAACTCGTTGTTAGAGGTGACGAACAGAGTGCAAATCTATTTCTTCAGAACCTCTTCCCGAATAAAATGACAGTCGACTTCTATGTATTTTGTTCTCTCGTGAAAGATCGGATTTTTGGAAATGTATATCGCAGCCTTGTTGTCGCAGAACATATGAAGAGGATTGTTGTAGACCTCTCCTAAGTCAAGCATGAGAGCTCATAACCATTTTAACTCACATATTGTCGATGTCATACTATGATATTCTGCTTTTGCACTAGATCTGGAGAAAACAGACTATTTTTTGCTCTTCCATCTCACTAGATTTCCTCCAACAAACGTGCAAAAACCCGACGTTGACTTGCAGTCTCCTTTGTCATCAGCATAGCTCGAATCTAAGTGCGACTCAACCCTCAAGTGACCATTCTTCTGAAAAAGGATTCCTTTTCCCAGCGCTGCTTTAACATATTCCAATATCCTCAGAGCAGACTATAGATGACAGTCCCTAGGAGCTTACATGAATTGACTCACCTTGCCAACAATATAGGAGATGTCGGGTCTGGTCACCGTAAGATAATTGAGTTTGCCAACCAGACGCCGGTACCTCGTACTGTCGGATAGAGGAGGCGAGTCATCTGTCCAAGCTTTTTCTTCTCCAGTAGCCATGGGACACCGGGCAGTTTTAGCACCAGTCAACCCTACCTCTTTTAGTAAGTCAAGAGCATACTTCCATTGGGAGAGGACCAAGGAGTTGGGCTTCCGAGAGATTTCAATCACCAGAAAGCATTTTTGGCGAGCCCATATTCTTTGTGACCAGGTGTTGATGGAGGTGTTTCTTTGTCAAAGCTTCCCCGGCTTGGTCATCGCCAGTAAGAAGAATATCATCCACATATACAGCAAGAACCACTAGACCCGAGGATGTTTTGCGAACGAACAAAGAGTGATCAGCAGAACTTCTGGCAAAACTGATGGCCGCAACAATGCCGCTAAACTTGTCAAACCAAGCCCGAGGGTTTTGCTTTAGGCCATAGATGGCCTTCTTCAGCCGGCATACTCGTGTCTCCCCCGGAGAAACATACCCAGAAGGTTTCTCCATGTAAACATCTTCCTACAGATCACCAAAGAGAAAGGTATTCTTGACATCCAGCTGGGAAATGGGCTAATCCCTGTTGACAGCCACAAAGAGAAGAACCTGAATGGTGCTGAGGCGAGCAACAGGAGAGAAGGTGTCAAAGTAATCAACCCCATAAGTTTGAGTGAAGTCTTTGGCAACCAGGTGGGCCTTTTATCGATCCACACTGTCGTCCAGATGAAACTTCACAATAAAAACCCAGCGGCAGCCAACCACATCAGTGCCCAAAGGAGGAGGAACAAGGGTCCATATACCCCTTTCAGTGAGGGTAGCAATTTCCTCATCCATGGCAGTCTTCCAATGAGGAACAATATGAGATTACTTGTAGGTGCGGGGATTGGCAGTGGCAGAGATAGCAAGTGAAAATGCCCTGTGAGAAGGAGTTAGATGATCATAGGAAACAACCGAAGCCAGTGAGTGATGGGTACACATCCGCACTCCTTTGCGAAGAGAAATGGGAAGATCAAGGTAATCGTGTTTCTTAGTACCCGGAGCATTCGTGGCGGAGAAAGCTGGCCCGGTAGCGGAGAGAGATGAACGCCGAGAGGAGGGAGATAACAGAGGTAGAGAGAGATAGAGAGGAGGAGACGGTGGAGGCGGCGGTGGAGAAATCTCGATGGGATTAGACGTGGTGGAGGGAGGGTTAGGAGAGTTAGAGTCATCAGGATGAAGAGAGGAGTCCGAAGAGAAATATGATGCATTCTCAAAAAAAGTCACGTCCGTAGAGATGAATTGCTTACGGTGAACAGGGTCAAAGCAATAATAACCTTTCTGAGTAATAAAGTAACCCAAAAAGAAACACTTGGTGGCACGAGGGGCGAGTTTGTCATAAGTGGCGGAAGGAGCGTGCACAAAAGTCGTGTACCCAAAAATGCGCAGAGGGAGAGGAAATAGATTCTTGCCCGGATAGAGAATAGAGAATGGTGTTTTACCATGGAGAATCGTGGATGGAATGCGATTGATGAGATAGAAGGAAATGAGGACAACATAGCCCCAATAGGAGCGAGAAACATGCATTTAGGTCATCAGAGTATGAGCGGTATCGAGGAGGATATGGTTTTTGCATTCCGCCACCCCATTTTGATGTGAGGTATAGACACAGCTAGTTTGATGAATAATACCATGTTACATACAGAATGAAGAGAAATCATTACTAAGATACTATTTAGCATTGTCAGAGCGAAAAGTTTTAATAGATACATTAAACTAATTTTTAATCATAGAATAAAATGATGCCCATAGAGAAAAAGGTTCTGAGCGATCTTTTAAAAGATACACCCACGTACATCTAGAGAAATTATCGATAAAAGTTACAAAATATGAACTATCCCGACCTATGGTGAGGTTAAGAGCAGAACCCCATACATCAGAATGAACGAGATTAAATGGGCGGGACGATCCACAGCCTTACTTCGACGGGAAGGGGGGTCGGTGATGTTTTCCAAGTTGACATACATCACAGTTTAGAGGAGGACTGGTCGAAGGTAGGTGTGGCAGAAGCTGGTGAATAAGCCGGGAAGGAGGATGACTAAGGAGAAGATGTCACTGAAGAATATCTGTAGAAGAGGAGGAGAAGGCGGACAGAGCAAAAGCATTGTCGAGGAAGTAGAGGTTGCCGCTCTCAGTCCCAGTAGCATTCGTCTGTTGGGAGCCCGGATCCTGAAAAGAACACGAAGTAGGAGTGAATGTGACAGAGCACTAAAGTTGCTTGCATAGAGAAGTAACGGATAATAAATTGCAAGGGAACTTGGGCACATAAAGAGTGTCCGTCAAGCGAAGAGATGGAGTGACTTTAACCAAGCCCGTCATATGGACCGGGGAGGTAGAGCCGTCCGCAACGAGAACCAGGGGCATCCACTCATGTGTTTCTAGGAGAGAAAAACACTGAGGATTATAGGTCATGTGATTAGTAGCTCCAGAGTCTATCAGCCATTTAACTTTAGTGACCACGTGGGCACTACCTGAAGTCATGACCATAGAGGAAGACGGCCTTGAGGAGGAGGTGGAAGTGTAACGCCCCCGAGTTTTTATGCGATTATTTAATTCTTGCTTGGTGTTACGTCGACGCATTTTATTAGCTTGTGTCATCTATAGAGTGTGGTATTAACTCCTTAGAACTGAGTGGCCCATTTTGTAGTCTATTAGCAAGATCTCCCTAGCAAGCCGGGTCGTTTTGGGTGACCCGGTGTGGCCTCTCGGGGGATGCTTGTGTTTTGACTTCGGGTGGGTATAACTCGAGTTCTGTTCGTCGAAAATTAATTTCGACTTCACCGTTGTGTTCATAGCGGGGATATTTAGCTACGATGCGAATTTCGCCGAATTCCGAGGATGTTCGGTTTTCGCGTCGTTTTGGTATTTTATGAAAAATAAAACTATTTAATAAATATTATATTAAATATTATTTTTTTTGAAAGGGTGCGGGTACTTGGCGGTTGTGCCTTGTCTTTTGTTCATTATTAATTAATTAGCTAATTAAGATTAGTAAGGGTGCTATATATAGGATAGTTTAGACTTAAGAGGTAACCGCTCTTATTCACCTTCTTCCCCCGTCCGCAGCACCTGTTCGCGGAAAACAGAAAAAACGCCGGAACTGTTCCCCTTCGGACGCCGAATACGGGAACGTTTGTGGACGGAATTCGATTTCGAAAGCGTATTTGGATTGCTCTCGCCTAGACCTTCATTCCTACGGTGTTGTTGTTGCGACGCCGCGTGAGAGTAAAGGAGGCTGACTAAGCTTCGCCGGAAATTTGAGGCAAGTGGTATTCTTGCCCTTGCCGTGTAATTCTTTTTATCTATCTCCTTGTTACCTTGTTAGCCCTAGGTTAGAAACCCTATTCTTGCTTGAAATCGGGTACAAAACCCAACTGTTGATGGAGAAGCCTAGTTCTCGGGATGTGTGAGGGCTTGAGGGTTGGGTTAGTTTCTTTCCTGTGCAGTAGTTGTAGCCGGATAGAGGAGAAAAACTATAGTTTAATTCTTATGCAAACCTATCTTGCTTAGGCTCGGGTTGGGGTGTATGTGTGCTTGCCTGTGTAGTGGCTGTAGTAGAAGCCTTCCCCACTTAGACTTGCTGGAGTTTTGATGGAGACGAAATTTTTTGCGGCTAAGTGTTTTGGCGTTGAGTGAGTCGACCTCACTCAACGCCAAAGACGTTTTATCATTGAGAGTGGTGGACACACTCAACGCCGCAGTTTGTTTTTGCGGCTAAGTACTTTGGCGTTGAGTGAGTCGACCTCACTCAAAGCCAAAGCTATTTTATCGTTTAGAGTAGTGGACACACTCAACGCCACAGTTTGTTTTTGCGGCTAAGTACTTTGGCGTTGAGTGAGTCGACCTCACTCAATGCCAAAGCTATTTTATCGTTGAGAGTGGTGGACACACTCAACGGCGCAGTTTGTTTTTGTGGCTAAATACTTTGGCGTTGAGTTATTCGACCTCACTCAACGCCAAAGCTATTTTATCGTTGAGAGTGGTGGACACACTCAACGCCGCAGCTTGTTTTTGCGGCTAAGTACTTTGGCGTTGAGTGAGTCGACCTCACTCAACGCCAAAGCTATTTTATCGTTGAGAGTGGTGGACACACTCAACGCCGCAGTTTGTTTTTGCGGCTATGTACTTTGGCGTTGAGTGAGTCGACCTCACTCAACGCCAAAGATGTTTTGGCGTTGAGAGAGGTGGACTCACTCAATGCCATAGTTGGTTTTTTTACGGCTAAGTGCTAAGGCGTTGAGTGAGTGGACCTCACTGAACACCAGAGCCTGTGTTGAGGGAGTGGACCTCACTCAACACCGTAGTTGTTTTGGCATTGAGTGAGGTTAGCTCACTCAACGCCATAGCCTATTTTGCTGAAGGCATTGAGGGAGTGGACCTCACTCAACGCCGTAGCTGTTTTGGCATTGAGTGAGGTTAGCTCACTCAACGCCACAACCTGTTTTGCGGAAGGCGTTGAGGGAGTGGACCTCACTCAATGCCATAGTTGTTTTGGTGTTGAGCGAGGTTAGCTCACTCAACTCCACAGCCAGTGTTGCAGAAGGCGTTGAGTGAGTGAACCTCACTCAAAGCCATAGCTGTTTTGACGTTTAGCGAGGTTAGCTCACTCAATGCCACCGTCTGTTTAGGCATTGAGTGAGTGGGGCTCACTCAACGCCATGCCGTGTTTAGTCATCTTAACGCTTTTCCCTTACCTTGATATTCTCTCCTGAGTGAATTCCTCAATTTTGAGGTTCCTTGTCGGCTATATTTTTTTTCAAAAAGCCGAATCGTAGGTCGTGGTTAGTAGTAGTGGTTTGAAGCTCTTAATGGGGGAGGTGTTGTGTAATTTGGCCGAGGCCACCATTTTTATATTATCTTACTCAAGGCACGGGCTAAGCAAGGGGGTGGGAGGTCCCTAGTGCTTTCAAGTGTAAACCCCTGAGCTTTGTTTCTTTGAAATGGTGGTTGGGGGACTGAGTTTGCCTCCAACCCGGATCGACGTTGTTTCTGCTACTACCATCTCTCACAGCTTAGGGTGTTAGACATTTCTTCCTTTGTAAATTTGCAACGTTTGGGCTCATGGTAGCCTGGTAAACTCTGCAGGATTTATTTTTGGGCAGGGTTATTGCTGTTTCCTCGCACTTAGTGCTTTTCTTTTTGTCTCGCCTTGGACAGTGGTGCTTGTTTTCAGTTTACTTACTCTTCTTGCTTACCTTATAACCTAACATTTCCGTACAGCTTACTTGTTTAGCTTGCTAAGGTATTATTTTCTTCTTTGAATTCCTCAGGTTCTGGTTAGTAGCCGATTAGGCGGCTAGTTGTGCTGTGTCGTTGCTGGTGGTCTCTCGTACTGTGGAGATTAGTTTCTTGTTCTTGTGAGGTTGTTTTGTACTTCTTTCTTACAGACATACATACTTTCCAGTGGGTTCGTGTCAGTTTGTTGGCGTCCACTGGTGGTTTTACCTTGATACTAGATATGTTAACTTTCTGCTGCTACCTTTTTCTGGAGATAGTCTACTTGCTCTTTGGATGATTTATGCTAGGTTGCTAGTTACTTTTAAACCTAAAAACACTATTATAAGTATACCTCATGATCAACATGTTTTATAAAACTCATCACTATTTTCCAAATAACGTAAAAAGATCGTTTTGCTATATATATAGTATAAATTAAATGTAGGGTCCTGCATAGTATAAGTTGTCCTCTGTGGACACATATGCACTCTTTTAGGATGTCGAACCTGAATAAAGTATTTTCCGCAACATATAAGTATAGTTTTTAAATTGTGGACTATTTGATCCACTATGCCGAGGGATACGGCCTTTAAAAATATAACTGATTTTCTAATCATATAACTTATGAATTTTATAAAGAAAAGTAGATAGTTTTGCCTTAGCGTCAACAGTTATCCCCTGCTCGACGTGGCATCACGATGCGTGTTTTCTCATACTCTGATGCTTCTTTAATTTGGAGAAAATGCGGGTTGTGGCAGTTGGTATCAGAGGGAGGTTGCTTGACAAGTTAGTCGAGCAACCTTCCCTTTGGATTGCATTAGTAGTTCAAGCATCATGTCATTCACACACCGATATGTCATCAGCACGTCTTGGCAAAAGCACGAACACTACACTCATAGCATAACATGAAGTATACGGGGCATATTATGTAGTATGAGATGCATAATATGTGTTCGTATATGGATCCACCATAGGGGCAACATGTGAGGGTTATGTAGTATGAGATGCATAACCTCACCACATGGCTGCGACTAGCTCATTTTCTTTTTTGTTGCATGAGGATGTTATGTAGTATGTGATGCATAACATTTTATGTGTACGCCGCTCATAACATGCATTAGGGCCTTTCTTTTTAGAATGCATAGCATAAACTTGCATAGCACAAACATGCATAACATAACATTGCATAAGCACAACGTGCCATGCTAAAGACTGGCAGGATGACATATATATACACATAAGTTTTTGAGTCAAAAATAATATAAAGTCACGCATTCCCGATCTAGGAACAAGAGTTAGTATGGTGGTGGTTAACCATCCTAGGTTAAGGCATAACATCAATGCTTGTAAAAAATAAACTCCCAGAGCAAGTTTAGCAGCTTTAAGTTCATATTTATGTATGTATTGTCTGTACTTGTAGTTAGTTGCAGATGTTGTACTAGGATCTGACTAATGTTATTATGATTTTAGGATGGAGAGACGCCCTTCGATTAGATCGACCCCCCTATCTGAGGGTGCGTGATCGGGAGCGCAGAATGATGCGGTGATCAAGAGACTGCGATAGAGTAGGGATTCCTTGAGCAGACAGATGGTGGAGGTGCGAGCCCAGATCCAGTCTCTGGTGGCAGTTGTGGCAGGATAGACTCAGGGAGTGCAAGGCCCTGCAGGGGGGGTTAGCTGTTGCTCCTCCTCCTGCACCCCTGAGACCTCCAGTGGTGGTGCCAGCAGAGATGGCTTTCATCTCGCAGTTTCAGAGACTTAGCCCTCCTACTTATGATGGGAAGGCAGATTTCATGGTCATAGAAGATTGGCTGATCTCCATGGAGGAGATGTTCTCGTACTCTGGTATTGCAGATGATCAGAAAGTTATGATAGCCACCTATCAGCTCAAGGGTTTTGCTAAGAGTTGGTGGCTTAGAGAAAAGAAGAGCTTGGTAGCTGGTTGCACTTGGGAAGTGTTCAAGGAAATGCTACTGAGGAAGTTCTTGCCTTCGGTCGAGCGTGACCGTCTTATGAACGACTTCCTCCACCTGAAGCAAAGGCAACTCACGGTCGGTGAGTATTAGGTAGAGTTCAGCAAGTTGAGCTGGTTTGCTCCTGGGCTGGCAAGTGTTGAGGTTGATCGAGTCAAGCGATTCCTTGGTGGCTTGAGGAGCGAGGTGTAGCAGTTAACCAGTGCTTATGGATCAGAGACTTATGCAGGGGTAGTGGAGGCTGCTCTGAAGGTGGAGGCTATCGAGACCGCAAAGAGCAGAGGCTAGCAAATGAGGAAGGACAAGCGGAAGTCTGTTGAGGAGAAGAAACCCCAAGTACCCGGTGCTGCTTCGGGAAAGAAGAGCAAGGTGGTGTGTAGCTTCTGTTGTCGGTCAGGCCACCCTGTTGAGAGGTGTTTCAAAAAGGCAATAGCTCAGAAGAAGGAGCAAGTTCATACTATTCAGGGTGCTCCTAGGAGGGATGTTTCCTGTTCTGTTTGCAAGCGACCCGGGCATGATGCTGCCCTGTGCTGGTCCAAGGATAAAGTCTGCTATCAGTGCGGGAGAAGGGTCACATGAAGTTTAGGTGTCCTCAGGTCCAGCCTGCTCTTCATGCAGTTCCACTTCAGGCACTACCTCCTCCTCAGCGTGTGGACAAGGGTAAAGGAAAGCTGAACGTGATCTCTTCTGAGGAGGCTCAAGCTTCAACTCAGGTCATCTCAGGTTAGTTGTTCTTCCAACCTAAAGGTTTTATTTGTTAGAATGGTTATCGTTTTGTTTTGGTAGTTCCTTAGTTGTATATACTCCTATAGGGAAATTTAAGGTAAAGAACCGCTGGGCGCGTGTTCTATTCGACTCCGGCGCTACCCATTCATTTGTGGCTAGAGCCTTTGTGGAGCAACATCGGTTAACTCTAGATCGAGTTCGTGATACCTTCCGCGTCAAGTTCCCTTCTGGTGAATCTGTGATATCAGATTTGGGCATTCTAGAATGCCCTGTTTTGTTGGGGGACTTTCTTGCGAAGGCAGACTTGAAGATGATTGATCTGGAGGACTTCGATGTTATTCTGGGCATGGACTGGCTGTCTAAGTATAATGCGGTCATTCAGTGTAAAGGGAAGAACTTGGACTTCATCAAGGGCAATGGTTAGCCGGGAAGCGTGTATGCTGATCCGTGCCAAGATTCTCCTGTCTTTTCTGCGGTATGTGCTCAGAAGTTATTTCTTTCTGATTGTTTTGCTTGTTTAGTCTCGGTGGTGGGGACCGCTGTTAGTGTACCGCAATTATAAGAGATTCCTGTTGTTCGTGGTTTCCCTGATGTTTTTTCTGATGACCTTCCTGGTCTTCCTCCCGATCGGGATGTCGAATTTGTGATTGATTTGGAACCGGGTACGCATCCTATTGCTAAGGCACCGTACCGCATGGCCCCTCGTGAGTTAGAGGAGTTGCGATTCCAGTTGGATGAGTTATTGGCAAAGGGGTTTATCAGGCAGAGTTCGTCGCCTTGGGGTGCTCCTGTTTTGTTTGTAAAGAAGAAAGATGGGTCGATGCGGCTTTGCATCGACTACAGGGAGTTGAACAAAGTCACTATTAAGAATAGGCACCCTCTGCCGAGGATCGGTGACTTATTTGATCAATTATGTGGTAGCACGGTGTTCTCCAAGATCGATCTTCGTTCTGGCTATCATCAACTCAGGATCCGTGAGGCAGATATTCCACGGACTGCGTTTAGATTAAGGCATGAACATTTTGAGTTCTTGGTGATGTCATTTGGTCTGACCAATGCACCATCAGCTTTTATGGATATGATGAACCGGGTGTTCAAGGATTTCCTAGACAAGTTCATTGTGGTTTTCATCGATGACGTGTTGGTCTATTCCCGCAGTGCTGAGGAGCATGAGAAGCATCTGCGCTTGGTTCTATCGGAGTTGAGGAATCACAAGTTATTCGCCAAGTTGAGCAAGTGCGAATTTTGGTTGCCTCAGGTCTCATTTCTCGGCCACGTGGTGAACAAGGATGGGATCTCGGTCGACCCAGAAAAGATCGCAGTAGTGATGGATTGGAGCAGGTCGGGCACGCCCAAGGAGATCAGAAGCTTCCTAGGGTTGGCCGGCTATTACAGGAGGTTCGTGGAGGGTTTCTCTACCCTGGCTGCACCTTTGACCAGGTTGACTCAGAAGAACGCAACCTTTGTTTGGAGAAAGAAGTGCGAAGAAGCCTTCCTGGAGCTAAAGAATATATTGTGCATTGCTCCCGTCCTGACCCTACCTACTAAGGGTGTGGAGTATGATGTGTACGTGGATGCTTCGCATGTTGGTCTAGGTTGCGTGTTGATGCAGGTTGGAAAAGTGATTGCGTATGGGTCAAGGCAATTAAAGACTCATGAGAGAAATTACCCTACGCATGACCTTGAGTTTGCAGCGGTGATTTATGTGTTGAAGCTGTGGAGGCATCTACTTTATGGGGCTCAGTGCAAGATCTTCACTAATCACAAGAGCCTGAAGTACGTGTTCACGCAAAAGGAGTTTAATCTGCGCCTGTGGCGGTTGCTAGAGTATGTGGTTGATTATGATGTAGAGATCCAGTATCATCCAGGCAAGGCCAATATAGTGGCCGACGCCCTGAGCCGGAAGACGAGGAAGATCTTTAATCTCTCTGCCGATCGTTTAGTGGAAGAGTTCCTCCTTATGGATATCTTAGTGGGATTCTGTGGCATGCAGAGTAGTTTGGTAGTGGCAGAGCCGTCTTGGATTTCCCTTACTAGGTTTCACCAGAAGGATGATCCGGAACTTCTGCACTTATACCTCAGGACTTAGAGAGGGGAGTTGCCAGATTTCTCTATCGATGATACGAGTACTTTGAAGTACCGCGGCAGATTTTGCATCCCCGCTGTTGGAGAAATCAGGGGTATGATATGCAGAGAGGCTCATGGATCCAGTATTGCCTACCATCCGGGATCTACAAAGATGTATCGTGATTTGGAGCAAATTGCCTGGTGGTATGGGATGAAGAGTGATATAGCCCGATTTGTTGCTGAGTGCCACACTTGCAAGCGTGTGAAGGCCGATCACGGAAGGCCTGGTGGCAAGTTGACTCCGCTAGAGATCCCGACTTGGAAGTGGGAAAGTATTTCTATGGACTTCATTACGGGCTTACCAAAATCTCCAAGGGGATTTGATTATGTTTGGGTCATAGCGGATAGACTGATGAAGTGTGCTCACTTCGTGCCGTATAAGATTGACTATCTGATGAAGAAGATAGCAGATTTGTACTTGAATGAGGTCATCAGATTGCACGGTGTGCCTGTTAGCATCATTTTTGATCGAGACTCCCGGTTTACTTCTCGTTTTTGGCAGAGTCTGCAAGAGAGTTTGGGTACAGATCTGAGGTATTCTACTGCTTACCACCCACAGACCAATGGGCAGATGGAGCGGGTGAACTAGATAGTTGAGGATATGATCAGATGCTACATTCTAGACCATGGTGGAGCGTGGGATGAGCGACTGCGACTTATGGAGTTTGCATGCAATAACAGTTATCAAAAAAGTTTGCAAATGGCTCCGTTTGAAGCTTTGTATGGGAGGCGCTGCAGAACCCCCCTGTTTTGGGCTGAGGCAGGTGAGAGACCCTTGTTGGGTCCTGATGCGCTCGAGGAGATGGAAGTCACGGTGAAGTTCATTCGAGAAAAGCTTCGTCTAGCTCAGAAGAGATACGATAAGAACGCCAATCGGTGTAGGTCTGACTTGGAGTTTTCTGTAGGGGACCTTGTGTTTCTTAAGGTTCCCCGATGGTTGGTGCTAAGAGGTTTGGTAAGAACCGGAAATTGGACCCGAGGTATGTGGGCCCGTTTAAGATTGTTGAACGGATTGGCGTGTCAGCTTATAGGTTGGATTTGCCAGCAAACTTCCCAGGTGTTCATAATGTATTTCATGTAAGCCAATTACGGAAGTGTGTGCACAGTAGTGGGAAAGTCTTGAATGTTGTTCCCCAGTTGGAGCCTAATCTCTCTTTTATTGAAGTGCCGGTCCGCATTTTGGATACTCAAGATCGGGTGCTGCGAAGGAAGTCCATCCCGATGGTCAAAGTTCTATGGAAGAATCAGGGTTTTGAAAGCGCGACTTGGGAGTTAGAGTCGGCTATGAGGGAAGCTCACCCTCAACTGTTTCCCTTATTAGATTGGTTTGTTTTCTTCTTATAATGTTTGGCTTGTTACCTTTCCTTCTATAGTTGAGGCGTTGTGCGTAAAGTTTCGGGACGAAACTTTCTTTTAGGGGGAGTGACTGTAACGCCCCCGATTTTTCTGCAATTATTTAATTCTTGCTTGGCGTTACGTCGACGCATTTTCTTGGCTTGTGTCATCTGTGGAGTGTGGTATTAACTCCTTAGAACTAAGTGGCCCATTTTGTAGTCTATTGGCAAGATCTCCCTAGCAAGCCGGGTCATTTTGGGTGACCTAGTGTGGCCTCTCGGGGGATGCTTGTGTTTTGACTTCGGGTGGGTATAACTCGAGTTCTGTTCGTCGAAAAGTAATTTCGACTTCGTCGTTGTGTTCTTAGAGGGGATATTTAGCTACGGTGTGAATTTCGCCGAATTCCGAGGATGTTTGGTTTTCGCGTCGTTTTGGTATTTTATGAAAAATAAAACTATTTAATAAATATTATATAAAATATTATGTTTTTTGAAAGGATGCGGGTACTTGGCGGTTGTGCCTTGTCTTTTGTTCATTATTAATTAATTAGCTAATTAAGATTAGTAAGGGTGCTATATATAGGATAGTTTAGACTTAAGAGGTAACCGCTCCTGTTCACCTTCTTCCCCGTCCGCAGCACCTGTTCGCGGAAAACAGAAAAACCGCCGGAACTGCTCCCCTTCGGACGCCGAATCCGGGAGCGTTTGTAGACGGAATACGATTCCGAAAGTGGATTTGGATTTCTCTCTCCTAGACCTTCATTCCTACGGTGTTGCTGTTGCTGGTGCCGCGTGAGAGTAAAGGAGGCCGACCAAGCTTCGCCAGAAATTTGAGGCAAGTGGTATTCTTTCCCTTGCCGTGTAATTCTTTTTATATATCTCCTTGTTACCTTGTTAGCCCTAGGTTAGAAACCCTATTCTTGCTTGAAATCGGGTACAAAACCCAACTGTTGATGGAGAAGCCTAGTTCTCGGGATGTATGAGGGCTTGAGGGTTGGGTTAATTTCTTTCCTGTGCAGTAGTTGTAGCCGGATAGAGGAGAAAAACTATAGTTTAATTCTTATGCAAACCTATCTTGCTTAGGCTCGGGTTGGGGGTGTATGTGTGCTTGCCTGTGTAGTGGCTGTAGTAGAAGCCTTCCCCATACTTAGACTTGCTGGAGTTTTGATGGAGACGAATTTTTTTGCGGCTAAGTGTTTTGGCGTTGAGTGAGTCGACCTCACTCAACGCCAAAGACGTTTTATCGTTGAGAGTGGTGGACACACTCAACGCCGCAGTTTATTTTTGCGGCTAAGTACTTTGGCGTTGAGTGAGTCGACCTCACTCAAATCCAAAGCTATTTTATCATTTAGAGTAGTGGACACACTCAACGCCACAGTTTGTTTTTGCGGCTAAGTACTTTGGCGTTGAGTGAGTCGACCTCACTCAATGCCAAAGCTATTTTATCGTTGAGAGTGGTGGACACACTCAACGCCGCAGTTTGTTTTTGCGGCTAAATACTTTGGCGTTGAGTTAGTCGACCTCACTCAACGCCAAAGCTATTTTATCGTTGAGAGTGGTGGACACACTCAATGCCGCAGCTTGTTTTTGCAGCTAAGTACTTTGGCGTTGAGTGAGTCGACCTCACTCAACGCCAAAGCTATTTTATCGTTGAGAGTGGTGGACACACTCAACGCCGCAGTTTGTTTTTGCGGCTATGTACTTTGGCGTTGAGTGAGTCGACCTCACTCAACGCCAAAGCTGTTTTGGCGTTGAGAGAGGTGGACTCACTCAATGCCACAGTTGGTTTTTTTATGGCTAAGTGCTAAGGCGTTGAGTGAGTGGACCTCACTCAACGCCGTAGCTGTTTTGGCGTTGAGTGAGGTTAGCTCACTGAAAACCAGAGCCTGTGTTGTTGAAGATGTTGAGGGAGTGGACCTCACTCAACACCGTAGTTGTTTTGGCATTGAGTGAGGTTAGCTCACTCAACGCCATAGCCTGTTTTGCTGAAGGCATTGAGGGAGTGGACCTCACTCAACGCCGTAGCTGTTTTGGCATTGAGGTTAGCTCACTCAACGCCATAGCCTGTTTTGCTGAAGGCGTTGAGGGAGTGGACCTCACTCAATGCCATAACTGTTTTGGCGTTGAGCGAGGTTAGCTCACTCAACGCCACAGCCAGTATTGCAGAAGGCGTTGAGTGAGTGAACCTCACTCAACGACCTAACTGTTTTGGCGTTGAGTGAGGTTAACTCACTCAACGCCACCGTCTGTTTAGGCGTTGAGTGAGTGGGGCTCACTCAATGCCATGCCGTGTTGAGTCATCTCAACGCTTTTCCCTTACCTTGATATTCTCTCCCGAGTGAATTCCTCGATTTTGAGGTTCCTTGTCGGCTATATTTTTTTTCAAAAAGCCGAATCGTGGGTCGTGGTTAGTAGTGGTGGTTTGAAGCTCTTAATGGGGGAGGTGTTGTGTAATTTAGCCGAGGCCACCCTTTTTCTTTTATCTTGCTCCAGGCACGGGCTGGGCAAGTGGGTGGGAGGTCCCTAAAGCTTTCACATGTAGACCCCTGAGCTTTGTTTCTTGGAAATGGTGGTTGGGGGACTGAGTTTGCCTCCAACCCGGATCCGCGTTGTTTTTGCTACTACCATCTCTCACAGCTTAGGGTGTTAGACATGTCTTCCTTTATAAATTTGCAACGTTTGGGCTCATGGTAGCCTGATGAACTCTGCAGGATTTATTTTTGGGCAGGGTTGTTGCTGTTTCCTCGCACTTAGTGCTTTTCTTTTTGTCTTGCCTTTGACAGTGGTGCTTATTTTCGGTTTACTTACTCTTCTTGCTTACCTTATAACCTAACATTTCCGCACAGCTTACTTGTTTAGCTTGCTGAGGTATTCTTTTCTCCTTTGAATGCCTCAGGTTCTGGTTAGTAGCCAATTAGGCGGCTAGTTGTGCTGTGCCATTGCTGGTGGTCTCTCGTACCATGGAGATTAGTCTCTTAGTCTCGTGAGGTAGTTTTGTGCTTCTTTCTTACAGACATACATACTTTCTAGTGGGTTCGTGTCAGTTTGTTGGCGCCAACTGGTAGTTTTACCTTGATACTAGATATGTTAACTTTCTGCTGCTACCTTTTTCTGGAGATAGTCTACTTGCTCTTGGGATGATTTATGCTAGGTTGCTAGTTACTTTTAAACCTAAAAACACTATTATAAGTATACCTCATGATCAACATGTTTTATAAAACTCATCACTATTTTCCAAATAACGTAAAAAGATCGTTTTCCTATATATATAGTATAAATTAAATGTAGGGTCCTGCATAGTATAAGTTGTCCTCTGGGGACACTTATGCACTCTTTTAGGATGTCGAACCTGAATAAAGTATTTTCCACAGCATATAAGTATAGTTTTTAAATTGTGGACTAGTTGATCCACTGTGCCGAGGGATACGACCTTTAAAAATATAACTTATTTTCTAATCATATAACTTATGAATTTTATAAAGAAAAGTAGATAGTTTTGCCTTAGCGTCAGCAGTTATCCCCTGCTCGGCGTGGCATCACGATGTGTGTTTTCTCATACTCTTGGTCTTCTTTAATTTGGAGAAAATGCGGGTTATGACAGGAAGCATCACCAGAGGGGAGAAGATGAGGATGTTTCGTCCAACAATGTTGAACACTGTGGCCAGTGCGGCCACAATGAGAATAGAGAAAGCAGGAAGGACCCCGTCCGCCTGATTGGTGGCTGCGGCCACCAGAGTCACTCCGCTGAGTCTGGTGAGCATAGGTGTCCTGTAAAGGAGGGAGGGAAACACAGGATGTTGGAGAAGAGAGGTAACCGCGACTATGCGAGCAACTGTAGAATCTAAGGTGGGTGAGTACGCCTTGCCAAGAATTTACTGACGGATCATATCATAGGACTCAAGAAGCTGCAAAAGGTAGTACACAACAAGAAGCTCCTAGAAGTGCTTGTGTTACTCGGCCAAGTCTACTGAGAAGGGCCGATTCTGGAGGATCTCGGCACCGAGATCCTGAACTTGTTGGTAAGCAGCCGCAGGAGACATAGAGGGATGCGAAAAGAGGTCCGCATAGAGAGTATATATGCATGACGTCTGAGCACCCTTGGAGTAGAGAGCGGCTAGGTGAAGCCAAGCTGCCTTAACCATCTCATCATGACGGATCGTGGGAAGGCATTCATCAGAAAGGTTGTTTGCCAGCCATGTGCGGAGGAGTGCATCACTAGCATCACAGTCATCAAACAAACTAGACATGAAAGGAGGATGGTCATCAGTGAGATGATGGCGCTTGCGCTGAGAATGAAGAAGAAAAGTGAAGTAGACACTCCAGTCGGGATAGTTGGAGCCGATAAGTTTAGAGATGGTGCAAAGGTTCCCGGAAGAAGGAGGAGGAGGGTGGTCCACGGGAGTCGTGGTGGTAGAGGTGTCAGATAAAGCCATAGAGAGAAGAAGTCGCGCGAGAATAAGACAGGCCGCGCAAACAGCAGACAGAAGAGACAACACAAACTATAGTGGCCACACAAATTAGGGAGACAAGGAGACCGCAGCGGACATGAGAGAAACCCACAGCGGATAAAAGAGAACTGCAACGGTCATGATGTCAGCACACCAGCGACCAGAAAAGCCACGACCAAGAAGCAGCGCAAAGCATAGGGAAGAAGTCGCGTAGACAAAACTGGGAGTCTGTGCGATCAGAAGAGAAACCGCGCGACCAAAGAGAGATCGTGGGAAGAAAGGGATAAGAGAGAGGCCACGAGAGATAGGTCACGAGCAGAATTAGATCGCGAACAGAGACAAATCGCGAACAAAAATAGGTCGTAAGAGATAGGCCGTGAATAGAAAGGGCAGCGACCAAGAAACTAAAGAATCCGCACGAACAGAAAGCGAGAAGAAAGGAGAAATCGCGCGGTCAGAAGAGGAGCACAGAATAGGTGGAAGAAATCGTGTCCTCTGATATCATGTTAGAACAGGAAAAAGAAGCCGGAACTTTGGAATAACAGAAAGTTTTATTATCCAAAAAGATGTCTATTACAAAGGTATAGCCTCCCTTTTATAGAATGGAGGAGAGAAAAGAGAATACAAATAAAAAATGTGGGACTAATAGAAAGCAACTATATACAACACAGACCGCACAAGCTGCGAGGTTAGGCTAACCGCCCGGCTACACAAACAACCCGTTGGTGAGACTCTAGAACAAGCCATCAGACAAGCCGCCAGACTACTGATCTCCAAGTCGCCTTAGACAAGCCACAAGACCGCCCCATCTCCAATCTGCCAGTCAGATCGCCAAATCGCCCGGTCTTCATGTTGCAACATATTTGAAGGGAACTAAGGATGTTAAGTTGGTCTATCATAAAGTTCAAAACTTTGAGTTAGTGGGGAATACGGATTCTGATTTTGCGAGGTGTAAAGATGATAAAAAGTCTACTTCAGGATATATCTGTAATTTTTTTGGTGGGGCCATTTCGTGGAAGAGTGTCAAGCAGACATTCATCACTTTATTCACAATGCATGCAGAGTTCTTCGATCTTTTTGGAACTTCCACTCACGCAGTATGGCTTAAGAATTTCATTATAGTGTTGAAGGTCATCGATTCTATAGCTGGACTCATCAGATTATACTGTGATAATATTTCTGTAGTTATATTTTCGATGAACAATAAAAGTATCACAGGGTCTAAGCACATGAAAATTAAGTTTTTGACCGTTAAGGAATTGGTCAAGAATGGTGACATTTTGGTGGTGCATTTAGGGACAGATAACATGTTAGTCGATTCACTTACTAAAGGTCTTTGCCCTAATGTGTTTCAAAAACATATTTTTAAAATAAGGCTTAAAGAGTCAATTGAATTATTAGATTAGTGGGAGATTACATGAAGCTCCAATTCATTTATCTGTCTTTTGTTTTGCACTTTGTTTAATTAATTAATAATTAAAGAATATTCATTCAGGAATATCATTAAGTTTTGATATTCATTGAATTTTTGTGGCACGTTACACTTCATTCAATGTCTCATGACTTGTGTCAGTCGGAGCATAAGGTCTAAGACACTTCATTTGAATTATGGCATGTAGTACGTCTTTTGACACTTGAATTTTAAAACCTTAAGGTTGAATATACTTGTTCTTTTGATCACTTAAGAACTTCTCGCAACATGGTTTAGTGCATTCATTTGAGAAGTTTGGTTGACCACCAAATTAGAATTGCCTTCATGTGCACATTTTTAGTATGTTGTTTTATGTTTTTTATAACCATGCTTTGTCTATGTCGATTAGATCTGTAAGTTATTGTGACTATAGACACGGGTTGAAATCTTGAGCGCCTTTAGGTTTTCGGTAACCACCGCTCATCCTCCTCCTCGTTTTGGATTTCTAGGAGAAAAAGCTAAGGGCTTCTTCTTCGAATAGTAGGTGGTGACATATCTTTTCCTCTATAGCATTTGCATGAAGTGGAACTTTTCCTTGATCGATCCAGAGGAAGAGCTTAGGAGTAGTTTCAGTTTTTTCGCATGGAGGAGAAACATCGATGGTTCTGGAGAAAAAAGCCCCTAGTTTTTGTCCCAGAAATCCAAAACGAGGAGGATGAGTGGCGGTTATCGAAAACCTAAAGGAGCTCGGGATTTCAGCCCTTGTTCACCGTTTGGGCCAGAATATTCTTTAGATTTTCAAAATTAGACTTAATAGGAGAGGCTCAATATTTTGGAGTTACAAAAATTTAATTGGGTCAATGAATCCCATTAAATATCCAAAATAAATAAAAGTGACCCCCCAATGAAATCAATTAGATTTCATGATTCTGCCAAAATTTCGTGTCAAGGGTAAGATCGAGTTTGCGACTGAATTTACGAGACAGTATGCCCCACATATCACAAGCTTCAACCATTCGCGCAACTAAACTAACACACGCTTGTAGAAGTCCAGATAGACTCAAGTATTCACATACGACTCTACCGGGACGTCTCGATGAATTGAGTCCACCTTACGGGAAATTTCTAATGCTAAGGACATAGAGTTTCGATACTTTCCCACTAGAACCTCAAACAGACCCCCAAGCCACAGCGAGGAGGTTCCATCACACACCCGAAAGATCTTAGATCGCTTCCCCTCTCAATCAAGTGCTGGACCGGGCTCCTTGAAAGGGCATTGAGAGCTCTGATGGCGACGGCCACCACGACGGCCAACTGGGTGATGAAGATGACGACCATAGCGGTGTTACCGTGATTGAAGATGAAGACGATGCTCCACCATCAAGAGACTTGCGGCGCCGTAGCGGGCACGGCTACAATCTTCGCCCACGTAACAAAAATAAGCTTTAAATTTATTTTATTATTTGGTCTGCCTTTATCTGATTATATGTGATATTGGGCACTATGTTATTTTGTCATTTCATTTCTGCAACATTTTTATTTTGGGCTGCTAATAGCCACATGGTTGTAAGCCTTATATAAGGCCAAGTTGATATTTGTTATTTAGACTAATATTGAAATCAATAGCATTTGCTTTGCCTAAACCTAATTTCCCTCTTTCCCTCCTCTTAGTCGCCGCCCCCTTCAAGGTTTTCTCAAGGGAATTCGGCCACCCCTCTCCTCCCTTGCTTGGCCGCCCTCTTCCCCTCCTCTCTATCTCTAACCATCCAACGTTCTCCCCTCTCTCTATCTTCTCTCCACCAAATCACTTTCAATCTTTTTGAAATTTTCGGCCACCTTGGAGGTGGGAGATCTCGTGCAAGGAAGAATCAAGTTTGGAGAATCATATACGGCGAGAAGCGAAGGAGACGAACAAGACCTTCATCCGTGGCGCGTTTCCCGTGGATTTCAAAAGGGAAGAGCGGTCGTTATTCGTGGATCCAACATCTCGGATCTACGTTTCCGAGTGGGGTAACGAAATTCCTACATAAGAGATTCTTTTCTTTGATTAGTTCTTGTGGTGGACGGATTTTGCGTGACTTCCTCAAATTGTTAAATTTTCGCGGTGTTTTCTATAAAATAGATTTGATATTTTCATTTGGTTTTCCGAAAGATCTCGCGAGAGGATTGGCGCTCCTCGCTTTTGTTTTGTTGGGATAGATCCTACCATTTTTTCGAATCGTGATTCTTTTTTGGTGGATCTATTTTGGTACAACTCCAAAGCTCGATCGGAATTAATATTATTCCATTTAGCCGGAAAGGATTTTGGCCTATAGTCATTCTCCGTTCCACTTGCGGATCGGCTATCCGTATGTTAGCGCGAACGATAAATAAACTTTATTGTGGACGCTGTGTTTCGTTTGTGTGCGGATTAGGGAGCGACAAACGTCGTAAAGGTCGTAGTCTCGCCTTCCTAGTAGGATCCTTAGGCGTAGCCCACTTCAGTTTTGGTATCAAAGCGAGGTTCGTGTTGATTTCTCAATCGACACCGTCCTTACGCTCCCCTTTCATAGGACGTCGATCCACACTGGTCGTGCACGTTTCGTAGTCACCAAATCATAAATTCTTCATTTGGTCTGCATATAACAAAAAAAAATCAAAAAAAAATTCTGCTAAAAATTACAAAAAAAATCTGAATTTTCTACATATTTTTCTAAGCATAAAAGTCTAAAACAATATTTTCGTTCTCCAATTCATTAAGCATATAAAAATCCTAATTTATAAAATTCTTGTCCAAACAATCTTTTGTCTAGGTAAGACACCCAGTATCACTGTCGTTCATGCGCACGAGACTTGGCACGGAGTATCCTCCATCCACCTCACACATGGCCGACAACCATGATGATGAGCACGCACCTGCAACAATCGCGGCGCTTAGGGAAGAGTTTAACACCAGGTTCGATGCACTCACTTAGTTAATACAAGGGTTGGCTGTAAATCAGGCGGGGCCTCAAAATCCCGGCGTTGGGATAAATCGACCGGGGCCACCACCCCAGCCCGCTAACCAACGAGAAGAGCGACAAAATCACCCTCGTGATCAGGACTACGAGTACGCACCTCGAGCCCCTTATGAGTTCGACTTAACTAGGGCCGTTAAAATGAAATCACCATCCTACGATGGCTTGGGTGAACCCCAAGTATTTCTAAACTGGATCATGGATATCGAGTGCTATTTTGAGTGGCACGACCTGACAGACGTTGAGAAGGTGCGGGTAGCACGAATGAAGCTTCTAGGTAGAGCCAAAACGTTCTGGTTGAACGAAGAGAGGTGTCTAGGTACCGTGAATGGAGCACCCCCAATTGGGTGGGCTGCCATGAAGGCGCTCCTGCATGATCAATATGTCCCGGCGTATCACCGAACCCAAATGTTCGACGAGCTTGCCACCCTTCGACAAGGGGGCCAATCGGTAGCGGAGTACATGGGACAACTCAAGGATATGATGGTGCGTTGTGATATTCGAGAAATGCATGAGGTCACACTATCTTGTTTCCGTAAGGGACTTAATACGGACATCCAAGGCAAGCTTTTGTGTTATGGTCACACGGACCTTAACACAACATTCAATGACGCATTGGATATAGAAAAGCACAATGCCCACAAGTCTAAGGGACGAGCATTCCAGAAGGAAAAATCCATCTTAGGACCCCCACCTTCGTCATCCATACGAGACAAAGGAAATTTTGGTCGACTGACTCAAGTTCCATAGTAATTACCGCTAGGAACAATAAAAATCCCAATGGTGAGAGAGTTCCTATAGGACAAATTAATAAGAATAATGCCACCTGTTACTCGTGCGAAATTCAAGGGCACTACTCTAGTGAGTGTCCCACTAAGAGTAAGCCTCTGGCACTATTAGATTCCTCATCCGAGCCTGCTGAGCTCGTCTATGAAACTGGCGGTGAATCTGACGCCGAGCCGAGTGATATTGATGACGACTCCTTTATGATGGTTATGAGATGTATTCTGAATACACCACGTGCGACGGACGATTACAATCGGACGAATATCTTCTCGGTAAATTTTAAGAACGGTGACAAGTGGTGTAAGTTAATAATCGATAGCGGTAGTTGTATGAATGTCGTTTTGGAGAATGTCATCACTCGAATGCACTTAGTCACTGAGTCGCATCCACATCCGTATAAGATAGCATGGGTGAACAAAACGTCTATCGCAGTTTCTAAACGATGCTTGGTACCGCTTACGGTGAAGAATTATGTCGATAAGGTGTGGTGCGATGTCATCCCTATGGATGTTTGTCATATTGTACTAGGACGTCCATGGCTTTATGATTATGACGTGACTCATTTTGGTAAAGCCAACACCTGCGAGTTCAAGTTCAATGGTAAGACAATTGTTTTGAAGCTCACACCACCTAAGGACCCGTCGATTGCTTCCAAGGATACAGTGGTGCCTGTCGAAAGGAAAACGATAAGTTTTATAAGTAGGAAGGAGTTAGAACATGAAACCTTTCTAGATGGCGTCATTTATGCGTTAGTATGTCTACAGGTAAAAGAAGATTCACCGTCTTTAGAGAACCTACCGTCATCTCTGCGTGCGTTATTGGAAGAATATAGGGACGTCTATCCGGTAGATTTACCTCCCAAGTTGCCACCAATCAGGGATATTCAACACGAAATTGACTTCGTCCTAGGCTCATCCTTGCCTAACCTACCCCATTACCGACTCAATCCCTCCGCACATAATGAACTACAAACATTAATTTCCGATTTATTAGCAAAAAGAATTTATCCGCCATAGTAAAAGCCCTTGTGCCGTCCCTGCCTTGTTGGTCCCGAAGAAAGATAAGTCTTGGAGGTTGTGTGTAGACTACCGGGTCATCAATAAAATAACTGTCAAGTATAGGTTTCCCATCCCCCGTTTGGACGTTCTATTGGATATGTTATCCGGTGCCACCGTGTTCTCGAAATTGGATTTAAAGAGTGGTTACCACCAAATAAGGATTCGGGAGGGAGACGAATGGAAAACGGCCTTTAAATCTAAGGACGGGATTTACGAGTGGTTAGTGCTAGGAGAGGGACTCACCAACGGACCAAGTACTTTCTCACGGTTAATGACTCAAGTATTTAAGCCATACATGGGTAAATTTGTCGTAGTCTATTTAGATGATATTTTGGTGTTTAGTACCTCGCCGATCGATCATGAAACTCATTTGCGGACCATCCTTACTACATTGCGCCAAGAGAGCTTATATATTAGCTTTAAGAAGTGCGCGTTTGGGGTGACTTCCGTGGAATTTCTAGGATACATAGTGAGCGTTGAGGGTATTCATGTTGATCCTAAGAAGGTCCAAGTGATTAGAGAGTGGCTGGAACCCCAAACTATTAGGGATGTTAGGAGTTTTCATGGATTGGCCACGTTTTATCGACGATTCATTCGCATTTTTTGTAGTATCATGGCACCAATCACTGAATGTATGAAGAAGGGTGATTTTACATGGACCAAATCAGCCACTAGCGCGTTTCGAATGATTAAGGATCGGATGTCTGAAGCCCCCCTACGACGGTTGCCGGATTTTAATAAAGTGTTTGAACTATCATGCGACGCTTCGGGGATAGGAATTGGAGGAGTGTTAAGCCAAGAGGGACATCCGGTTGGATATTTTAGCGAGAAACTTGCGGGCCCAAAATTAAATTATTCCAATTATGATCGTGAGTTTTATGCCGTGATACGTTGTCTCCAACATTGGCGACACTATCTCATATTGAAAGAATTTGTAATCCTCTCGGATCATGAGGCTTTAAAATTTGTAAACACCCAAAGTAAGATCAGCCCTCGGCACGCCAAATGGGTCTCATACCTTCAGGAGTATACTTTCATTATCAAGCACCTCAAGGGTACGTTAAACCGTGTGGCGGACGCCCTTAGTCGAGTCACCTTATTACTATCTACCATGGAGGTCTCGGTCATAGGATTTGAGAGAATCAAAGATGAGTATATACAGTGACCGGATTTCAAGGACATATATTTCGCCGCTCAGGACAAGTCCCCTTCCACAATTTCGGCGTATTACATCTGTGATGGGTACCTATTTAAGCATACGCAACTATGTATTGCCCGCTCTTCGTTACGCCATTTTATTATATGGGAGTTACATAGTGGAGGATTAGGTGGACACTACGGTCGCGATAAAACGATCACAGTTGTGGAGGATAAATTTTTTTGGCCGGGTCTCAAGCCAATGGTCAATAAAATCGTAGGGAGCTGCCGCGTATGTCAATTAGCAAAGGGTACCAAGACCAATGCGGGTCTTTACACACCCCTTCTGATTCCCTCTGCCCCATGGGTGGATGTTAGCATGGACTTCATATTGGGCCTTCCATTGACATTTAGGCGTCACGATTCCATTTTGGTCATAGTGGACCGATTCTCCAAAATGGCTTATTTTATCGCTTGTCATAGCACCAACGATGCTTCACATGTCGCTAAGTCTTATTTTAAGGAGGTCATAGCATATCGGGGTGTCCCCAAAACCATCGTGACCGATAGAGATGTTAAGTTTACTAGCTACTTTTGGAAAACACTTTGGAAGTTGTTGGGCACTAGACTTATGTTTTCATCGGCCTATCACCCCCAAACGGATGGGCAAATAGAAGTTGTTAACCGTAGTTTGGGAGGATTACTTCGTTTCTTAATGGGTGATCATAAAGGTACATGGGATCTTATTCTTCCTCACACTCAGTTAGCCTATAATAATTCTAAGAATAGGTCCACCGGGTTATCGCCAAATGAGATAGTGCATGGATATAAGACGCCCGTGCCTCTTGACTTGATTCCGTTACCACCATCATTTAAATCAAGTCAATTTGCACAGGACTTCGCCTCGCACGTTCACACTCTCCATGAGCACATTGGCAAGGCGTTAGCTAAACAATATGTTATTTATCAATCGAATGCTAGCATACATAAGCGAGCAGTCCCCTTAAAGATTGGTGATTTGGTAATGGTATGCCTTATCCCTGAACGGTTGCCTTTGGGCACCATAAAAAAATTAGCGAATAAGAGAGCCGATCCTTTTCGGGTTTTGAAGAAGCTAGGTGAAAATGCATATTTATTACAGTTACCTGCTGAGTGGGGAATCTCCCCTGTTTTTAACATTTCGAATTTAACGCTTTATGTCGCTCCACCACCAGAACTGTCAGTCTCTCCGTTTCATATTTCCACAATACCGTCTAAAGGGGTGGGGGTGAGAATATTTCTGGATCGCTCTCCCTTTCGAACTCTTCGGGAGGTACGTTGTCTATTGATGATGCAACTTATTTTTCTTCTTCGCCTAACGCTTTTCCAAGGTTCCCCTGAACTGATTTCTTGCCTGATAAGATTTTGCAGGATGCGGTGTTTTCTACTGCCGACGGCGACATTCACAGGTTTTTGATCAGATGGCGTGGTCGTCCAGCTTCGGACGACTCTTGGATTTCTTCGGCAGAACTGGCTCTTCTCGATGTAGATCTCCTCCACCGTTACCGTCCAGCCCACTCATCGGTGATGAGTCCTTTTGAGAGCAGGAGGATTGATGGCGACGACCACCACGATGGCCATATGGGTGATGAAGACGACGACCATGGCGGTGTTACCGTGACTGAAGATGAAGACGATGCTCCACCATCAAGAGACTTGCGGCGCCGTAGCGGGCACGGCTACAATCTTTGCCCACGCAACAAAAATAAGCTTTAAATTTATTTTATTATTTTGTCTGCCTTTATCTGGTTATATGTTATATTGGACACTATGTTATTTTGTCATTTCATTTCTGCAACATTTTTATTTTGGGCTGCTAATAGCCACATGGTTGTAAGCCTTATATAAGGCCAAGTTGACATTTGTTATTTAGACTAATATTGAAATCAATAGCATTTGCTTTGCCTAAACCTAATTTCCCTCTTTCCCTCCTCTTAGCCGCCGCCCCCTTCAAGGTTCTCTCAAGGGAATTCGGCCACCCCTCTCCTCCCTTGCTTGGCCGCCCTCTTCCCCTCCTCTCTATCTCTAACCATTTCAAAAGGGAAGAGCGGTCGTTCTTCGTGGATCCAACATCTCAGATCTACGTTTCCGAGTGGGGTAACAAAATTCCTACATAAGAGATTCTTTTCTTTGATTAGTTCTTGTGGTGGACGGATTTTGCGTGACTTCCTCGAATTGTTAAATTTTCGCGGTGTTTTCTATAAAATAGATTTGATATTTTCATTTGGTTTTCCGAAAGATCTCGCGAGAGGATTGGCGCTCCTCACTTTTGTTTTGTTGGGATAGATCCTACCATTTTTTCGAATCGTCATTTTTTTTTGGTGGATCTATTTTGGAAAACTCCAAAGCTCGATCGGAATTAATATTATTCCATTTAGCCGGAAAGGATTTTGGCCTATAGCCATTCTCCATTCCACTTGCGGATCGGATATCCGTATGTTAGCGCGAATGATAAATAAACTTTATTGTGGACGCTGCGTTTCGTTTGTGTGTGGATTAGGGAGCGACAAATGTCGTAAAGGTCGTAGTCTCGCCTTCCGTGTAGGATCCTTAGGCGTAGCCTACATCAAGCTCCTAACTACCCACCCGGAAACCACGTTGAATAGTAAGCTGACATTATTGCCTACCAAAGCTAGCTAGGGGGAACCCAAAAGATCTCTTCCCCAAATGTGCCCTTGGGGGTCCTTTAATAGTTTACTTGGAATGATTCGCTGATAGCGAAATCCTACTTTTTGATTTTACTAAATGATGGGTTACACCCTCATTTAT
The DNA here is from genome assembly GCA_039513925.1 of Platanthera zijinensis. Lineage (NCBI taxonomy): Eukaryota > Viridiplantae > Streptophyta > Magnoliopsida > Asparagales > Orchidaceae > Platanthera > Platanthera zijinensis. The sequence continues at coordinate 52,609,700 of CM077090.1, read as the reverse complement.
AAGGAGGATTGCAACATGATCTCCCCCCAAAGTGGGAGATCATGGAATTGACTAGTCAAACCCACCTCCCATGAACTCCCCATGATGGGGGAACATGGGGATAGGCCCACTCCCTCTCTCTCCACCAAGTAACCACTCCTATTTAGGGAAAATCGCCATTGCCACCGGCCTAGCCGGCCTTGCCATCGGCCAAGCCGTCGCCACCACCTAACTGTCGTCCTAGCCTCATAGCCTCCACAGCCTCCGGCCTTGCCGCCGGCCTTGACGCTGGCCTAGCCGCGTAACCGCCGGCCTAGCCGCCTAGCCGCCGGCCTAACTGCCGCTTAACTGTCGTCCGATCCTGAAGAGCTCTCCTTACCATCCGATCTGGCAGGTAACCACCCACTAACCCACCAAGTTAGTGGTGGGACCCACCATACTCCTCTCCTAGAGGCTATAAAAGGAACCCCAAGGCCTCCTCATAATTCATCTTTCAGCTCCAGAGTCTTCTTCTTCCTCAAGCCAGAGCTATGTCAGGCTCCTCCCTTTGATCATCTTCCAGCCACCTCGAGCCACCTCGAGCCACCTCGAGCCACCTCGAGCCACCTCGAGCCACCTCGAGCCACCTCGAGCCACCTCGAGCCACCTCGAGCCACCTCGAGCCACCTCGAGCCATCTCGAGCCACCTCGAGCCACCTCGAGCCACCTCGAGCCACCTCGAGCCACCTCGAGACACCAGTGGGCCACCAGCAGGAAAAAAATTAAGTCGCGGAACAAACCAAAGGAGGAAGAGAATCACTAAAAGCGGATAAGCGTTGAGGCCGCGATCCAAGCTTCCAAGCACCAGAACCACCTCTCGGCTTCTAGCATCCAATTGCTCCCGCAGCGCATCCTATTGCCCATTAGAGCGGAAATCTCTCTCTCACCCCCCAAATTGTAACGGGGAGTGGCATGTCGCCCCCGATTCTACATACCCATTGTAACCGCAAAGCAGCTAATGGATTTTGACCGGCACAGACCCGGTCACGTTGTTTTTACCGGGTTGAAGGGGTTTTCAACATCAAAACCTCTTGTGTCATCTATCTCATTTCATTGACTGTGTGCACGCTGGACGATCCCGAGAGCTAAGGTGGTCCAGTTTATTCCGGTCTGACCGGGACACCGAGTTAGTCTGTAACAGTTTGGCACCGTCTGTGGGAACCACTATTCCCAACATCCTTTAGAAACCAAGACCTCCATCCTTGCAACGTTCAAGTTCTGCTTCAATGGAAAAAAGAAGCGCCCGCACAACTGAAGGATCCACCCTTGGCGGACACGAGTAACCTGAACGCTCCCACTCTTTGGTGGACGTGCTGCCTACAGCTGAAGTCACTTTCGTCCCTGTCACCGCTTTGGAGGGGCATGTTCGCCAGATGGAAGAGCAACAAACCGAAATGCTCACCCTGCTCAGGAATCTGGGAGCGCCTCATGCTCCTCCTCTTGCACCAGCTAATCCCCCACAACCAAATCATGACCCTCCAAGGAATAGAGGCAACATCCAATTCAAGGATACTCCCCTATGAATACCACCCGCACTAACGTGATGTTTGCAATTCAGAATGATCTGACATTCCACCGGCCAAGAATTCCTCAGCCATTCAAACGAGCTGATTCACCGCCATCAGGAGAACTCTCCGCCTCAACCAGACATTGTCTGCACAAAGAATACGACATAGAGAAGGAATTCTCAAGTACAAGTAGCTCCCCCACGCCCGCAGCATTACTGCAAGAGATGCATGATCGCCACCTCGCCAATCCTCATTATGAAGAGAGCCTTGGAAACGTGATGGGTCTCGATACCTCGGCCACGAAGCAGGGACTAAGTGAACATCTACCCAACTACAACTCACCTGACTCCTGGGAAGGCCCGGGTCTATAAGATGGCTTTGAAATCAACAGTTTCAGTGGAACCGACTACCCGCTAGTGCACGTGGAGTGTTTTGAAGCTATCATGCACGCTCGTAATGCCTCAGATCAACTCATGGTCCAGGCATTTCTGACAACATTAAGAGGGAAAGCTCGAGCTTGGTTTCATTTTCTGCAAGAAGAGAAGATAAACAGCTACATTGAACTCACATCTCTCTTTATCAAAAGTGTCATGACGGTTAGAAAGCTCACACATGAAATTCCAAGCCCGTATAAAGTTCAGAAAAGGAAATTAGAAAACAGTGTGTACCCTGAGCATAAGAGAAACTCCGAACAGCGCACAAGTATATACCAAGGGCGAAAGTTGCGTCAGTTTACGGAACTCAATGCCCCCTAGGCAAGATCTTTGAAGCAATTCGTAACCACCCGGCCTTATGCAGGCCCAGGTCGCTTGCCCCTAGTCGAAGAGATTTGTCTAAGTATTGCAAGTATCATCGGGGTCATGGCCACAACACCGACGGTGAAATCGGCTAAAGAAAGAGATCCATCGATTGACCATCCTGGGGTTGGTTGATCAATTCCTATCAAGAAAGAGGTTTCCTCCTAGTCAGAGAATGAGATGTACAACCATCAGAATTGGCGAGCCCTCCACCGAGTTAAACCAAGTTCTAGGGGACGGAGAGATTACCGTTCATGTGTTGTTTTTATCAACACTACTTCAACTCAAACTAACCACTGGCAACCTCGAGCTAACATCTGCCAGTGCACGTGTTTCGGAGAACGCCCCAGTACCAGTCATAGGCACCATTACTCTTCCGGTCACTCTTGAAGAGGCACCTGGGCAAGCAACTTATGACATACATTTCGTTGTCGTCCAAGCTGATTCTGACTACACCGCAATACTCCAACAATCGCTCATGGATGTTTTCCAATCTCGCTCCCGCGACTTCCATCCTTGAGTCGTTTCCTTTTTCAGTCATTTTTATTTGTTATTGTAAAAACCGCAAGCTCAAGCTTGTACAAACTATCTTTTTGCTATTTTCTTAGTAAGGTTAAGGTCCACAACCGGATAGAGTACCTAAATTCTACTGCAGACGGATCGTGTATTTACATTCTTTGGCAATTGGTCCATATCCAACTAATCGACGGGAAGCCCCCGTACAAACAAAGTCTCGGGCAACCCCCGTGCAAACAAAGCCACGGGCAACCCCTGTGACAACAAATTTGCGAGCAACCCTCACGTACACTCCCCATGGGGGCCTGCCCCCCTCACGATGAAGCCTCGAGCAACCCTCACACAAACTCCCCGTGGGGGCCTTCCTCCCTCACGATGAAGCCGCGAGCAACCCTCGCGCAAACTCCCTGTGGGGGCCTGCCCCCCACACGATGAAGCCGCGAGCAACCCTCGGACAAATTCCCCGTGGGGGCCTGCCCCCTCACGATGAAGCCACAAGCAACCCTCACGCAAACTCCTCGTGGGGGCCTGCCCCCCTCACGATGTAGCCGCGAGTAGCCCTTATGCAAATAAAGCCGCGAGCAACCCTCGCGCAGACTCCCGATAGGGGGCCTGCCCCCACACTATGATGCTGCGAGCAGTCCTCGTGCAAGCTAAGCGGCGGGTAGCCCCTGTGCAAACTAAGCTGCGGGCAGCTCTCGTGCAAACAAAGCCTCGATCAACCCTAGCATACACTCCCCATGGGGGCCTGCCTTCCTCAAGATGAAGTCGCGAGCAGCCCTCGTGCAAACAAAGCTGCGAGCAACCCTAGCGCAAACTCCTCGTGGGGGCCTGCCCCCCTAACAATGAAGCCGCAAGCAACCCTCGCGCAAACTCCTCTGTGGGCCTGCCCCCTCATGATGAAGCCAAGAGAAGCCCTCGTGAAAACGAAGTCACGAGCAACCCTCGCGCAAACTCCCTGTGGGGCCTACCCCCCCCCCCCCCCCCCCCCTCACGATGAAGTCACGTGCTGCCATCATGCAAACCAAGCCGCGAGCAACCCTTGCGCAAACTCCCCGTGGTGGGGCCTGCCCCCCTCACGATGAAGCCTTGAGCAGCACTCGTGCAAACTAAGCCGCAGGAAGCCCCCGTGCAAATTAAGTCATGGTCGTGCAAACTAAGCCGCGGGCAGACCCCAGGCAAACTAAGTCGCAGGCAGCCCTCGCGCAATCAAAGCCGCGGACCAGAGCCGCGCAAACAAAGTCATGGACTGATTCTGTTGATGATTTCCTTCTGAAGTCTTTTCTCCCCATTTAGAAGAATCTCTTTGCAAAGAGACTCATCAACTCTTAATTTGATGGAGAAGTTTCTGATTCTTCAGAAGCTTTAAAGGCAATATTTTGTTCCTTCCTAGTTGGTGTAGTAGTCTTTTGTTGTTCAGCTTCTCTTGTCTTCAGGAGCTGTTCATAGGATTTTAGCTTTCCTAAGACTTATTCTGTTGTCATCTCATGTGTGCTTCTGGTCTCTATGATAGGCTAGATTCTAGAATCCCATGAGCTGGGGAAGCACATGAGAATCTTGTCATTTATTTCAATTACTTAGATGTCTTTGTCAAGATTTTTCAGCTCATTAACAATGATGTTGAGTCTATTGTACATCTCAGAAACTTGCTCAGTTTCTTCCTTTTTAAAGTTCTCATACTGGGAAATGAGATGAGCTCTCCTGTCCTTCCTTTCATCTGCTGATCCTGCAACCATCTGGTTTAAGGAATCCCAGATCGCCTTAGCTGATTCACATTCAGCCACTTTTTGGAATATATCATCAGACATTGTTTGTGCAAAAATGTTCATGGCTTTTGCATCAGCAACCTTTGCTTTCTAGTAAGCATCATTGTAGTATGGAGGAGGTACTGCAGTCATTTTTGTGGAAGTACTTGGAGGGGCAGCTGGTGGTGGTGGTACTCCTGTTAAGATAGAAGCATAAATTTCTTCATCAATTGAATTCATATAAAGCTTGATTCTTGCCTTCTTGATTCCAAACTTTTGCAAGTTGCAAACTGGAGATCTGGTGCTTGCAAAGTCCTTGTATTGTGTCATAGTTTAATAAAAAAAGAGTAAATGGATATCTATCAAAGATCTTCGGTTCAGGTGTTAGCTTGTACAACCTTAAAAAAACACACCCTCTGATACCAAATTGAAAGTGATGGATAGATAGAATTTACTCTAGAGGGGGGTGAATAGAGTATTAAAAATTTATTTAGATTTATTGTGGAATTAAAATACTGATACTTATAAGTAAGGGAATAAAACCAACTAAGCTAACACAGCACATCACAGCACACAAAGGAAACACAAGGCAAACCAGACGACACAAGAAAATTTATAGTGGTTCCCCAAATCTGGGTACATCCACTCTTCTACCACCCAGGTAGGAATCCACTACAGGTTTTTGTTCAGGTGCCATGCCACCACAAGATCTCTTTCAGGTAGATCTAGAGACCCTTTGATCTTTTGATCAGGAGCCCAAGATCCAATAGGTTTTTGATAAGGTGCCCTATCACCAAGTGTTCACTTTTGAAGGGAGAGATAACCCTGTACAGATGGAGGTAAAAGAAAAAGTTTATGGAAGTCTTCTCTTTCTCAAGCAAATGAGAAGGCTATATGGATTGTTGTAGAAAGCCCAAGCTCCCCCTGAGATGATGTGTTGATTCAGGAAGAGGAAACTTGGTCCTGGGTGTAGGTCTCAAAAGTATTGATGCAGAGCTTTCTTAGATCTGTAGACAGATTTTAAATAGAGCTCTCTGTAAATCTTTGAAGGCTGAGGAATGAAGAAGACTTGAAAAAGATGTTTTTAAGAATGTTCTTCTTCTTCCTTTGAAAGCAATGCAATAGTCCTTTTGAAAAAGTGAGTACTACTGAAGAATGTTTTTCTTTTATTTCATTGACTGACAAACTTTTTTGCTCTCTTTGTTTCTTGTTTTGTTCAATCAGAAAGGAAAATAACATATATTTGAATTCCCAAGACAATACTTAATTTTCTGCAAGAATTTAGGAGCCCAAACAGCTAGAACGACTGGAAACATAAATGCACTTCCATAATTGTCTTCATAAGATAAGCCAATAAAATATTCTGTGAATACCATAATTAATGCTTCATGAAATATGACTACTAGCCTTAAGAATATCAACATTATTTATCAGAATATAATTGCCATTAAATAATTGATCGTAAGCAAAATAAACACTTTAAACCGATTCTTTAAACTGATAACTGCAAGCAGCATAAAATCGTAGAACTTAGTTCAGAGATCATCGAACTGGGTTAAGAGATCGTCGACCTGAGAACAATTATCGTAGAACTGAGATTACTGCTGAGAGATAAGAGATCGTCGACCTGAGCTCGTAGATCGTCGAGCTCAGTTCAGAGTAGAAGACACTGAGATCGTCGATGGGAGATCGACGATCGTTGAGCTGAGTTCGACTATAGTCGAAATGATATAGATATTCAACTGAATTCTTCTGAGTCTAATACTGAGTCCACTGTAATGCTGTTCTGCACAAACCTGACCTAAAAGAAGGACCTAACTTAGAATAGCCAAAGACCCTGGCAATACAGGTGGGTCAAAACATCCTAAGAGTAGACCTAGCATAAATCCAAACAAGGGTTCCAACAATCTCCCCCTATTTGTATGAGGTCACTCAAAAATAGAACTAAAAAGAAATAAGAATACAAAGACCATAAATATCTATAAGGATGAAATAACATCAACAGATATACTATAGCAATGCATTGTACATAATTCAGTTAAATATTAAAACATTACAGAGCACAAATTATAAATTATCAGAAGGACCAGAGGAGGGTTTAGAGAAAATTATCTTTCTTCTGGGATCTGGTACTTCCTTCTTAGATATCTTCAGGTCCTGTCCACCAAGAGTTGTTTGAGTACCTATTCTGGGCACAATTGCTTCAGGGTGCAGTGCCATATACTCAGCTGGATTGAATATTTTTTTGCTAACTTGTAGCTTGTCCAGTTCCTTTTCTCTATAAGATGACATAGTGGTGAACTTTAATGGATCTTCTCCTTCTTCTACAGCTTTCCTTATCTGAGAAAGACCAATACGTTCTTGAAGCCTAGCCATCCTGAAGTTTGGATCAACCTCCTGATCAACAGGTGGCTAATCATCTTGAGGAGGCAACATGGTAACTGGTTTGAACTGAGTGGATTGAGCCTAAAATCTTGCCATGCTGTGCTGTTCATCACTTTCAGAGTAAATAGATTTTGGAGGAGCATCCTCACTATACTTTCCTTTGGGCTTATGAGATTCATCATGCCTTCTGGGTTGATAGTGAGCTGTCTTCTAAACTTTGGGTGAAGCTTGCAGTTGGGGAGGAGAAAAAGAGAGATTCTGATATATAACTTCTTTTACTTGCTCTGCTGAACTTTGATTCATGTGATGTTGACTGCTTCCTTGGGAATGTGATCTGGATGATCTATCCTGCCTTTGATAAGTTCTAGTGAAAGAGGTAGGCTTGGAAGATGCATCAGATCTTTGAGGAACAACTCCTGAGGCACCAGCAGTAGGAGGAGGAGGAGGACCTCTCTTGAACTTCTGAGGAGGAGGAGAGTATCTACTGCTCTTCTTCCTTGCCTTTTGTTCATTCTTAGACAACCACATCCAGCTTTCCATGCCTGGGTATGGTGTAATCCCTTTCAAAATGTAGTAAGGGGTATCATTAGTATTGTCTGGCTTGGGAGCAGCTTTAGGAGCAGCCTTTCTTTTCTTTGACATTTTCTTCTGCTTTGGATTAGAATCCTCTGAATCATCATCATCCTCAACATCATTAGATGTATCAGGAGGATTGTCATATAAGTCATTGATTTCCTTTAGCTGTTTATCATCAATCTTCTTGGCAGTTTTCTTTTTAGCTTCTTCTTGAATATCAAGAGCTATGAGATCATCCAAAGAGGGAAGGGGACTGATATCTATGGGGTAGGATGGTCCAAGGGGACTTGGGACTGGATCAACATCCATAGAAGATGGAGACAGTTCAACAAGAGGAGCTCCTGGCTCACAGAGGTTTATTAATCTTGTCTCTAGGGCTGAAGCCAGATTTCTTGAAGCTACTGGACAAATCAGTTCCTCAATAATTAAAAGAGCATCTAGCTCATCCTTATCTTCTGTAACAAAAGTAGGTTCAACATCCATAGGAGATGGCATTTCTATACAAACTAAATCTGACTGAATTGGCATTAGCTGTTTCACAGCCTGAGGACTCATGGCTTTGGTATAACAGACCATGGCCTTAGAAGTATTGATCTCAACTGAAGTCAAAACAGATCTAAACGCAGAAAATGAATGCAAAAGAATCTGTAAATTAATAGTGGGTTTTATAACGCAATCACCACTAGAAATGCCAGGAAATGACACATCAGTGTCCTCATCTGAAATAAGCAAATCTGAGTAAGGAACTATATCTGAACAAAACTTCTGAAAAACTTCTACTTCTTGCACTGCCGGAGGAGACAGAGCTTGAAAATTTGTTGAGGTTGAACCTGCTGCATCTTCATTGGACATCTCCCCCTGCCTGGTTTCAATGGGAACTGGAACCGGGCCCCTAGATGAAGAAGGGACAGTGGAAGCAGAAAATGAAGCAGATAGAGTGGAGATAGATTGAGCAAGAGGTAAAATGGCCTCTGTAATCAAGGATTTAAGAGCTGGAGTGATGAGCTCGAGAAGATGAGTGAGGAAAGGGGTATCAAAATGAAGAAACTCAGATGGTGTCTTAGTTGATACAGAATGATGGGTAGGAGGAGGAATGAAATCAGTCATGAGTTCATCCTGAATTGGGGAGTTAGGAGTAGAAATTTGTGGTGAGGCATCAATGTGGATGGGAGAATCATTTTGACGGGCAGGTGATGAGTGAGGGGATAGGAGGTCAAAATTGGGAAAATACATAATGTTGAGGTTTTGAGGTTCAACAAGATGTTGGGGAATTGGTGACTGAGTGGGAGAAAGAGGGATAGCTGGGGAAGATGGAGGAGTGGGAGGAAGAGATTCTTCACTAGGGTGAGAAGCGGCTGTTACATCCCTTGTGCCCTCAGATATATTGGAGGAAGGTCCAGCCTTGGAAGGCATTTGAATTGTCCTCTCCCACATCCCAAATAGAGAGGAGTCCAATCTCTTGCTTGCATTGATAGCTATGGTTGAAGAAACCAGTAGCTCTGGAGCTTTCTTCTGTAGGAAGATTCCCAGAATCCTTCCTAGGCAAACTTCCTTCTTGTTGTTTTTCCTCTTAATCAAATCGAAAAACAAACTAGCCCAATCTATGGACTTCTTGTTAACTAGAGCAGACATAATGGCAAACTGTTGCCTATTGATATTGTCATGAGCAGAATGCTTGCCCAGCAATACCTTGCCCACAATATTAGCAAGAAACTTAAAACCAACAGATAAATTTCTCTTTAAAAGCTTAGATGGGATGCCCTCAGCATGACCCATCTCTATCAACATCCTGCTGTACTCAAAACTATCCTATTCTAACTCTTCGGTTCCATTTTTCAACTCAAAAATTTTGGTAAGAATTGCAGGGTTTAGAATCACCTGCTGTCCTGAAATGAATCCAATCATGGAAGAGTCATTAGTTGAGGAAGAATACACCCATTCTTTGATCTCTAAAATAGATAGTTTAATCTTTATAGACATACACTTCTTCAGACCCTGATCATCACATAACTGCAACATCTCTTGAAATATTGGATCACAGTGACTGATCGATTCGAAATCGACGTCGAAACCAGTGTCGAATTTCATCGCTGATAGAACCGCTGCCGAAATCGCCATTGAAGTTCTATAGACTCAAGAGAGAAGAGATCAAGAGCAAAGGGAAAAAATATGAAAGCGCGGGACAGAGATCGAAGAGAAACCTACATATAGGTTTTTGGAATATGAAAAGACGATCTCTGTCCGACGATGAAACCAAAAACGTCGATCTTAGGTCAACAATTAATTTATAAACAAATAATATCATTGGTCTCTGATCTCAGTAGCGTAAATTGATAGTCGAGCATAGGTCGACGATTAATTTACTGAAGCAAAGTCGTCGATCTCCGGTTGACGATTTTTGTCTTCACACAGAGCTGTCGTCAAACTCAGGTCGACAATAGAGCTCAAGATGAGTTCGAAGATTGTCGATCTCCGTTCGACGATCGTTGAAAAAATCTTCTCAAAGACAAAATTCAATTTTAATCTATGTCATTTATCATTCCAAGCTGATTCAAAAAGAATAGATGTTTTTTGCTCATCCAATGGTTTGGTGAAAATATATCCTCTTTGAAAATTAGTGGGGATAAACTTGAGATTAATTTTGCTTTTGTCAACACAATCTCTAAGAAAATGATGCCTTATTTCTATATGCTTGGTCCTATAATGAAGGACTGGACTTTGTGCAATTGATATGGCACTAGTACTATCACAAATATGGTGGTATTTTTGAGAGAGTATCCATAATCCAGTAGCTGGTTTTGAATCCACAAGATCTGTGAACAGCAACAACCAGCTGCTATATATTAAGCCTCTGCAGTTGAAGTAGACACAGATGATTATTTCTTACAAAACTAGGACACTAATCTATCACCCAGGAACTGACAAGTTCCTGAAGTGCTTTTTCTATCAACTCTGCATCCAACATAGTCAGCATCAGAATAACCAGTTAAGTCAAATTCTGACTCTGTTGGATACCAAAGTCCTAGATTAGGACAGCCCTTTAAATATCTTAAAATTCTTTTGAGGAGAATTAAATGAGATTCTTTAGGGTTGACTTGAAATCTAGCACAAAGACATATTGCAAACATTATATCAGGTCTACTTGCAGTAAGATATAATAGGGACCCAACAGTGACCCTATAATTTTTTTGATCAACAGGTTTACCCTTTTCACTAGAATCAATTACTGCAGTATAAGCCATAGGTGTTTTCATAGCTGAGGCATCGGCCATCCCAAACCTTTTTACTAATTCCTTAGCATACTTGGACTGAGATATGAAAATGCCATCAAGAGCTTGCTTCACTTGAAGACCAAGGAAGTAAGAGAGTTCACCCATGCTACTCATTTCAAACTTGGAATGCATAAGGTCAGAAAACCTTTTGCAAAGTTTAGAATCAGTAGATCTAAATATAATATCATCAATATATACTTGAACTAACAGAATCCTATCATGATGATGTCTTATAAGTAAAGTCCTATCTACAATGTCTCTAGAAAATTTATGCTCTAAAAGAAAGCTAGCTAGGGTCTCATACCAAGCTCTTGGAGCTTGCTTTAGACCATAGAGATCCTTATGCAATTTGAAAACATAAGAGGTGTGAGTTGAAGAGATAAAACCTTGTGGTTGTTCCACATATACTTCTTCCTTGAGTTCCCCATTGAGAAAGGCACTTTTGACATCTATTTGATATACTTTGAATTTCTTGTAAGCAGCATAAGCCAAGAATATTATAATAGCATCAAGCCTTTTAACAGGTTCAAAGGTCTGATCATAGTCAATACCTTCTTCTTGCATGTAGCCTTGTGCCACTAATCTTGCTTTGTTTCTGATAATTATGCCTTGAGCATCCAGTTTGTTTCTGAAAACCCATTTAGTTCCAATGACTAGATGTTCTTTGGGTCTAGGAACTAAATTCCAAACTTTGCATCTCTCAAACTGATTGATCTCCTCTTGCATCGCAATAATCCAGTGTGGATCTTGCTCAGCATCTTTGATGGATTAGGGCTCAATTTGAGATAAGAAGAAGGCATGCTTCACATCTTGATTGAGTTGATGCCTTGTCTGCACACCAACTGACATGTCTCCTATCACCTGAGATATAGGATGATCTCTAAGTGTAACAAAGTCAGGAGGTGGAGTTTGTTCAGTAACAACATTATGAACCAATTCTTTTTGTGGAATTAAATTTGTTGTTGGAGGAATTTCAGCAACTTCCAGAGATTCTTCTTCACTATCTTCATCAATCTGTGGAGAGGGAGTTGATATCACCTTTTGAGTGATATTTAAGTCATCCAACTTCTCACATAAGTTAGGTACCTATAAACATTTATTGGTAGAAGTTTCCTTCTCCTTGTAAAACATATTAGCTTCATCAAATGTAATATGTACAGATTCTTAAATTTTCAAGGATGATTTATTGAAAACTCTATATGTCTTGCTAACTTGGGAATATCCTTGAAAGATTCCCATTGTAGCTTTGGCTTCAAACTTTCTAATATAATCTTTGTAGTTATTATGTATATAACAGATACAACCAAAAATTTTAAAGTAGTCTATTTTAGGTTTCTTCCCTTTGAGTAATTCATTGGGAGTCTTGCCCTTAAGTTTGTGTATCAAACTTCTATTCAGGACATAATTTGTTGTGCTTACATCTTATGCCCAATAGGATAGAGGCATGTGAGCATTAACAAGCAATGTTCCTACAGTTTCAATGAGTGTTCTATTTTTCCTCTCAACTACCCCATTTTGTTGAGGAGTTCTGGGAGCAGAGAAGTAGTGTCTGATACCTTCATTCTCATAGAATTCTTGCATAGGAAGAGATTAAAACTCAGTTCCATGATCACTTCTGATCAATGTAACTGGAGTAGAGTACTCAATCTTTATACATTTTAGAAAGTCTATAAGAACTTTGAAATTATCAGACTTGTTTCTCAATAAGAAAACCCAAGAGAACCTAGAGAAGTCATCTACAATAACTAGAGTATAGAACTTCCCTCCCAGGCTTTGTACAACAATTGGTCCAAAAAGGTCCAAATGAAGCAGATATAAAATCATAGGTGAATCACTCTTATTAACTGATTTAAAACTATTTTTAGTTTGCTTGCCTTCTTGACAAGCCCTGCAATGGCTTTCCTTCTTATAGGGGCAAGAGGGCAATCCTCTAACAAGGTTGTCCCTAAATAACCTAGCAATGTTTCTAAGATTTACATGTCCCAGCCTTTTATGACACAATGTATTGTTGTTGCTAACCTGGTTGAACAAACAGATTTTTGAACTAGCAGAATTAAAATCAACTAAATAGATATTGCCTAATCTAATACCTAATAATACAGTACTGTTATTTAAAGAGATATTGCATTTTGATTCAGTAAAACATACCTCATAACCTACATCACATAGCTGACCTATGGATATCAAGTTATGTTTCAAGCCACTTACATATGCCACTTTTTTAAATGTGACAACTCCAAGTGTAAATTCTCCATAACCTTCTATCTGACCAAAGCTTGAGTCTCCAAATATAACCTTTGGACCTAGCTTTGCCTTGTAGTTACTTAGATTGGCCTTATTTCTTGTCATGTGCTTGGAGCATCCACTATCCAAATACCACTTATCCTATATGGTAGAATAGGTCTTCACCTGCAAAATAACAACTTATATATTTTGGACACAGGTAACCTTGGGTCCTGGCTTCTTTTCATATTTAAAACTTGAAATATAAGAATATTCAGGTTGACTTTTATAACCTAAGGGATGAAATCTCTTAGGTGGGATTGTCCAGTTAGTTGAGGGATAGAGAGGTTTAGGATTAGAGTTCTTATTGAAATTTCTGTTGAAATTATAGTTTTGATGAAACTTATTTGGGTTCGACGATTTATGTTGAGATTGTAGATCTGCGTTCGATGACCAGCATTGATATCGTCGATCTTGGTTCTCAGAATAATAGTGAGTATTATCTGGGTTCCACGATCGTCGATCTCTGTTCGACGATACATAATGATATCATCAATCCCCGTTTGTAGAGTGTTTAGGCTCAAGCTCTGGGTTCTGAGATCGTCGATCATCGTTTGACGAATAATACTGAGATCGTCGATCTTGGTTCGACGATTTTTGTTTAGACTTAGCTTTTTGTTTTTTTTTATTTATCTTAACTTGTTTTAAAACTTTGTTAACTTTTTTGCTTTGTTCTGTGTTCTTCTTACCTTTATCTGATATGAACTTGACAGGTTGAGAGAGATGGTTTTTCTGAATGATTGGTGGTTCACTAGATGATACACCTAATCCTAATGTACTTTTATTAAGCCTAGCATTAAGTGTGCTGGTAATTTCTACTAGTTGTTCTCTTCTTTCATTTAGTGATTCTTCTAGCTATTTTGCTTTACTTAATTCAACTTTCAGGAAAGTGATTTGTTCACTATGCATGTCTATTTAATTTTTCAACTTAATGTTTTCTGACACTAAGTTATAATAATTATGTTGTCTATCTCTGAGAAGTTTGATTTCCTTCTCAGATCTAATCAGATCATTACACATAGATTTAAAATCATTTTTGAAATCTTTAGAAGTAAAGTCAAAATCTTCCAATACCTGATCATAATCAGAATATTCTTTAAATTCTCCTTCTTCTGAAACATGCCCTGAAGCATTTATGCCCATTAAGCAGATTTCTTTGGCCTTTGCTTCTTCTTCATCTTCACTAGAACTGGAGGAAGATGATTCTTCCGTATCACTCCATGTTTCTGCAACAAACCCTCTCTCCTTCTTCTTGTGCTTGTGGGAGGATGGTTTGTTGGAGTGCTTCTTGGAGTCTTTCTCCTTTCTTCTTTCCTTATGCTTGTTCTCTGGACATTCTGGAAGAATGTGTCCAAGTTTCCTACAATAAAAGGAGATAATCTCTTTCGAAGGGTTCTTGTCATACCTTGGTTTGTCATCACTTCTTGATGATTTCCTTCTAAATTCTTTTCTCCCCATTTTGAAGAATCTCTTTGCAAAGAGACTCATCAACTCTTCATTTGATGGAGAAGTTTCTGATTCTTCAGAAGCTTTGAAGGCTATATTCTGCTCCTTCCTAGTTGGTGTAGCAGTCTTTTGTTGTTCAACTTCTCTTGTCTTTAGGAGCTGTTCATAGGATTTCAGCTTTCCTAAGACTTATTATGTTATCAGCTCATGTGTGCTTCTGGTCTCTTTGATAGGCCAGATTCTAGAATCCCATGAGCTGGGGAACCACATGAGAATCTTGTCATTTATTTCAGTTACTGAGATGTCTTTGTCAAGAGTTTTTCAGCTCATTAACAATGATGCTGAGTCTATTGTACATCTCAGAAACTTGCTCAGCTTCTTCCTTTTTAAAGTTCTCATACTGGGAAATGAGATGAGCTCTTTTGTCCTTCTTTTCATCTGCTGATCCTACAACCATTTGGTTTAAGGAATCTTAGATGGCCTTAGCTGATTCACATTCAGCCACTTTTTGGAATATATCATCAGACATTGTTTGTGCCAATATGTTCATTGCTTTTGCATCAGAAACCTTTACTTTCTTATAAGCATCATTGTAGTCTTGAGGAGGTACTGCAGTCATTTTTGTGGAAGTACTTGGAGGGGCAGCTGGTGGTGGTGGTACTCCTGTTAAGATAGAAGCATAAATGTCTTCATCAATTGAATTCATATAAAGCTTGATTCTTGCCTTCCAGATTCCAAACTTTTGCAAGTTGCAAACTAGAGGTCTAGAGCTTGCAAAGTCCTTGTACTGTGTCGTAGTTTAATAAAAAAAAGTAA
Source organism: Platanthera zijinensis (assembly GCA_039513925.1). Taxonomy (NCBI): domain Eukaryota; kingdom Viridiplantae; phylum Streptophyta; class Magnoliopsida; order Asparagales; family Orchidaceae; genus Platanthera; species Platanthera zijinensis. Next base: position 52,594,338 of record CM077090.1, on the reverse strand, counting down.
AAAGATATCTATCAAAGATCTTAGGTTCAGGTGTTAGCCTGTACCACCTTTAAAAAAACACCCTCTGATACCAATTGAAAGTAAGGGATAGATAAAATTTACTCTAGAGGGGGGTGAATAGAGTATTAAAAATTTATTTAGATTTATTGCGGAATTAAAATACTGATACTTATAAGTAAGGGAATAAAACAAACTAAGCTAACACAGCACAACACATCACACAAAGGAAACACAAGGCAAACCAGACGACACAAGAAAATTTATAGTGGTTCCCCAAATCTGGGTACATCCACTCCTCTACCACCCAGGTAGGAATCCACTACAGGTTTTTGTTCAGGTACCCTGCCACCACAAGATCTCTTTCAGGTAGATCTAGAGACCCTTTGAGCTTTTGATCAAGAGCCCAAGATCCAATAGCTTTTTGATCAGGTGCCCTATCACCAAGTGTTCACTTTTGAAGAGAGAGATAACCCTATACAGATGGAGGTAAAAGAAAAAGTTTATGGAAGTCTCCTCTTTCTCAAGAAAATGAGAAGATTATGTGGATTGTTGTAGAAAGCCCAAGCTCCCCCTGAGATGATGTGTTGATTCAGGAAGAGGAAACTTGATCCTAGGTGTAGGTCTCCAAAGTATTGTTGTAGAGGTTTCTTAGATCTGTAGACTGATTTTGAATAGAGCTCTTTGTAAATCTTTGAAGGCTGAGGAATGAAGAAGACTTGAAAAAGATGTTTTAAAGAATGTTCTTCTTCTTCCTTTGAAAGCAATGCAATAGTCCTTTTGAAAAAGTGAGTACGACTGAAGAATGTTTTTCTTTTATTTCACTGACTGACTAACTTTTTTGTCTTTCTCTATTTGTTTCTTGTTATGTTCAATCAGAAAAGAAAACGACATATATTTTAATTCCTAAGACAATACTTAATTTTCTGCAAGATTTTAGGAGCCCAAACGGCTAGAATGGTTGGCAACATAAATGCACTTCCATAACTATCTTCAAAAGATAAGCCAATAAAATATTCTGTTAATACCATAATTAATGCTTCATGAAATACGACTATTAGCCTTGAGAATATCAGCATTAATTATCATAATATAACTGCCATTAAATAATTGATCATAAGCAAAATAAACATTTTAAACCGATTTTGTAAACTGATAACTGCAAGCAGCATAAAATCGTAGAACTTAGTTCAGAGATCGTCAAACGGGGTTAAGAGATCGTCGACCTGAGAACAACTATCGTAGAACTGATATTACTGCTGAGAGACAAGAGATCGTCGACCTGAGCTCGTAGATCGTCGAGCTCAGTTCAGAGTAGAAGACTCTGAGATCGTCGATGGGAGATCGACGATCGTTGAGCTGAGTTCGACTATAGTCGAACTGATATAGATATTCAACGGAATTGTTTTGAGTCTAATTATGAGTCCACTGTAATGCTGGTCTGCACAAACCTGACCTAAAAGAAGGACCTAACTTAGACTAGCCATAGACCTTGGCTATACAGGTGGGTCAAAACATCCTAAGAGTAGACCTACCAAAAATCCAAATAAGGGTTCCAACATGGGGGAACATGGGGAGAGGCCCACTCCCTTTCTCTCCACCATGTAACCACCCCCATTTAGGTAAAACCTCCACTGCCGGCGGCCTTGCCACCGGCTTAGCCGGCCTTGCCGCCGGCCTAGCCGTTGCCACCGCCTAACCACCGGCCTAGCCGCCTAGCCACCGGCCTAGCTGCCACAACCGCCGGCCTAGCCGCCACAACCACTGGCCTAGCCGCCTAACCGCCGGCCTAGCTTCCTAACCACCGGCATAGCCGCCTAGCCGCCGGCCTAGCCGCCTAACCGCCGGCATAGCCGCCTAGCCAACTGGCCTAACTACTGCCTAATCGCAGTCCGATCCTGATGATCTCTCCTCACCGTCCGATCTGGCAGGTAACCACCCACTAACCCACAAAATTAGTGGTGGGACCCACCTTACTCCTCTCCTAGAGGCTATAAAAGGAACCTCAGGGCCTCCTAATAATTCATCTTTTAGCTCTGGAGTCTTCTTCTTCCTCAAGACAGAGCTCTACAGGGCTCCTACCTCCGATCATCTTCTAGTCACCTCGAGCCACCTTGAGCCACCTCAAGCCACCAGTGGGCCACCAGCAGGAAAACATTTAAGTCATGGAACAAACCAAAGGAGGAAGAGAACCAATGAAAGCGGACAAGCACCGAGGCCGCGATCAAAGGTCCCAAGCACCAGAACCACCTCTCGGCTTCCAGCATCCAAATTGCTCCCGCAGTGCAACCTGTTGCCCATTTGAGCAGAAATCTCTCTCCCACCTCCCAAATTGTAATGGGGAGCGGCATTTTGCCCCCGATTCTCCATACCCATTATAACCGCAAAGCAGCTAGTGGATTTTGACCGGCACATATCCGTTCACGTGGTTTTTACCCGATTGAAGGGGTTTTCCACGTCAAAACCTCTTGCGTCATCTATCTCTTTTCATTGACTGTATGCACGCTCGACGATCCCAAGAGCTAAGGCGTTCCGATTTATTTCGGTCCGACTGGGACACCGAGTTAGTCCGCAACACTAAACGCAGCCCAGATAGGCCTGTCAACATCGAAATACCGTTGTTCCGGACAGCTAATGGCAGGCCAAAATGGGATCTCAAGGATACGTGGAGTACGCCTCCTTAATGGCGAGATGAACTAGCTTCGGCTTACTGGCCTGGATGGTGAGTACCCGGTGAAGCCGGGCACCCGCCACTCGCCTCCTACCAGGGGCGAGTGCAATCTCGCCAAATCCACTCGCTCTCTGATGCTCTCTTGGGCAGCGGGAGCCCGGTGAAGCGGGGCACCCGCCCCTCGCTTCAGAACGACTGAACCCACTCGACAAATATGAGGTTGCACAAATTACTTTAAAATGTTGCTCTACGATTTGTTGTTGCTGTATAACGTGAATATATGGTGCTTCGTATAAATATTATTTGCAAGTAAAAGTATAAAAACAAGCTACCTTTGTTTTAATTTATTATGGATAATGCAACACCGTGAAAATCTTGAACACCATCTACCTCGTCCTTCTCTCCCTCCGATCAGGTATACCAATTCGCCAATGTTACTCCCCCCTCACGGCCTCCTCGCTCGATCTTGCATTCATCACGCCCCCTGGGTCAGCTGTGTTGCCAAAGGCTAGCTTTTCCTAGGTGATGGGTTACACCCTCATTTATAAGGAGGATTCCGCCATGATCTCCCCCCAAAGTGGGAGATCATGGGGTTGACTAGTCAAACCCACCTCCCATGAACTCCCCATGATGGGGGAACATGGGGAGAGGACCACTCCCTCTCTCTCCACCAAGTAACCACTCCTATTTATGAAAAACCATAACTACCGTCGGCCTTGCCACCGGCCTTGCCGTCGGCCTAACCTCCGACCTTGCCACCGGTCTAGATGGCCTTGCCACCGGCCTAACCGGCGCCTAACCACTGGTCTTGTCACCGGCCTAATCGGCCTTGCCGCCGGCCTAGCCGGACTCACCGCCGGCCTAGCCACCTAATCGTCGGGCTTGCCGCCGCCGCTGATGTAGCCACCTAGCCGTCGGGATAGCCGCCATAACTGTCATCCTTGCCGCCGGCCTAGCTGCCTAGCCGTCTAGTTGCCGGCCTAGCCGCCTAGCCGCCTAGCCGACCGGCCTAGCCATCTAGCTGCCGGCCTAACCGCCGCTAAACCGCCGTCCTATCCTGATGAGCTCTCATCGTCGTCCGATTTGGCAGGTAACCACCCACTAAACCACCAAGTTAGTGGTGGGATCCACCATACACCTCTTGTAGAGGCTATAAAAGGAACCCCAGGGCCTCCTCATAATTCATCATTCAGCACCGGAGTCTTCTTCTTCCTCAAGCCAGAGCTCTGTCGGGCTCCTCCCTCCGATCATATTCAAGCCACCTCGAGCCACCTCGAGCCACCTCGAGCCACCTCGAGCCACATCGAGCGATCGGTGGGATACCAGCAGGAAAAAATTTAAGCCGCAGAACAAACCAAAGGAGAAAGAGAACCACTGAAAGTGGACAAGCGCCGAGGCCGCGATCCAAGCTCCCAAGCACCAGAACCACCTCTTGGCTTCTAGCATCCAAACTGCTCCCGCGGCGCAGCCTGTTGACCATTTGAGCGAAAATCTCTCTCAACCCCCAAATTGTAACGGCGGCGGCCTGTCGCCCCTGATTCTCCATACCCATTGTAACTGCAAAGCAGCTAGTGGATTTTGACCGGCACAGACCCGGTCACGTGGTTTTTACCCGGTTGAAGGGGTTTTCCACGTCAAAACCTCTCGTGTCATCAATCTCATTTTATTGACTGTATACACGCTCGACGATCCTGAGATCTAAGGCGGTATGGTTTATTCCGGTCAGACCGGGATGCCGAGTTAGTCCACAATAGTTTGGCTTTGTCTGTGGGAACCACGATTCCCAACATCCTTCAAAAACCAAGACCTCCATCCTTGCAACGTTTAAGTTTTACTTCAATGGAAAAAAGAAGCGCCCGCACCACTGAAGGATCCACCCTCGTTGGACATGACGAACCTGCACGCTCCAAATATTTGGTGGGCGTGCTGCTGACAGCTGAAGTTTCTTTCGCCCCCGTCACTACTTTGGAGGGGCGTGTTCGCCAGATGGAAGAGCAACAAACTGAAATGCTCACCCTGCTCAGAAACCTGGGAGCACCCCCTACTCCCCCACTGTCGCCATCACTAGCTAACCCTACGCCGCAACCAAATCAACTTAGGGCCCAAGAAGTTCCTTCAAGGAAGGAAGGACCCGAAGAATATTCTGATGCCTCCAGTTCCACTCGCTCGGCCCATAGAGGAGTGAGAGAAAACCACCTCCATCACAACCCTATTAGTGACGCTCGCTTTCCTCCGCTTGAATGATTTACTCGAGAGGATATTCGAGAGGTCATCGCTGAAGAATATCGTCAGGCAGGTGAAAGAAATATTCATGCCCGCCGACCATTATGCCAAGGCTCGCCTTTGGCACCTCAATTCCTCGACCATCCCATATGGATTCAATCTCCCGAACATCGAGACGTTTGACGGGACAGTCGATCCGCTTGAACATGTTAACCACTTCACCATAATTATGAGAATCTATAATGCTCTAGACCAGCTGCTTTGCCATGTTTTTCCAGCCACTTTAATAGACAGGCCCGAACATGGTATCATTCATTAAGGGTCGGTGCCATTGCTAACTTCACGGAGCTGACAAGTCAGTTTGTCGATCAATTCATTGCCAATCGAAGGATCGTGTGTGACCCCTCCCACTTGTCAGGAATCCGCCAGAACGATGGGGAAACCCTGAAATACTTCTTCTGACGCTTCATTTCAGAATCCTGACAGATTCCAGGAGTTGATCCCGAGCTTTTTGCGCGGGGGGGGGGGGGGGGGGGGGGGGTGTTCCTTGGAGGCCTCCGCCCTAGCGGCTTTTACTCAACACTGATGAGAGAAACTGTCCCCAGTTACCCTGACCTCGTACACCGCATAGAGGCGTAGATCGCAGCCGATGAGGCTATTGAAGCTCATCTACAATAGTTTGACCTGAACAAGAAGCGCAAAAGGGATAAGGAGCCATCCCCTCAACACCAAGAAGGAAGATTCCGAAAAGAATGCCGGAATGGGAAACGCTGACGCGACCATCAGAGGGACGAGCCACCCTGGTATTTTACTCCCCTCAATACGATGCGCACCAACGTACTCTACGCTATTCAGAATGAGCCATCCTTGCAACGGCCTAAGCAACCAGCTCATAACCCCAGGAATGACCAGTCTAAATACTGCGAGTTTCACCAAAGAACAGGGCACACTACTGAAGACTGTGCCCGCTTGAAGGAAGAAATCGAGCGTCTTGTTCTCCTAGGGCTACTCGAGAGATTTTTGCAGGGATGCCTACAAGATCAGCAGGATCCACCTAGGCCTCCTAGAGATCAACAAAGCGCCCTGCAAGGAGGAGGCGATGGTAGGCAGATGGTCGGAAACATCTAGAGCATCGCCGGATCACCCATTATTTCCGCACAAATACTCTCTGTGTGCACTCAAGGGGGAATTCATGAAGACAAGAAGTGCAGGCAATACACCACCATAACATTTGGAAATGACGACCTCGAGGGGCTCTGAACACCTCACCAAGACCCACTTGTTATCAGTGCCGGGATTGGGGATCCCTGCTATAATGTCAAGCGAATCCTCGTCGACAACGAAAGTTCAGTTGACGTCCTATTCTCCTTCACCCTTCAAAACATAAAGCTTTTCGGACAACATCTGACACCAGCCGTGGGTCTAGTATACGGATTCGACAACCATCCAGTCCAAGTGCTAGCGATGATTACCTTACCGGTTACTATGGGAGAATTCCCAAGGTAGGCGACGTATGAAGTCTAGTTTGTTGTGGTAGATTCAAGATCGGCCTACAATGCAATCTTCGGATGACCCGACCAGTCCATTTTCAAATCCATCCCCTCAATTCCCCATCTCGCAATGAAGTTTCCCACTTCAGGAGGAACAAGAGTCATGCATGGGAATCAAGAGGCTGCTAGGACTTGTTACTCAAAGCAGGCACGGCCCGCGAACGCTACGGCTCTAAATATTGATGACTTCGATCTATGTGATGAGGTGATCCTATAGCGGGGAATGCCCATCGAAGGATTGGTCGAAGTCCCCCTGTCACCAACTGCTCCTGCCCGCACCGTCCAGCTTGGCTCCCTCCTGCCACAACAGGAAAAAGAGGAACTAACAGCTTATCTCTGCAAGAACAAGGATATCTTTGCCTGGGCTCCCGAGGATATGCCTGGCATAAATCCTCAAGACATCCAGCATTCCCTCAACATAAACCAGGCTTGTAAACCTGTCATCCAAAAGAAGCGAAACTTTGCTTCAGAACGGCTCCAAGCAATTGAAGAAGAAGTCCAAAAGCTCCTCGAAGCCCAGTTCATCCGGGAGGTTGAGTACCCCGCCTGGCTTGTCAACGTCATTATGGTGTTGAAGTCTTCTGGAAAGTGGAGAATGTGTGTAGACTACACTAACCTCAACCAAGCTTTCCCAAAAGATTGCTTCCCCCTTCCCAGGATAGATCAGTTAGTCGATTTGACCGTCGGACACCAACTCCTCAGCCTCATGGACGCCTACTCCGACTACAACTAGATCCGAATGAATCTGGCAGATGAAGAGCACACAACATTCCGGACCGATAAAGGAATCAACTATTACAAAGTAATGCCCTTTGGGCTCAAGAATGCAGGAACAACCTATCAGCGGCTCATGAAAAAAGTTTTCAAAGATCTCATTGGCAAGACTCTGGAAGTGTATGTGGACGATATGCTCGTTAAAAGTATTCGCCATGAAGATCATCTGGAGGACCTCAAAGTGTTTCAAAATCCTCCGCCAATATGGTATGAGGCTAAACCCCAGTAAGTGCGCGTTCAAGGTTATGTCGGGAAAGTTTCTGGGATTCATGGTAACGCAACGAGGAATAGAAGCTAACCCAGAGAATATTAAAGCTCTCGAAGAAATATAACCACCGCGCTCCATCAAAGAAGTGCAGCGTTTGAATGGGAGAATTATCACACTCTCCCAGTTCTTGGCACGGATCGGAGACAAGTATCTCCCGTTCTTCAGGATACTCAGAGGAGCCAGGACCGCAGGTGATGTAGGCCCATGGTTTCTACGGATTATACTACGCGTTCTTAGATTTGACAATTAAAATAAATTAACCAGCGCGCTGTTGTTCTACCTAGCACTATCGGATATCCAAGCAGTTAATGACACAATTTCAATATTAACCAACTAATCAATGCAAAGGGACGCTACCCCTTATTTTTGATTGAACAAGGGCTATATGCCAATGTTCGCTCAAGCGAAAAGGACCCACCCGATCCGGACAATTAGCCAATCAAACTAAGTTACGCGCAAACATTCACAAGGCTAATACAAGAATATCCGGACTAAATAAGTGATTTAAAACTAATTCCAAAATAATCCCCAAAAATTAATTAACAAGAGGGTTGCTTACCCGCTCCAATTTACATAAAAATATTCGGACGATTTAGGCTTGAAAATTTAGATTTTAATTAAGCATAATATTCAATATAAATCAGAACAATTTACCAGCCTTCTGATTCAACCAAAATCTCACAATAATAAGAAGAAGCACACAAGGAAGAGTTTATAAATCGTTACCCAAAACCCAAGAGATCCGTCCACAAAAATGAGTGGAGGACACACACACGAATGTGGTAGATTCTCTATTTCCACGCAAGTTCTCGGATCCGCACCGAACGATGAAGACGTGAGCTGTTTTCCTTTTGCAAGCCCTAGGAGAGGGAGAAACCTTGAAAAGTCACAAATATGGAAATAGGAGAGAGGAAAGGTGGTGGTCAAATTTTGAAGGGCAAGGGGGAGGGCTCGGGTTTGATGTGGGGGAGAGAAAAGAGGAGAAGGGTGAAGCTCTCACTAGGAGGAGGAGAGGTGGAGGAGAATGAGAAGTAGAGGGGAGGGAGATGGTCGGCGGCCAAGAGGAAGGAGGTTATAGGGGGGGCCGAAATTTGAGAGGAGGAAGAAGGAGGGGGAAAAGATCTCAAGGAAGATTTTAGGGGATTTCAAATTGTTTTCTTCATTCACTAATTAATCATTCATAACATGGCTATATATTGTCTACACCACTCAATCTCCCTCCAATCAACATTCAAAATTCAAAAATCAAAATTATGATGGTTATAAGCACCCATCATAATACAAGAAATTAAATAATTAAAACAACCTATGATGGTTATAAGCACCCATCATTACATGAATTAATTAAATGCAATAAACATAAAGATGCTTGAAATTAAATTGCTTAAAATAATAAAATTATTAAAAATATATAATTATAATTATTTAATTTATAATTATATATTTTTATAAAATGGCGGCGGACGTCAAGCAAAACATGTGGCAGAGGTGGCGGTGGCGTCGTGGAAGAAAAGCCATCCTCGAGCTTGCGGCAGCGATCGTCTCAGTCCACAAACTCTCTCCGATGGGGATCAATGGCGACCGCATCATAAACGTCTCCATCAATCCTCCCTCACTCAAAAGTACTCATCACCGATGAGTGGCCCATGGGGGAAGAACCGTCAAAAGCAGCAGCAACATGGGGCAAATCTGGCCCCGCTATCAGTGTCATAGTAGCATGTACATCCATCAGCGTTGAGAACCTGTCTGGCAAAGAAACAACAAGACTTCCGAAGAAACTCGAAAGGGTGTCAAGCAAAAGAAATAAAACTAACATCTTACCATCCAGTTGAAGAACCAATGAGTCAACGTAGAAAATAGACACGACAGTACTAACACTCCCCAACCCAAAAGAATATTTAGTGGTAGGAAGAAATGACGGAGAAATACACTCAGGTGGAATAGAGACGTACAATAAAAAGTCCAGAAACTTGAAATAAAGTGAAACACCCTGTCCTATATAGAAATCTAAAATAAAAGCATAAAATACGACGTTCTTCATAATTTTGGATGGGTCGGCGTTCCTACATATTAATTTATTAACGGAGCCAGACGGCATCCGCTCGGGGACTGACCAGACTACACCCAAATCACTATATTTAGTGTCGGACAGTCTTAGAAAGGAGTGGAAGTGTGTACGACATAACTTAAGGTGAAATACTAACGTCCAAGACACATGAGGAGAGAATCCATGTTCTACATGACTAGACCCAAATACGGAGGATAAAGGGGTTAAGTCAGGTGGCAAGGGAGCTTTAAAATCAGAAATTATTTCGGTGGAGCCTAACGTTTTCGTTTTAAATTTGGAATTAAATTTTGATTTAAAAATTTTGTAATGAATAGCTAGTAGAAAACGCTCGTCACCAACTACGTTTACCCACATCCATCGAAGTAAGCCTAATGGGGAGGCGGTAATAATAAACTTCTCCAAATATAAAGGGCTAGAAATGACTAGCTCATGTCCTAACAAATCATCTACTCGAGTTAAATGAACCGGAGGGAGAGTTGATATTGGTGATTCCGTAGGGGAAGTTAAGTCACACTCAACGTCAAAACACGGATTACTCGTCCAAAAACAAAACTCCGGGTACAAACCATCAAAATCAAACGGAAAATCAAACAGAAGATTTTCCCTCACGAAAAACTCATCTAGCTCGTCATCACCCAACTCACTCTCCGAATAACACTCCTCACAGGAGGACTCTACCAACTCATCTGAAAGTCCTTCCAATAATAAATGTTGATCATATAGTAAGTCTTCCAAATCAGTTGGGGCATCCATTAATTCGTGATTAGAGAAATCAACTGGAACATCCTCACTTACAAGATCCTCAAGAAAATCAGAGATATTCTCATTAGGTGTAATCGTAGACTCTAACACGACGGGGCTTGTAGTTTGGAGAGGGCTCTCAACACTAGGGTGATCAGTCACAACGCTAGTGTGGCTAGTAATGGGCAAAGTAATACCCTCACAGGTCAAACTATCATCATCCCAAACATTATCGAACTCAAGACGGGGTAAGCTCTCAGCGTAAGGTAACTCTTCTGATTCAGCCAGATTATAAATCGACTTAGGGTCATCAAAAGACTCCACTACAATCAAGATGGATGGTTCCGAAATGTCGTCAAAGGGGAGCGGAGATGATTTCTCAAAAGAGAAATCCTCATCCAGGTCACTAGGGTAACCAATCTCCACAACATCGCTACACTCGTTAGTGATAATAGTCTCGTTCTTAGTGACAGGCACACTCGTAACCACAGCCTCAGACTCAATCATGCTAATAGGAACACTCTCACCCCGTGGGCTCATGGCATTCCTAGCACTTACGTCTAACGACCTAGGGATAAAGGTCCTAAGTTTCTCTTTCCTCTCATAGGTAGGTGTACTCGTGCTTGAGATAATCAGATCTTTGCGGGGCAAGTATCTAGCGTGAGGCTTATAGTCATTCCTACAATCAGGAAACTTGGAACGATAGTAGGTAGGGTAATACTCATCCGTTAAGTAATTTTTCATAATCTGCCAACCTATACGTGGGTCGACGGAGGGCATTCCTAAACGTCTTTCCTCATTGAGCCAGAAGGTATGGGCTCGACCAAATTATTGCAGTCTCGCAACGGGAATCCTGTGGGGATCCACAATACGATATTGCTCAAAATAATGCTCCATGTCGTTCACCCAACATAGAAACACTCGCGGTCCACCTAGCCCATCATATATCGGAGCAGGAATCCTAACATGCCTAAAGGTGCGCGGTGTAACTTGATTAGCCTTTAGTTGGCCAATCAACCCCTTAATCTCTTCCACTACCGGGCAATGGAATGGCTTTCTAACTTTCATTACGGAACGTAATGGTTTCATTCGGGAAACGTGAACAACGTAGTCCATTTCAGAGGGAACCGGAGATAACACTCAACCGGAACCGGTGCACATGTAAAGAAGAAAATAGCATGGTCCTATTTATTTTGAAAGATAGATTTGTTCCCGCTAATATTTCAAAATAATATATAATTTTTTTTTTGATATTCTTGTTGGCTAAAATATGGAGATTATTAATTCATTTTTTTCTGATTTTTTTATTGCTGAAAATAAAATTTAGCCGGCTATTGACAGACCACAAAATTATTTTTTTTGTTTTAATTTGGAGAAAAATTTGAAATTTGAAATTTGAATTTTAAATTTTGAATTTTGAATTTTAAATTTTGAAATTTGAAATTTGAAATTTTAATTTTGAATTTTGAAATTTTAAATTTTAAATTTGAAATTTGAAATTTGAAATTTGAAATTTTAATTTTGAATTTTGAAATTTTGAAATTTGAAATTTTAATTTTGAATTTTGAAATTTGAAATTTGAAATTGGAAATTCAAAATTGGAAATTTGAAATTTTAAATTTGAATTTTAAATTTTGAGAGGGGGAGGAGTGCCAATTAGGAAATTGACGAGAACCTCCCTCTGATACCAAATTGATGCAGGCCCATGGTTTCTACGGATTATACTACGCGTTCTTAGATTTGACAATTAAAATAAATAACCAGCGCGCTGTTGTTCTACCTAGCACTATCGGATATCCAAGCAGTTAATGGCACAATTTCAATATTAACCAACTAATCAATGCAAAGTGACGCTACCCCCTTTTTTTTGATTGAACAAGGGCTATATGCTAATGTTTGCCCAAGCGAAAATGACCCACCCGATCCGGACAATTAGCCAATCAAACTAAGTTACGCGCAAACATTCACAAGGCCAATACAAGAATATCCGGACTAAATAAGTGATTTAAAACTAAGTCCAAAATAATCCCCAAAAATTAATTAACAAGAGGGTTTCTTACCCGCTCCAATTTACATAAAAATATTCGGACGATTTAGGCTTGAAAATTTAGATTTTAATTAAGCACAATATTCAATATAAATCAGAACAATTTACCGGCCTTCTGATTCCACCAAAATCTCACAAAAAGAAGAAGCACAAGGAAGAGTTTAGAAATCGTTACCCAAAACCCAAGAGCTCCGTCCACAAAAATGAGTGGAGGACGCACACACGAAGGTGGTAGATTCTCTATTTCCACGCAAGTTCTCGGATCCGCACCGAACGATGAAGACGCGAGCCGTTTTCCTTTTGCAAGCCCTAGGAGAGGAAGAAACCTTGAAAAGTCACAAATATGGAAATAGGAGAGAGGAAAGGTGGTGGTCAAATTTTGAAGGGCAAGGGGGAGGGCTCGGGTTTGATGTGGGGGGAGAAAAGAGGAGAAGGGTGAAGCTCTCACTAGGAGGAAAAGAGGAGGAGGAGAATGAGAAGTAGAGGGGAGGGAGATGGTCGGCGACCAAGAGGAAGAAGGTTATAGGGGGGCCGAAATTTGAGAGGAGGAAGAAGGAGGGGGAAAAGATCTCAAGGAAGATTTTAGGGGATTTCAAATTGTTTTCTTCATTCACTAATTAATCATTCATAACATGGCTATATATAGCATACACCACTCAATCTCTCTCCAATCAACATTCAAAATTCAAAATTCAAAAATGAAAATTATGATGGTTATAAGCACCCATCATAATACAAGAAATTAAATAATTAAAACAACCTATCATTGTTATAAGCACCCATCATTACATGAATTAATTAAATGCAATAAACATAAAGATGCTTGAAATAAATTGTTTAAAATAATAAAATTATTAAAAATATATAATTATAATTATATATTTTTATAAAATGGCGGCGGACGTCGAGCAAAACATGTGGCGGAGGTGGCGCTGGCATCGTGGAAGAAAAGCCATCCTCGAGCTTGCGGCAGCGATCGTCCCAGTCCACAAACTCTATCCGATGGGGATCAATGGCGGCCGCATCATCAACGTCTCCATCAGCAGGGTTCCAATGGACGGACGAGTGTCAGGCCGACTTTGAGGCTTTGAAGCAATACCTGGCCTCCTATGCTTCTATCAAAGTCTACTCCTGGAGAAACACTCTTTTTGTACCTCGTCGTCACGCCCGCGGCGCTAAGTTCAGTATTAGTAAAGGATGAAGGAGGAATCCAGCACCCCGTCTACTACCTCAGTAAGGTCCTCTCGGATGCAGAGACTCAGTATCCAAAAGCAGACAAGACAGCCCTGGCACTCATCTTCTCAGCTAAAAAGCTTCGCCCCTACTTCCAAGCCCATACAATCAAAGTATTGACTGAGTTACCCCTCCGCGCAATCCTCCAGAAACCAGAAGCGTCCGGCTGATTGGTCAAGTGGGCGGTCGAGTTAGGTGAATTTGACATCCACTTCTTGCCACGCCCCGTCATCAAATCGCAGGTCCTGGCAGATTTTGTTGTCGAGAATACCCTACTAGCAGAGATGGTGGGAACGCAAGTCGAACCTGATCAGCGATGGACTTTGTACTTCGACGGAGTGTCTGGGCTCGATGGCGTAGGAGTAGGACTGCTTCTCATAGGCCTAGAGCTTATTACTTTGGAATATGGGCTCCGATTGAAGTTCCCTGCCACCAGCAATGTCGTCGAGTATGAAGCTTTGATTGCAGGACTCAGGCTCGTCATCGACTGTCATGTCAAAGGATTGATAGTCTACTCAGATTCCCAACTCATTGTCTCCCAAGTTGAGTGGGACTACGAAGTGAAGAACGAACATCTAGTCCACTACCTCTCACTTGTAAAGTCCCTCTTGCTCAGGATATTGTAATTTCAGATCCTTCACATCCCCAAGGAACAGAATTCTCGGGCTGATGCACTGTGAAAGCTGTCCATGTCACCTTCCCAACACCAGTCAAGGAGGCGTCGAGTAAAAGAAATTATCTTTCCCAGTATCCAAGGGCCATAGGAGATAACAGAGATCGACGAGCTAGAAGAGTCTTGGGTTAGTTCACTTGTTACCTACCTAAAGTACAAGCAGCTGCCAAAAGATCTAGCAGAAGCATGACGCCAAAAGATGAGGGCAGCTACCTTTGTATTGATCAATGAAGAATTGTACAAGTGGTCTTTCTCGAGACCATACCTAAAGTGTTTAACAGGAAAAGACGTCGAGTATACCCTGTGCAAAGTCTATGAAGGGGTGTGCGGCGAGCACTTAGGTGGAAAGGCTCTAGCACACGAGATCTTACGACAAGGCTTCTACTGGCCCAATATGAAGAAGGAAGCAGCCGACTTTGTTCAACGATGCAATAGTTTCCAGTTGCACGCCAACGTCCCGCAACAACCTCCCGTTGCCCTCTCCACACTACAAGGAGCATGGTTGTTTGCACAGTTGGGAATAGACCTTCTCAATCCTCTACCTCAAGCTTCAGGGCAAAGGAAATTCCTCATAATGGCCATTGACTATTTCACTAAATGGGTGGAAGCGGAACCGCTGGCCAAGATCACCGAGGAAAATGCAAAAAATAATTTGTGTGGAAGAACAACATCTGTCGTTTTGGAATCCCTGCAATCATCATCACCGACAACGGTACTCAGTTCATAGGAATGTCATTCACAAAGCTATATGAGGATCTAAACATCAAATTGCAACATATCGTCGTGTCACATCCATAGACCACTAGGCAGATCGAGGTAACCAACTGTACCATCTTAAAAGAATTAAAGACACGACAACAAGATGCTGGGGGTAGTGGGTTAATGCACTCCCCAATGTGCTGGGGGCATATCGGACAACCGAGAGAACTCCCATAGGAGAAACTCCGTACAATCTCTATTATGGCACTGAATCCATCATCCCGGTCAACATCGGCGTTCCAAGCCCCCAGGTTTACAACTTCAACCTCGAGAAGAATGATGAAGCACTTAGAGACAACTTGGACATGGTCCCTGAACACCACGAGGTGGCATCCCTCCGCGCTGCGGCCTACCAGCAACAGACTGCTCGATACTACATGGGAAGGCCCCTTCGTCGTCACAGAAATAGTGAAACCAGGAACAAACAAGTTACGGACTGCCGAAGGAAAGACTCTTCCCCACACCTGGAACGCGCAGAACCTGCGCCGATTTTATCAATGAATTTCTGTTTTATGTCTTTCTAATTGTGTAACGCATTCTTTAGCAAAAAGACTTTATGTCGTATGTAAGACAAAGACCTAATCCCGCCCAAGTTATCTTTATTCAATTATTGTATTATGTTGTTGCAAATCTTGTCTATTCAAAAGGAAAGACAACACACTCCTAACTCCACGTGGGGGCCTGCACCCCTCACGACAAAGTTGCGAGCAACCCTTGCGCAAACTCCCCGTGGGGGCCTGCCCCCCCCCCCTCACGATGAAGACGCGAGCAGCCCTCGTGCAAACAAAGTCGTGAGCAACCCTCGCTCAAACTCCCCATGGGGGCTTGACCCCCCTCACAATGAAGCCACGAGCAGCCCTCAAGCAAACAAAGCCGCAAGCAACCCTCGCGCAAACTCCCCATGGGGGCCTGCCCCCTCATGATGAAGTTGCAAGCAGCCGTCGTGCAAACAAAGCCACGAGAAACCCTCACGCAAACTCCCCGTAGGGGTCTGCCCCCCTCACGATGAAGCCGCGAGCAGCCCTTGTGCAAATAAAGTCACAAGCAACCCTCGAGCAAAATCCCCATGGGGGCCTGCCCCCCTCACGACAAAGCCGTGGACCAGATCCGTGCAAACTAAGCCTCGGACCAGAGCCGTGCAAACTAAGCCGTGGACTAGAGCCGTGCAAACTAAGCCCCGGATTAGAGCCGTGCAAACTAAGCCGCGGATTAGAGCGGTGCAAACTAAGCCACAGGCAGCCTCCGTGCAAATTAAGCCGCGGGCAGCCCCCGTGCAAACTAAGCCGCGGGCAGCCCCCGTGCAAACTAAGACGCGAGCAGCCCCCGTGCAAACTGAGCCGCGGGCAGCCCCCGTGTAAACTAAGCCACGGGCAGCCCCCGCGCAATCTAAGCCGTGGATCAGAGCTGTGCAAGCGAAGCTGTGGACCAGTGCCGCGCAACCAAAGTCACGGACTAAAGTCGTGAAAACAAAATAGCTAAGATGACATAAAGAAAACAATGCTATACAAAACCGCTGGAATGATACAAAAAGGGAAATCAGCGCCTAAGGGCAATAACAACAAATGCCGAACAAAAGTCAGGATACAGTACGACTAACTAAACAAAAAAATGCAAGTACTCAGCTACAAAGATATAAGAGCTACAACTCATCATCGGCATCTGAGTCAGGACGCTCATCCTCAGAGACATCTACAAAGCTGAAGCCAGATGTGTCACACCCCAAGCTCTTGTTGAACAGGCGGAAGGCCTTCGAAATACCGCGCCGGAGTGCTAACTCATAGACGTTGTCCATCTGAGGCTCCACCTCCTTGGACCAAATCTCATCACGAACCTCCTCCGCAATCAGACACCGATCTCACATAAATTCCAATGATTCAAGATACTCCGCAAGTCCCGCAGCCTTAAACTCTGACGTATGGC
Organism: Platanthera zijinensis; assembly: GCA_039513925.1. Lineage (NCBI taxonomy): Eukaryota > Viridiplantae > Streptophyta > Magnoliopsida > Asparagales > Orchidaceae > Platanthera > Platanthera zijinensis. The sequence goes on along the minus strand of CM077090.1, from coordinate 52,577,414 downwards.
TATCAAAAGATAGCATCTCCACTTGATCCTTCGCCGCCCGAAGCTGAGTCTCAAGGCCGGTGGCTTCCTCCCATGCCGCCTGTAACTGGGTCTCCAAGCCCGAAGTATCCTCCTTTGAATGCTTCAACATTTGGGTGGTCCTTTCCACCAGGGTCTTCTCCACCACAAGGGTCGCGCGTGCGTCCTCTAACCCGGATTTTAGCTATGACCCGATCTGGCTGAACCACGCAGTGTCCCGATTGTGCTCCTCCTTCAAGGAGGCAACTGAGCTCGACGTAAACCAGAGATTCTCCTGAAGAGCAAGATAATTATCTTTTAAACTCAGATAATGGTCATTCCAGGTTACGGCAATCTGGGTCTGGGTCTCTATCTGCACAAGAGAAAACCAGGGTTAACACTAAATAATGGAGAAAACTGAAGAAAGGAATCTTTAAAACAAATCAAGGCGCTTACCACATCGCTGATTGCCCTCAAGAAAGAGGACATTCGTGGAACCACGGCCTCTGAAGACACCTGAGGAACTAGGGATGTAAGTATTTGCATCTCGGGAGTCGACACAGGACAGGTATAAGAAGGAACCAGTGCCACCGCTATATCAAGATCCCCAAGAGGGGCCGCCACAGCTTTTCTCTTTCGGCCCCCTCCCTGAGAAGTCCCAACAATCTAAGCTGTGTCCAAGGATATACCACACCGCAACAAGCGCTTCTCCTCTACATAGATAAAAATATTAAATAGACGGATGGCCAGTTCACGAGGCTATGAAAACCCAATCACCGGTGAAAAATCTCGTTCCTTTCCTCTCACGCGACGACAGCGCTCAAGCAGCGTGTCTCACGACTCGAGAATGCCCCATGAATTCCTAATATACCCAAACAAAGTGTTTCCATGTCGGCGATCTTTGCGAACCTCAAACTCCAACCAACTTTTATTGCTACGGACCTCCACCCGCTCACTGCCATCGGAGCAGACATCGCACCAATCTCGAAACTGATCCAAGGAAAACAGCTCTCCATGCTCACAAAAAGGCAACTAAGTCCATAATTCGAGCAATTCTAACCGGGACAAATTGATAAATTGGCACCCCACAGAACTTCAGGATCTCGATCACCTCGGGGAAACTTCGCAAATCGTCAACCAGCCACGAGGAGGATTCTGGACTCGCTCCTCGGGACATGGAATCCTTACCTCCAAATCAGCAGGAAGCCCATATTTCTTCCTCCAGATCTCAACACCGTTATCGGCCAAAGAGGAGCGCAGGCGCATTGGACCAGAAGAACGCTTCGAGACCTGCACAACACAAGAGATAGAAGAATCAGGTTGGCTTAACAAAAAAACTAAGGCTAGGGGACACACGTCCAAGCGCATGCAACCTAAATCACGCGCAAACCGAGGGTACACCCGCACATAAGAGCGCACGCGACCAAGGAAGAGCGCGCACGCGCAGGCAAGTACGGGCGTGCCCGCGCGTACATCCGCGCATGGACAGGTGCGCGAGTCGCATGGCCTGGTGCACACACCTGCGCACGTGCGCACGTCGTGCAGCTTATTGCGTGCACCCTGTGCGTGCATCCGTGCACGAGCAGGTGCGCGAGTGCCCAATCACGCGGCATGGTGAGCGCGCAAACACCCGCGTATCCGCGTGCGAGCAGGTGTGCGAGGGCCCACTCGCGCGACTGGGTGCTCGCACACCTGCCCGCGCATCCACACGTGGACAGGGGGCGAGCACCCATCCGCACGGTCAGGCGCGAGAAAATGTGCAGTGCTCGCACCCCTGCGCACGGCCTGGTGCGCGCACATCCACGCACGTGGCCTGGTCCCCGCGCGCGCATGTCCTGGTCTATTGAATTAGTCCGCACGGGCAGGAGCCTCCCTCGGTGTCTTCACCGATCGTCTCTGCACCGGCAAATTTACGCCAGGTACCTTCGAAACACCGCCCTTCGCCGCCTCCGCTTTTTCGCCGGAAGTTGTCATTCCAGTAGGGAGGAAGATGGCAACAGGAAAATCCTTCTTCTCTCATTCCTCAATAACAAGGATTTGGGGGGCAATTGATGGGTTACACCCTCATTTATAAGGAGGAATCCCTCATTATCTCCCCCCAAAGTGGGAGATCATGGGGTTGACAAGTCAAACCCACCTCCCATGAACTCCCAATGATGGGGGAACATGGGGAGAGGCCCACTCCATCTCTCTCTCTCCACCAAGTAACCACTCCCATTTAGGGAAAACCACCACTGCCACCGGCCTTGCCACCGGCCTAGTCGGCCTTGCCGCTGGCCTAACCGTCGTCCTTGCCACCGACCTTGCTACCGGCCTAACCGCCGCCTAACCGCCGGCCTTGTCACTGGCCTAACCGGCCTTACCGCTGGCCTAACCTCTGGCCTTGCCTCTTGTAAGACCCCCCTCCTGGAACACAGAACACGGCACGAGAGGGGTCTTATGCCCAGAATAGCTGCCTTGTTGTAGCACTAACACTCGGGCTAGCCTGTACCACAAGACGCCTATTCTGCCGGCTACAACCAATATAAATATATATATGTCAACCCAACCAAAATAATATAAATAAATCAAATCCACACAAGCTATAAGTCCAAAAGTACAGTAATAGAAAAGCTAAACATGCTTCTACAAAATCAGAGTACAGATATAAAGTTTCCCCAAAGAGCTACAACAAAACTCTCATATACTCACATCTGTAACAGACGGTAGCGATGACACTGTCCCTTCAGGCCCTGTCGTCCTGGCCTGGCTGACCGGATCAATGACCTGTTGTTCCATCTGCGGGGTTTCCTCCTAAAAAGTAAGATGTAGCAACCGTTAGTCATAAAGACTAAGTGGCTTCACATCTGCTCCTCCGGCGACTCCTCGGCTTCGGGCGGAGAAAGGGAAATTATATAATATATCTATAAAGCAGGAGTATAAATAAGCAAGTGATATAGGTACGGTATCACTACGTGTATGAAGCAGTGTATAATCAAGTAATAAGTTATTCTAGCATTTCTACCATCTATCACAGCACATGAGTAAAACTATAGCAAAGGTAACTCAACTTATATGAATGCACATACAGACATATAGGTTCAGGATCGTTCAGCAGTAAGTAACTCATCGTATAGGAGTGCCCATAAAAACTTATACGATGAGGTTCTTGTGTATGTAATGAGGTGCAATATTATGTATGCGATACAATGACTCACCCATGTTCACGCACATGCAGTTGCTATGTCGACACAGACTCGTAGTTCCCACTTTTCGAGCAGGTAGCTAACCTCTCAGGCGTCATCCGTCGTGGCCAGACGGTGACAGTAGAACGAGCACTTCTACTACTAAGTGGGTATCCACACTACTTCATTTAGGCCTCCGTACGCCTCAACACTAAGAATATAATAGCGGAGCTCACCTGCGTACTACGGCCCAGCGGGTATATCAGGTAGATGTGCACTAAGATCCAAGCCCCGAACTGGCCTTTGGTGTGACCCGGAAGGAGCCTCGGAAATAAGCACGAGGTTCAAGCCCAACCGTTCACTTGGCACGGAAGGAGCCCCGGGACATGACACCGAGGGACAAGCCCAACCGCCCAAAGTCTATCTGACAACTCCCATCGGTGTGACGATTGGCGAGCTCGTAGACCTGCCACACTATCCTTAACCTAGGATTACGACACCGCATGTCGACTCACACCACATGCAATTCCACAACACCGTGGCATGGAAGGAGCCTCGGAGAAAGCACGAGGACCAAGCCCAACCATCCACTTTACTCATCTCAACACCATCCTGTCTAGTGACGGCCAACACCGCACTTACTAACTTCCACAATGCTACTCGTAGGGAGACGACACTCTAAGAATTGGACTACCAAATTTCATTCTATCAATTCAATATACATCATTGCCATAGTTTATTCACCTACATGTCCTTCCGAATGATTTCAACATAATATAAAACAATGCGCATAAATGATAGTCTACCAATTTATATCAAGCCCTTTCGTTAAACTAAGCTTGCTTCACAACTCGTTATATGAATTAAAATTAATAAACTTCAACCTTTATATCACTATTATTATTACCACAAAAGAGTTCACCCGAACCTCGAGTTAGATTGCAACATTAATTCCACCGAATATAAATCCATGTTATACACTACCCAGAAATTTAGGTGTAGAATAAATCTGGAGAGCAACTTCAACCGAGGATTCCCGCGACTACAGGGATCCAGTAAGTGTGTGTAACCTCTCGATGGAAAGGTATTTCCACTGGCTACAACTTTTATGTTCAGCCGGCAACCCAGATCAGACTATAACCCACATGAACTTGGCTTCAAATCCTACAGCGTACATAATACAATTTCTGTGCCCTTAGTCTACAGCCCTTACTTCGATCAAACATTCCTGTGGCTACAGACTTCACCCGAAGGCGTGTAACAACTCGTTGGAATGGTAATTTCAAGGGATACAACTTTCGTGTTTAGTCAAAAGCCCAGATCGGACCATTTCTTGCATGAAAACAACCAAGAAGGTCGTTGCGTGCAGAACAAAGATTCTGCACGCATCTTGAAGCGGAATGAACGACATCGGTTCATCTTCCTCCTCAAGCCGATCACCTCAAATTGCAACCAGAAGTTCCTCCACCCTTATTCTCCCTCTCAAGGCCATTCCTCTTCATGAATCCACCCCCATCATCACTTTGAAGAAGGGAAGGTTGAAGATGACTAGTCATTAGAACAAAAGTTCTAGATAGGCCTTCCTAAAAACCTTCTCCTCACACATCAACACTCATTTGAGTCAATGTCTCACCTAAGAATATCTAAGGATCTAGCACCAAGGGAGAGGGGAGGAAGCTCACCTCATTTCCAACGGTACCACCATTTCCGTCCATGGTTCTTGTCATTCTCCTCAGCGGCATCGCTTTTTTCCTTGACGGCGGTGGCGTTTCTCCTCCTTCAAGGTTTGCTCCAGCAAGATCTCCTCCTCAAGAAATATCCCACCAGAAAAATAAGTTTTGGAAAGAGAATGAGATTACTAGGGTTTCACTTTTCCTTTTTATACAGAAGTGACACGGGTAGGGACACGGCCGTGTCCTTACCCGTGTTAAGTCCTGGCGAAATGTCATCAGCAGTTTGACTGGCGTTTCATGCTCATACATGGGTACTGACATGCCCGTGTCAGTACCTGTGTCTAGGTGATACGGCCGTGTCAATACCCATATCCTGGTCGGGACACTTCTCGTCTTGCTTGCCTTGGAGCACACGGGTAGGGACACGCCCGTGTCTCTACCCATGTCCTTCTTTGGATAGACTCAAAGCCACTGGACATGGGTAGGGAAACGCTCGTGTCCCTACCCGTGTTCTTCTCGGGACACACCTTTTAACGCCACTGAACACGGGTAGGGACACGCTCGTGTCTCTACCCGTGTCCTTCTCGGGACACACCACTCAACGTCATTTCTGAATCACTCAGCACCAAAGTCACTCAACGCCACTAGACACGGGTAGGGACACGCCCGTGTCCTTACCCGTGTCAAGCTCAACACAAGTTTTCAGCAAATTTCCTTGTTCCCCGCGAGTGCGCACCTGATCGCATGCACCCCCTTAAGCCTACACCAGCTCTCCTAACCCCAAAAACACACACAAGGGGCCTAGCGTGAATCGAAACGTTACAAATCCTATAAACAAAATAAAAGATTTCATTCCTGAAATTAGGCTAAGGCTATGGGGAGTAAAGCATACAGAAAAACAAAATATGCTTTTAAATAAAATTACCTGGAGCAAACAACCCCGGGTAGCGTCTTGCATCAAATCCATTGGCTCCCATGTAAACTCCTCCTTCCCATGATTAGACCAAAACACCTTTGCCAAGGGAACACTTTTGCGGCGCAAGGTTCTTATCTCGTTGTCTACAATCCACACCGGCTCCAGTCGCACAGACCTATCAGACGCCAAAGCACCATCAGTTGTGGGGATGTATTGATCGGGCCGTAACAGTGCCTTCCGAAGTGACGACACATGGAACGCGTCGTGGAGATTCTCTAGCTCGGGCGGTAGCTCCAACCGATAGGCTAACGGGCCAACCCTTTCCAGTATAGTATAAGGACCCACATACCTCAGGCTGAGCTTCTTCACACCACTCACCCGTGATACTCCATGCATCAGCCAGATTTTCAGGAACACTTTATCACCGACTTGAAACTCCACCAGACGGTGCCTTGCATTATAATACTTTGCCTGCTGACTTTGAGCCTCTAACATGCGATCCTGTATCATCCTAACCACCGTATCAGTGTTATCTATATAGTCAACTCCCAAAGTCTTCAGGTCTTCATCTTGCACCCAAGACAAGGGGGTTCTTCAGGTCTTCATCTTGCACCCAAGACAAGGGGGTTCCTATGGCTCTCCCCTATCCAACACACATAATCTCAACAGATCCTCCAATGTCCGGATGGTCCGCTCAGACTGCCCGTCCGTCTGAGGATGGAACGCCGTGCTTAAGGTAAGACGCGAGCCCAAATACGCCTGTACCGCCTTCCACTCCTTGGAGGTAAAGCGACCATCACGGTCAAAAACTATCGTCTTAGGCACGCCATGATACTGTACAAACTGCTCCACAAAGAGGCGTACCAAGACATCAACGTGAGCCTCCTTCTTCATAGGGATAACCGGGCTACTTTCGTTAGTCGATCAATAACCACCCATACTGAATCATTCCCTGAGCGTGAGAGAGGTAGCCCATGTACGAAGTCCATGGAAATATCCTCGAACTTCCACTCGGGGATGGGAAATGACTGTAACAAGCCGTCGGGACTTCTGCACTCCGCCTTAACCCTTTGATAGGCTTCGCATTGTGTAACAAAATATCGGACATCCTTCTTCATTCCCGGCCAACACATGGTCTTCCGTAAGCCGGCGTACATCTTTGCAATTCCCGAGTGCACTGAATACTGAGAGCAATGCGCCTCTCTCAGGATATCCTCCCGGATTTTACCACCCTTGGGAATGTAGGGCAGGCCACGAAAATAAACGAGGCCGTTTTTTAGTGTGTATTCGTCGGTAGTCCCGTCTTCGATTGACTTGATTGCTGGGCCAGAGCCGTATCCACTCCTTGCTCTACCCAGATCCGGTCTCGGATATCACAAACTATGCTCATGCTGGCCAAGTACTCAGTATATTATTTCAAAGGAATCTTAAATATCAAAGTAATTTCCATCTCCTCAATCATCTGAGCCAATTCCATACTCATCAACCGGGACTCTGGGCTCGAGTCCAGTATTTTTCTACTCAACGCATCGGCTACCGAGTTTGCTTTTCCGTGGTGGTAGTTCAAGGTGAACTCATAGTCGCATAAAAATTCTAACCATCGCTGTTTTCTTAAGTTCAACTCCTTCTGAGTATGGACGTACTTAAAGTTTTTGTGGTCTGAAAAGATCTCGCAGTGGACGCCGTATAAATAATGCCTCCAAACCTTCAAGGCTAACACCACTGCTCCAAGCTCCAAATCATGAACCGGGTAATTGATTTCGTGCTTCTTCAATTGCCTTGAAGCATAAGCAATCACGTGCCCGTGCTGCATCGATACCACTCCCATCCCTTGATATGACGCGTCCTTGTAAACTTGAAATCCTTCCTTCCCAGACGGAAGGACAAGGATGGGGGCGGAGGTAAGTCTATCCTTCAATTCTTGGAACGCAGCTTCACATTAGGGTGTCCACTAATACGACACACCTTTCTTTGTTAGGGAAGTAAGAGGAAGAGCAATCTTTGAGAATCCCTTTATGAACTTGCTGTAGTACCCGACAAGTCCAAGGAAACTCTGCACATTGACCGCCGACTTCAAGGGTGACCACTCCTTTACGGCATGCACTTTGGCTGGATCTACAGCTAGCCCAGCCCCACTGATCACATAACCCTAGAAGGCAACCTACTTAAGCCAGAATTCGCATTTGCTAAATTTGGCGTACAAGGCGTGCTCCTTCAATTTCTTCAACACCAAGGTCAGGTGCTCGCCATGCTCCACCTCCGTCCTTGAGTAGACTAGGATATCGTCGATGAAAACAATGACGAAGATTTCCAAATATGTCTCAAATACCTTGTTCATTAGGCTCATGAAATCCGAAGGGGCATTTGTGAGCCCAAACGGCATTACGGTGAACTCGTACAACCCATATCTTGAACTAAAGGCTGTTTTCTGGATGTCCCCTTCTTGTATTCTCAACTGGTAATACCCTGAGCACAAGTCTATCTTAGAAAACAAATGCGCTCCCACTAGTTGATCGAACAACTCGTCGATCTGAGGTAGCGGGTAAGTGTTCCGCACAGTCAACCGATTGTTTTCCTGATAATCTATGCACAGACGCAGGGTTCCGTCCTTCTTCTTCACGAACAATATAGGGGCTCCCCAGGGTGACGAACTGGGGCGAACAAACCCTGACTCCACCTGTTCTTGTATTTGAACTCTAAACTCCGCGAGTTCTTTCGGGGCCATTCGGTAAGGGGCCTTGGATACAGGCTTGGCACCCGGTACGAGATTAATTTGGAAGTCAACCTCTGTTGGGTATTGTATCCATAATTACCTGGATTTGAAGAAGACTCCAGTCAAGCTAAGATGGATTCACAATGTATTTGACGATCTTCTATCAAGTTGCGCTTGCAGCTATTCCATGCTAAGTACACACCAATGTCAAGGTGCAGTGGGTCAATATACACGGGTCTGCGCAACGTAATCCCTCGTTGAGATGATCAGTGTGTTGACTCACATGTGCTCTCTATTGGAGTGTACTTATTTTCAAGTACGGGGTTAAGGTAAATTAAGAGCAGAAGGAGCAAAGATGGGTCAAAGACCAAGTCTTCAAAGGAAGGAAAAGAAAAATCTTCTAAGTCAAAATCGATGGGAATCACTAAGTCATTCCCGCCGACTTCGACGGGAGTCACTCTTGATTCCCGCCGACTTCGACGAGAATCGTTAGTGATTCCCGACGATTCGTCGAGAATCAGTTAGCCTCTCCCGCCGACTTCTTTCGGATGATAGTTTTCAAACAGGGATTCTGCCAAGGCAGAATCGATGGGAATCGCTTGTGATTCCCTCCGACTTCGACGGGAATCGTTAGTGATTCCCGCCAATTCGTCGAGTATCAGCTGGCCTCTCCCGCCGACTTCTTTCGGCTGATAGTTTTCCAGACAGGGATTTTGCTAAGACAGAATCGACGGGAATCGTGAATGATTCCCGCCTACATCGACGGGAATCACCAACGATTCCCGCCGATTTTGCCTTAGGCAATTTTCCTCGTTCGCTGGACTGAACCAAGATGCCTTGTGCTGTTTTGGCCGCGGCTAGGGCTTTTCCTTATGGGCCCCACAACGGTCTTTAGGGTTGGATCAGGGCATATATATACACGTATTTTGAACTTCTACAGTAGAGATATTCTCGAAAATCAAAAAGAGGCCGAGCGTGACCTAGCGGATCGCAGAAAGCGCCGATCGCCTGTAGCCGCTGGCAGTTCATCGTCGCCGCTAATCTTCGATCATCTTTGATCTTTCGACGACAGTACCAAGGAAAGCTGAGCGTCTCACGCATCTCTCTTGAGATCTCTTGTCTCTCGATTCATTGAACAAGACTAGTTCTTCATTCCGAATCGGTGGAGACGATTTATCCGATTGAGATCGTTCGTAGACCTTGCTTGCTTCGTCAAGAAGTTTTGATCTTCAAAGTATCGCTGCCGCAATCACTTGCTGCCGCCGATCTTGACAAGATCCTCTCCAAGAGAGAAATCCGGTTGTGGACTCTTCATAACTTTCAAGAAAGCTTCAACGAATGAAGAAGGACATCAGAATCTCCAAAAGCTTTGTTTGTATTTTCTTTTACATTCAATTTTTGTTTGTTGTAAAGGAATTTTAATTCCTAGTTGTAAGGGTTGGGTGCAAATCGTGGTGGTGGAGTTGTGAATCCTTTGTTGGAAGGATTCCTTCCGTTGTGTGAGGACAGGATTTCAATCCGTTTGGAGAAGTAACTGAGTCATCCCTTGGTGGGAGATAGGTCGAAGGGGGAAAGTGGACGTACCCAAATCGGGGAACCACTATAACTCTTTGTGTGTTTTCTGTGCTGTGTTTGTTAATTTGTGCAGGTAAATTTAATTCCGCAAAAGACTACACGACACCTATTCCCCCCCCCCCTAGGTGGATTTAGTCGACACTAGAGACTTTCAAGTGGTATCAGAGCGAGGTTACTCATCAATAAGGTTAACACCATGAGTAAGATCCTGCATCTAGTGTCAAGAAGAAAACAAGACTCAAGCATGGAGCTATACACTGATGTCTCTCCCCTGAGACTGCCTTCCTGCACAAAAGAATATTTTCCCATCTGGAAAATGAGAATTCAGTTTCATCTAAAAGCCATTGACCCCCGTGCTTTATTCATTATGGAAGAGGGTCCCTTCATTCCCATGAAGGCTTCTAACTCTGGAGAAGATATCCAAATCCCTAAGAGTCCCGCAGAGATGTCTGAAACTGAGCTCTCACTATTCAACTTGGACAAGCTGGTACGATAGATCATCTCTGATATTTGTTCAGGATCATCTCTTACAAGATTGGATAAGTGTAAGACTTGAAAATCCATGTGGGAAACAATCTCTGACCTCATTGAGGGAAAGAAAACTGCATGGAATGAATGCCAGCAAGAAGATGAAGCATATGTGGGGGTCCTTATCTTTGAAGATGAAAGTCAAGAACAACTTGTCAATATCAGGGCTCCTGTGTCTCTATCTGAGACTGAAGAAGAGAGTGAGGAATGCAGTTGTGATGAAGCTTAAACATCAGTCTCTGCAGACCATAACTCTAACCCTGATCAGCACAATCAGGATCAGGTATCTTCCTCTTCTTGCTCCTTTCCTCTTGTATCTCTTGAAGATAGGAGAAGTTCAGAAGTTTGTCCATCTTTTGATGCAAGGGAAATTGACAGCTTTAATCAAAAGATTGAAACTCTTGATTCCCTTCGTAGAGCCCTTCAGAAGAGCAACTTGCTTGTTGAGGAACAAGCTAAGGAAATTGCTCAGCTGCGGACCATGATGGACCTCCAATTGTAATCCATCAAGGTGAAGGACTCAAAGATCTCGGACCTAGAGTTTCATTTAGAGACCGAGAAGAGTATAGTATCAAATTTTTCCAAGATAGATGCTATTAAGAGAAAGGGAGAAAATGGGTGGATCTCGCAAATTATAAAATCGCGGAGAAATAGGGAAACTATTTACAGACCCCCCACACCGAGTAGGAGGGGCACTCATCATTCCTTCAGGTATGACCATAAGAACAACTATGGTCACTACAAGAATGATCGACCCTCATGTGGAAACACCCCTAGTGCAAGTGCTGTTATGGCTACCCATGAGAAAATACACATGGCTCATCATGAACCATGTGTATTTACGGCCTCAGCCCCCTCACTTCATGACATTGCTGGAACAAGCTCTCGCAGAACATCTTCCCACCCTAGGACAAAGGAAAAGGGAGTTGGCAAACATGTAGCAAACATCACTGGGACCCCCGGATGTGTGCTGGATGAAAAGAAAGCACCATCCCCCAGGCCTCTTTATACTCACCACATGTTCACCATCAGACCCCCCTCGAGTCTCGGTGGAAAGGGTAAATCTGAGAGCAGTTCCAGCTGTGCCTCCTTCAGACCTAGGGTCATGACTAACTCCGTTAATAGACCTGGTCAGAAAAGGAGATACAATATTCATGAGTGTTGGTGCTGTGGCAGAGTGGGTCACTTTGCCATAGATTGTTGGCACAATCCTTTTGTGCCAAGGGCAAGGGTATGTCCACATCCTTTGGCAAGAGACAGCCTTCCTGTCAGAAATCCTGTGGGAAGGCATGCTGTATTTTACGCTGACAAGAACCTAGGACCCAATACCTATTTGGTTCCTAAGGTAAGGTGATTCTTTTTTGCAGGATAGTCTAGATACCCATGAACATGATGGGACCTAGACAAGAGATGTTCCAGGCTTGCTTTAGAATAATAATATGGGATAAGAGATAATGCTAACTATAGTGTCCTACTTGTACATGATACCCGTCGTACTTTGAATAGTGGATCCGAATGATCAACCTAGTAATCCCAGGTTCGCGCATTCAGTTTCGAAAAATTGGATACATATATATATATATACATATATGTAGATTTTCCTTCAAGATATATATATATATACACACCTGAAATGGAAGGACACGCAAGCCAATAACCGTATGATCCTTATTTTAGAATCTGATAAATTTTCTATATCTTGATAATGTGTGAGAGTGGGTGTCAATTGGTCCGATGAATCTCAAGGGACTTGTACCAGTAGTTGCAACTAATATTTTTTAAATCTTGACTCACCAAGAAATAGCCAGTGATTATTTCTAGTGTTATCCTTCCATCGACTCGGCATAGCTATTCTGACCTGAAAATTTTCATCCATTATTTAAAAGGTAAAAGTTTCGAATTAGCAGGAATTCCCGTCGCCTCAAAGGTTTAAATGTACAGGAATTCCCGTCGATCGTTTTAATCGAACGGAAAGAGCGGAAATCTCCCGACCGTGGTAAGTGATTGCTTAACATTACCATTTTCCCATCGTAAAATAAGTTTGTTTAATCGAACGGAAAGAGCTGAAATCTCCCGACCGATCACCTTCCCGTCGACCCTTCAGCTTCCTGCAGAAAGCAGCGGAAACCTCGCCATTTCCCGTCGACCCTGCGGAAACCTCGCCGAATCCCTTCAGCAGATCTTGCGGAAACGAGCCTCCCGTCGCTCTACAGCCGTAGTTCGTCGACTTCCGTAACCTTCGAGTCTACTTTCTGTCGCTTCTGTCGATCGCAGCCCGTCGACTCTGCGTTCCTGTCATCGACATCTGCTCGACGCACGTGTCACGCCGATCCACCGCCAGCCTTCAGTCCCGACGCAAGCTTCTCATCGTCCTAGGTCTACTCTCCTCTCACCGCCTGCTACGCGTCTCCTTCCTTTCACCCTCCGTATGAAAGGTAACTTCAGTTGCTTCGTTGAGATTCTCCATTTTAAAGGATCATCCCTCCTTCTAGTTCAGTTCCTACAAACTCTAGATTTAGATAGAGTTAATTCCTTGAGTCTAACTCATTTAGGTTCATAATGGCTCCTCGAATAATGGTCGGGCTCCTCACTGGAAGTGAGTTGGTTAGGACTGGCTTTGCCCATGCTTCAGATGAATTCAGAAACATCATCTTGATGCTGGAACAAGCCGGGCTCTCCTTCATCCTCGAGCACCCGTGCAAGGTTCTAGACAAGGAAGTTCTTGAGTTTTTCGCAAACTCCAAGCTGTGTCACGAGGACACACTGATAAAGAGTAAGATAGCAGGTCTAAGGATAAAGATGATGGCTGCAAAACTGTCACATCATCTCCAGCTCTCCTGCTTTGAACAAGAGGACTATCTAGATTAAGATGATCGTACGAGGACACTGATTTTCTGTGGATTGGCTCGAGGGACCAAGGCTATTAAACGAAAGGACATGAACGAAGAAGGAAAGCTTCTCTCAGATATCATAGGGAAGGTTCTGATCTGCAAGCCTGGCTCGCATGATCACATCTCAGGGGACATGTTTAAGATCCTGATCGCTATAGTGTGCAAAAAGAAATTGAACTGAGGGGCCATGTTATTTGAGAAAATAAAAGATACCCTACGTACTCCAAACTTCGGGAGAATCATCAGTCTCTACCTGAATCAGATGGATGGAGATAGATTTGATATGACTAAGGGAGTTCCCCTTCGCTACCTAAAGAAGATGGACTCCAGCGTCTTTGATAGGTGGGAAAGAAGAATTGTCCAAAGGGGTGCGTCTGGAACACGTGTTGATGAGGAAGACAGAGCACCTGAGTTTACAAATCCTTCGGATCAGCCCAGTGAAGTTCCTGATCTGCTTAATGCAGGAACTGAGGGGGAGTCATTACCCAGTCCTTCAGCTGCCATGAGGATGGAAGCCTCAGTCTCAGATCAAGTAGACGTTGTTACTGATATTACCCTCATCGCTAAGGCTGCAGTGGAAACCCTCGCTACTGATCAGACTGACGAGGAGGAAGTAGAGGATGATGTGGAGAATGCCGTTGCTGATGAGAATGATGTGGACTCCCCTGAACAGCATGTCGCTGAGTACTTTAATGATGAGCAAGCTAGAAATGATATGGCCATGAGGGAGATTGATGTTGACCTCCCTTCTGAGGAACAGATTCAGGTAAAAGTTCCTGATGTATTTGGCGCATCAGTTGAGGGGGAAACCTCCCAGCCTCAGGAACAACCTGATACTATGCTGAAGGTGGTGATGAGTATATATGGAAACATGACAGAGGCTGCCCCAATCCCCCTACAGGAGACCGTAAATTTATCAAGCTCCACAAGTGTATCTGAAGAGGAGAATCCTGACTCACAGAGTCCTATCCCCCCAGAGCACGACCAGGCCATACATCAGGATCATCCGTTAGGACCTAGCCTGGAAAATCACACTGTAAATATCATTTAAGGTATAGTAGATGAACTGAAGACCTCCTTTAAACGATCTCACACCAGGGTACTTAAACGAATTAAGCAATCAGAGGATATGATGCTAAAGAATATTGTGGAGATAAATCACAAGCTGGATAAGATGGAACAAAAGTTTGAAGATAAGTATGCTGAGGCCGGCACTGCCGTCAATCTTCTGATGCATGGGCTAAAGAAAAATGCAGCTGACCTGGCAGTGGTAAATCAAAATGCTCATGTTGTGGCCAACAACATCAAATTGTTCGATGCCAACATGGCCACCCTCAACACGAATCAGAATACCTTACTGGCTGATTTCACTCAGAATGCAAAGCATATAGATGAGTCACTGCACTCTTATGCAAACTCAATTGCCCTAGAAGCCAAAAAGGGGGAGAAGGAATATGCAGCTAAGATGGCAGGGTTAGAGCAAATCATGGTCGACAACTTTAAACAATCAAACGAATATGTATTTGAAAGCTGTCATTGGCTTGCTCAGCAAGCTTCAGGTATACATATTCCTGTTAATCCTACTAATGATGTTACTGCTGCTGCTAATGAGGTTGCTATTGCTGAGGAATTTCCCGTAAGTGAAGCTGATGCCAGAAAGGCTGCTAAAGCCGCTGCCAAAGCTGCTCACAGTGCAATGTTTGATCAAGAAGCGATTGTGAAAGGGAAAAGAAAGCTTCAAGAAGGAACTTATAAAGAAACTCCAATAGAGAGGAAATTAAGAAGGAAGGAAAGTGAAGTTAAGAATGAACGATGGAGTCCTGTGTCTAGGAACATCATACTGGATACATTCATGCTACAACAGCAGGGAAAGCTTAATAGAAATGAAGTATATAGTCAGTATGAGTGGGAAATGCACAAAGAATATGAGGCTAAAAGAAACATATTCTTCAGGTCAAACACAGTGGAGAACAAAGCTCCCCCCTCCCCGGTACTACCCGAAGCCAAAGAAATATGTTGGTACCCTAGTTTGATTTGAGTTTAGTCTTGCCTTTGTTTGTCCCTTGACCCAAGAAATATCTATAGTCAATGGTTAGAAGTCTAGCTGTAGAGTCCTCACTTTTCCAGATTGAGAATTTGGTTAAGTAGTTTTTTCGTTCGACTATAGTCGAACGCCGCTCGACTATCGTCTATCGGCTGATCGACGATCGTCTATCAGTTGGTCGACGCCTTGTCTGCGTTGATAGTTCGACTATCTGTTCTGATAGATCGACTATCTGATAGTTCGACTATCTGTTGATAAGTCGACTATCTGTTTTGCGTTGATAGTTCGACTATCTGTTGATAGTTCGACTATCTGCTTGGCGAGGTAGTTCGACTATCTGTTCTGATAGATCGACTATCTGATAGTTCGACTATCTGTTGATAGGTCGACTATCTGTTCCGCTTTGATAGTTCGACTATCTGGTGATAGATCGACTATCTGTTTCGTCTTGATAGTTCGACTATCTGTTGATAGTTCGACTATCTGTTGTCTTTGATAGTTCGACTATCTGTCCTGATAGTTCGACTATCTGATAGTTCGACTATCTGCTGATAGATCGACTATCTGGTTTGGTTTGATAGTTCGATAGTTCGACTATCTGTTTTCTGAGGTAGGTCGACTATCTGCTTGATAGGTCGACTATCTCTGTGCGCTTGATAGTTCGACTATCTGTCCAAGATAGATCGACTATCTGATAGTTCGACTATCTGCTCTGGTAGTTCGACTATCTGCCGGGGTAGTTCGACTATCTTCTTCGATTGGTCGACTATCTGGATCGTTCGACTATCTGCCCGATAGTTCAACGATCTCCGTGCGTCGTTCGACGATCTTCGAGGGTCGTTCGACGCTTTCTGTCTGCCTTTATATTTTGTATTTATTTATTATATTTAATTAATTAATACATTTTCTGGCACATTGTTTTAAGCTGTATGATAAAATTACCAGGCAATATTTGCTCCATCTCTTTTGCCTGAGTCAAATCTTTTTAAGATAAAGTTGTTTGTCTTATTAGCTGTCATTATAAATTACTTTATCTGTTGTCAGCCCTTTATAGCCGTTAGACTGAAAAGTCTTCTTTTTGCTATAAAGAGATTATTTCTGATGTGACTTTATTTAGTCCTTCTGTTATTTGATTTGAGCCTGCAGCTTCTTAGAAAGAGGTTTACTCCTTTTATAGAATGTTTTGCTGCAGAGATGGTTTTGTCTTCTTGATATTTACAGCCCAGGTCTCAAGGCTCAGAAGAAGACAAATAATTCAAATGGAAGAGAGCCGTTGCTTGCTGCTGTTATATAAAGGACCCTTTGAAGAAGGATTCAAGCTAGCAAATAGCTAACCAGTTGTTCATTCAAGCTTTCAAGCCTTCATCAAGAAAAAGGTTTCTGCTCTCAGCAATTTCCATCTAACTAAGAAGTGTTAAGATCTTCATCTCTTCTTCACCTGAGTTCTCCTGCTTTCAGGAAGTTCAAACTCAGAGTTTCTTTGAAGAAGAAGAAGAAGATAGCTGCTTGAAGATCTTTGATTTTATTATTTACTTTCTTCCTGTAGCTCTTCCTTCAGAACTTTCTGAAGAGTTTTCTGCACTGAAGCAAGACTTCACCTGGACATCTTTGAGCCAGGGGGAGCCTTGATTCTTTAGAGCATTCTAGCTCAGTGCAAGTTTTTGTGCTTCTCTAATCTTTGTAAAATAGAGAAGACATCTTAACTTTCTTCCCCCTCCTGTACAGGGTTATTACTCCCTTCAAAAGTATCCCTTGGTGGCAGGGCACCTGATCAAAAACCTGTGCTTGGTTTTTAGACACCTGATCAAAAGTCTAAAGGGTTTCTGGATCTACCTAAAGCAGATCCTGTTGGTGGCAGGGCACCTGATCAAAAACCTGAGTGGATTCCTACTGTGTGGGTAGAAGAGTGGACGTACCCAAGTTGTTTGGGGAACCACTATAAATTTCCTTGTGTCGTCTGGATTCTCTTGTTTAATTCATGCACTGTGGCTGTGATTAGATATAACTAGGATTGCTAGTTGCTGATTAGGTTTTCCAAGCCTTAACTGTAATTACAGTTAGCTTGAGTTTGTACACATCACTTGTGTTAGGCTATAGGGTTAACTTTATATCTATAATCTTTTCATTCCGCACTTCACTCCAAGGGAGTTGGGTAGACTATTAAGTTTTGTCTGTGCAAAATTTGATAACTCTATTCACCCCCCTCTAGAGAAGTATCTATCCCTTCACTTTCAAAATATTTTGAAAGACAAAGCAAGAAGTTCCTGGCTAAACAACTAAGAGACGCTGAGGCCAAGGAGGGATAGACTTGGAATCTAAACTCTTTATTTTCAATATGCGGTACTTCTACTCTTGTAATTATAAATGGGCAACCCTTTGGATATATATATATATATATATGATCATATGCTGATTCAATTTTTGTTTTGAATGTGTGAAATTTTGTTATTCTGATTTCTTGTCTCGCATACTTTTATATATATCTTTTTGGTTGGTGTAATTCATCTTAGCTAGTAGGATTTTGGCTTCTTCAAATAGGGGGAGATTGTTGGGTATTGTATCCACAATTACCTAGATTTGAAGAAGACTCCAGTCAAGCTAAGATGAATTCACAATGTATTTGACGATCTTCTATCAAGTTGTGCTTGCAGCTATTCCATGCTAAGTACACACCAATGTCAGGGTACAGTGGGTCAATATACACAGGTCTGCGCAACGTAATCCCTCGTTGAGATGATCAGTGTGTTGACTCACGTGTGCTCTCTCTATTGGAGTGTACTTATTTTCAAGTACAGGGTTAAGGTAGATCAATAGCAGAAGAAGGAGCAAAGATGGGTCAAAGACCAAGTATTCAAAGGAAGGAAGAGAAAAATCTTTTAAGTCAAAATCGACGGAAATCACTAAGTCATTCCCGCCGACTTCGACGGGAGTCACTTGTGATTCTCACCGACTTCGACGGGAATCGTTAGTGATTCCCGCCGATTCGTCGAGAATCAGTTAGCCTCTCCTACTGACTTCTTCCGGATGACAGTTTTCAAACAGGGATTCTGCCAAGGCAGAATTGACGGGAATCGCTAGTGATTCCCACAGACTTTGACGGGAATCGTTAGTGATTCCCTCCAATTCGTCGAGTATCAGCTAGCCTCTCCCGCCGACTACTTTCGGCTAACAGTTTTCCAGACAGGGATTCTGCTAAGGCAGAATCGACGGGAATCGTGAATGATTCCCGCCGACATCGACGGGAATCACCAACGATTCCCGCCGATTTTGCCTTAGGCAATTTTCCTCATTCGCTGGACCGAACCAAGATGCCTTGCGCTGTTTCGGTCGGGGCTAGCGCTTTTCCTTGTGGGCCCCATAATGGTCTTTAGGGTTGGATCAGGGCATATATATGCGTATTTTGAACTTATACAGTAGAGATATTCTCGAAAATCAAAAAGAGGCCGAGAGTGACCTAGCGGATCGCGGAAAGCGCCGATCGCCTGTAGCCGCTCGCAGTTTGTCGTCGCCGCTAATCTTCGATCATCTTTGATCTTCCGACGAAAGTACCGAGGCAAACCGAGCGTATCACGCATCTCTCTTGAGATCTCTTGTCTCTCGATTCGTTGAACAAGACTAGTTCTTCATTCCGAATCGGTGGAGACGATTGATCCGACTGAGATCGTTCGTAAACCTTGCTTGCTTTGTCAAGAAGTTTGGATCTACAAAGTATCGCCGCCGCAATCACTTGCCGCCGCCGATCTTGACAAGATCCTCTCCAAGAGAGAAATCCGATTGTGGACTCTTCATAACTTTCAAGAAAGCTTCAACGAACGAAGAAGGACATCGGAATCTCCAAAAGCTTTGTTTGTATTTTCTTTTACATTCAATTTTGGTTTGTTGTAAAGGAAGTTTAATTCCTAGTTGTAAGGATTGGGTGCAACCCATGGTGGTGGAGTTGTGAATCCTTTGTTGGAAGGGTTCCTTCCGTAGTGTGAGGATTGGATTTCAATCCGTTTGGAGAAGTGGTCGAGTCGTCCCTTGGTGGGAGATAGGTCGAAGGGGGAAAGTGGACGTACCCAAATCGGGGAACCACTATAACTCTTTGTGTGTTTTCTGTGTTGTGTTTTTTAATTTGTGCAGGTAAATTTAATTTCGCAAAAGACTACACGACACCTATTCCCCCCCCCCATAGGTGGATTTAGTCGACACTAGAGACTTTCAATCTCTCTAGGTGGGGGTAATCCTGGAAGTTTCTCAGGAAATACCTCGGCGAAGTCCCGCACCACCCGTACGTCTTTTACGTCCAATACTACTTCCTTCAACTCGAACCAGATCATAAAAACTTCATCCCCCTTCATGTGGGCTTTTACAACCTGAACGGATGATAACGTCAGACGAGGTGCGAAGTTAATACCTTGGAAGATGACGTCGGAGTCTCCATATATCAAATAGATCCGCTTCTCCGCGCAGTCGATCCTTGCAAAGTGCCAGTCCAACCACATCATGCCCAGAATGATGTTAAATTCTGGCATTTTCAAGACAGTGGCAGGCGTAACGAAAGCCTTTCCCTCAATAAGTACCTCAAGTTCGCACTTAGCGGTTGCAACCATATCTGAGCCGTCCGGAAGGGGCACTAGTCGGGCTATTCCAGTAAAATATTGCACACCCCCATGTCCTTAATGAAATCCTCGGACACAAAGGAGTGTGAGGCATCGGTATCGAACAACGCATAGGCTGTCTTTCAGCCAATTATCACAGTGCCTAAGTACCAATAATCAAAACTTATTGCTAGATAGCTAGTATGTCGTAAGCAACTTAAGTTTAACACAGAAAACATGAAAGCTTACTGCACGTACTTGTAATAACATTCTGGGGATTCCATTCTTGCGCCATGTCTAGCGCGTATACTTGATCTCGGGCAGGGCCGGGGTTACCTCCTCGCGGTCCTCGTCCTCGACCACGCATGTAACCGCGCCCTCGAGGGGCTGCCGGAGGGAGAGCGGGAGGGGCGTTCTCAAAAAATTGCGAGCAATAGCGTCGAATGTGACCCGGTTGGTTGCATTCAAAACACACCATCCCACGACACCTCTCGAGTTTCTGAAATTGCTGAGGCTGTGGCGGTGGAGGCAATGCGGGCAGTTGCGGAACCGGATGCTCCACCCTATAGTTTCGGTGGACACGCCCTCCACCTCTTTGATATCCTCTTCCTCCTCTAAAGTCCTGTCTCCTTCTATTGCTCGGGCCAGCTTCCATAACGCCCTCTGCAGGTCTCTTACCACTACTCAAGTGGTCCGCCTACAATCTTTTTGCCACATCGATAATCTCCGCCAAGTTAGCATCTGCTATAAACAAAAGGGCCTGCCTTAGGGGATCTCGCAGCCCTTTGTAGAAACGCTTGGCGTAACCTCTATCATCTAACTCGTATGAGTCTGCGAACCTTGCGAGATGTTGGAACTCTCGTTGGTATTCCGTAATCGTCTTCGATCCTTGTTTCAGTAGAAGGAACCTCTCCTCAAGTTCATCTCGAGCGGATGAAGGAATGAAGTGCTCCAAGAAAACATCCGAGAATTCGCTCAAACTTATCTCTGTATAGACTCGGCCTTAGAAGGTGGAGCCCATGAGTGACTTCCACCACCTCTTAGCATGTAGCTCCAAGGTGGACACTGCCAGTGACACAGCCATGTTGGCTGGACAACGGATACCGGCCAATAACTCCTGTACTGTGTTAAGCCATTCCTCCGTGCGCACGGTTGACTCCGTCCCAAGGTAAGTTGGAGGGGAGAGAGCCCGAAAGGTGCTCAGCCAGTTAGAACTCGGGGCCTGTTGTAGCACCGGAGGCTGCTGTGCCCTAAAAGAATCCAAGATGGTGGTGAGCGTCTGCCCCAACTCGGACTGTTGGAACTCAGTGGGTATGGAAGGGGCAGGAGTGCCCCAAATAGCTCAACACGCACTGGAATCTATACGTAGAATGCAAACTTACGGTCAGGTTGGCTAATCTTAAGGTCAGAGTTGGACAAACTTAGTGTGAATTACATATGGGCACACCACTTCTTCCGCTAAGTCAGTTTGTCCCCAAACTGACTAGTCGAACGGGAGTGGCCCATTGTTGAATGACTTCTTTAGTTTAGGATTGTGCCAAACTGATACCATTTGTTAGACCCCCCCCCCCCTCCCGAAACACAAAACACGGCACGAGAGGGGTCTTATGCCCAGAAAAGCCGCCTTCGGGTAACACTAACACTCAGGCTAGCCTGTACCACAAGACGCCTATTCTGCCGGTTACAATATATCAATATATATATGCCAACCCAACCAAAATAATATAAAGAAATTAAATCCACACAAGTTATAAGTCCAAAAGTACAGTACTAGAGAAGCTAAACATGCTTCTACAAAATCAGAGTACAGTTATAAAGTTGCCCCAAAGGGCTACAACAAAACTCTCATATACTCACATCTGTAACAGACGGTAGCGACGGCACCGTCCCTTCAGGCCCTGTCGTCCTGGCCTGGCTGACCGGCTCCATGACCTGCTGTTCCATCTGCGAGGTTTCCTCCTAAAAAGTAAGACCTGGCAACCGTTAGTCATAAACACTAAGTGGCTTCACATCCGCTCCCCCGGCGACTCCTCGGCACCGGGAGGAGAAAGGGATATGGTACAATATATCTATATAAAGCAGGAGTAAACAAGCAAGTGGTATAGGTACGGTATCACTACGTATATGAAGCAGTGTATAATCAAGTAATAAGTTATTCTAGCATTTCTATCATCTATCACAGCACATGAGTAAAACTATAGCAAAGGTAACTCAAATTATATGAATGCACATACAAACATATAGGTTGAGGATCGTTCAGCAGTAAGTAACTCATCGTATAGGAGTGCTCATACAAACTTATACGATGAGGGTCTTGTGTATGTAATGAGGTGCAATGTTATGTATGCGATGCAATGACTCACTCATGTTCACGCACATGCAGTTTGTATGTCGACACAGACTCGTAGTTCCCACTTTTCGAGCAGGTAGCTAACCTCTCAGGCATCATCCGTCGTTTCCAGACGGTGACAGTAGAACGGACACTTCTACTACTAAGTGGGTATCCACACTACTTCACTTAGGCCTCTGTACGCCTCAACGCTAAGAATACAACAGTGGAGCTCACCTACGTACTACGGCCCAACGGGTATCTCGGGTAGATGTACACCAAGATCAAAGCCCCGAACTGGCCTATGGTGTGACCCGGAAGGAGCCTCGGAAATAAGCACGAGGTCAAGCCCAACCGTTCACTTGGTACGGAAGGAGCCCCGGGACATAACACCGAGGGACAAGCCCAACTGCCCAAATTCTATCTGACAACTCCCATCGGTGTTACGATTGGCGAGCCCATAGACCTGCCACACTATCCTTAACCAAGGATTACGACACCGAGTGTCGACTCACACCGCATGCAATTTCACAACACCGTGGCATGGAAGGAGCCTCGGAGAAAGCATGAGGACCAATCCCAACCATCCACTTTACTCATCTCAACACCATCCCGTCTAGTGACGGCCAACACCGCACTTACTAACTTCCACAATTCTACTCGTAGGGATACGACACTCTAAGCATTGGACTACAAAATTTCATTCTATCAATTCAACATACATCATGGCCATAGTTTATTCATCTACATGTCCTTCCGAATGATTTCAACATAATATAAAACAATGCGCATAAATGATAGTCTACCAATTTATATCAAGCCCTTTCGTTCAACTAAGCTTGCATCACAACTCGTTATATGAATTAAAATTAATAAACTTCAACTTTCATATCACTATGATGATTACCACAAAAGAGTTCACCCGAACCTCGAGTTAGATTGCAACATTAATTCCACCGAATATAAATCCATGTTATACACTACCCAAAAATTTAGTTGTAGAATAAATCTGGACAGCAACTTCAACCGAGGATTCCCGTGACTATATGGATCCGGTGAGTGCGTGTAACCCCTCGATGGAAAGGTATTTCTACTTGATACAACTTTCATGTTCAGTCGGCAACCCAGATCAGACTATAACCCACATGAAATTGGCTTCAAATCCTACAGCGTACAAAATACAATTTATGTGTGCTTAGTCTACAGCCCTTACTTCGATCAGACATTCCCGTGGCTACAGACTTCACCCGAAGGCGTGTAACCACCCGTTGGAAAGTTAATTTCAAGGGCTACAACTTTTGTGTTTAGTCGAAACCCAGATCAGACCATTTATTGCCTCAAAATAGCCAAGAAGGTCGCTGTGTACAGAATACAGATTCTGCACGCATCTTAAAGCGGAATGAATGGCATCGGTTCATCTTCCTCCTCAAGCTGATCACCCCAAATCGCAACCAGAAGTTCCTCCACCCTTATTCTCCCTCTCAAGGTCATTCCTCTTCACGAATCCACCCCCATCATCACTTTGAAGAAGGGGAGGTTGAAGATGACTAGTCATTAGAACAAAAGTTCTAGATAGGCCTTCCTAAAAACCTTCTCCTCACACATCAAGACTCATTTGATTCGATGTCTCGCCTAAGAATATCTGAGGATCTAACACCAAGGAAGAGGGGAGGAAGCTCACCTCATTTCCAGCAGTACCACCATTTCCGGCCATGGATCTTGTCATCCTCCTCGGCGGCATCGCTTTTTCCTTGACGGCGGTGGCGTTTCTCCTCCTTCAAGGTTTGCTCTAGCAAGATCTCCTCCTCCAGAAATCTCCCACCAGAAAAATAGGGTTTGAGAAGAGAATGAGATTACCAGAGTTTCACTTTTCCTTTTTATACAGAAGTTACACGGGTAGGGACACGGCCGTGTCCTTACCCGTGTTCAGTCCTGGTGAAACGTCATCAGCGGTTTGACTAGCGTTTCATGCTCATACACGGGTACTGACACGCCTGTGTCGGTACTCGTGTCCAGGTGACACGGCCGTGGTTATGGCCGTGTCAATACCCGTATTCTAGTCGGGACACTTCTCGTCTTGCTTGCCTTGGAGCACACGGGTAGGGACATGCCCGTGTCT
Source organism: Platanthera zijinensis (assembly GCA_039513925.1). Lineage (NCBI taxonomy): Eukaryota > Viridiplantae > Streptophyta > Magnoliopsida > Asparagales > Orchidaceae > Platanthera > Platanthera zijinensis. The sequence continues at coordinate 52,552,885 of CM077090.1, read as the reverse complement.
ATACCCGTATCCTTCTCTGTACAGACTTAAAGCCACTGAACACGGGTAAGGACACGCCCGTGTCCCTACCCATGTCCTTCTCGGGACACACCACTCAACGCCACTGAACACGGGTAGGGACACGCTCGTGTCCCTACCTGTGTCCTTCTCGGGACACACCACTCAACGCCATTTCAGAATCACTCAGCACCATAGTCACTCAACGCCACTGAACATGGGTAGGGACACGCCCGTGTCCCTACCCGTGTCAAGCTCAACACAAGTTTTCAGCCTATTTTCTTATTCCCCGCGAGTGCGCACCTGATCGCCTGCACCCCTTTGAGCCTACACCAGCTCTCCTGACACCAAAAACACGCACAAGGGGCCTAGTGCGAATCGGAACGTTACACCGCCGGCCTTGTCGCCTAACTGTCAGGCTTGCCGCCGCCGGCCTAGCCGCCGTCCTTGCTGCCACAACCGTCGGCCTTGCCTCCTGCCTAGCTGCCTAGCCGCCGGCCTAGCCGTGTATCTGTCGGCGTAACCGCCTAGCCGATCGTCCTAGCCGCCGGCCTAACCGCCACCTAACCACGGTTCGATCCTTATGAGCTCTCCTCGCCGTTCGATCTGGCAGGTAACCACCCTCTAACCCACCAAGTTAGTGGTGGGACCCACTATACTCCTCTCCTAGAGGATATAAATGGAACCCCAGGGCCTCCTCAAAATTCATCTTTCAGCTACGGAGTCTTCTTCTTCCTCAAACCAAAGCTCTGCCGGGCTCCTCCCCCTGATCATTTTCCCGCCACTTCGAGCCACCTCGAGCCACCGGTGGGCCACCAGCAGGAAAACAATTAAGTCGCGGAACAAACCAAAGGAGGAAGAGAACCACTGAAAGCGGACAAGCGCCGAGGCCGCGATCCAAGCTCCCAAGCACCAGAACCACCTCTCGACTTCCAACATCCAAACCGCTCCCGTGGCGCAGCCTGTTGCCCATTTGAGCGGAAAACTCTCTCACCCCCCAAATTGTAACGGGGAGTGGCATGTCGCCCCCGATTCTCCATACCCATTGTAACCGCAAAGCAGCTAGTGGATTTTGACCGGCACAGACCCAGTCACGTTGTTTTTACCCGGTTGAAGTGGTTTTCCACGTCAAAACCTCTTGTGTCATCTATCTCATTTCATTGACTAGGTGCACGCTCGACGATCCCAAGAGATAAGGCGGTCCAGTTTATTCTGATCCGACCGGAATGCCGAGTTAATCTGCAACACTAGGGAATCTTGTTTGGGAGGTTTCTGCTTTGCTCCTAATGCTTAAATACTGCTTGAGATGTTTTTTCGGTGGTGGCGGTGGTTGACCATCTGACGACGATAAAGATTCGTGTGTGTGTGTGTGCGCGCGCGCGCGTCTTGTGCCCTCAAAACATATTTCTTAGAACATTTTTTTCACTTTCATGATAGCACCGTGGCATTCTGTGATTGGACCGCATGGACTGCGGGATCTTGCACACAAAAGTGGTGACGTCATCGATTTGGTAACAAGGATGGCTTGTCTTCATAATTCTTCTTCCCAGTTGCCGGTTTCGTCGGGCTTCATGAACCGTGCATGTTTGATTGTTTGGTAGATCAGGGATTTCACAAACGTGCCAAATTAAACGCGTAAAAGCTCGTTCCAAACGTCAATGCGAGACCGCGTTTCCATGACCCCGGCTAAAAATCATGTGGCAACCCGCATATCCGACATGGCGGCAGCAGGGGGATCTCATTTCCCACGTGTCGAGAGTTTTATTTATTATTTTCAGGTAACCGAAGATACTTCTCTATATTCATTCATAAGGCCGTTCTTGCACGTTTCTCACACTATACACTGTCTGTTGGTTCTCAGCCATGTGGTTTTTATGTGATAAAAATATAAATTTTTTATTATACAATAATCGTTCAAAAATATTACACGTGTAATGTTTAGCAAGTACATTAGAATATAATTAGATGAAGTATCTACATCCTTGAAAGATGCACGTTTATTTATATATCTATATCTTAAGAAGAAAAAATAGAGGACCAGCTGAGACTGAGGCTCTGTTTGGAACAACTCACGCGAATGAAAAAGTTATATTTCAACCATCAGAGTTGTTTTTTTAACTGTTTGGGAGAGTTTTTCATGCCCAGCTTTTCAAAAATCAAGTTTGATAGAAGCTGTTTTTGAGAAGCTGTGAGAGGTAAGATTTAGCGCTCGTAAATAAATTTTTTATTGGCGTGAACGTGATTTTTTCGGCTCGTATGTGATTTTTTCGCTAATACGTGATTTTTTTGCCTAGACAAGATATTTTTGCACAGACGCGATTTTTTTGCACGTGCGCAATTTTTTTTCCCGTGCGTAATTTTTTTGCGCAGGCGTGATTTTTTCCCCCAGATGCGATATTTTCGCATAGACGTAATTTTTTAGCCCGGACGCAATTTTTTTGAGCGGTCGTGATTTTTTTCACCTGAAGGTTATTTTTTCGCGCAGACACGATTTTTTCGCCAGGATGCGATTTCTCGCCCGGTCATAATTTTATCGTCCAGATGCAATTTTTTCTCCCGGGATACAATTTTTTCGCAAGGCCATGATATTTTCGTCGAGGCGCTGTTTTTTTGCCCAAACGCGATTTTTTCGCCCGGGCGTAATTTTTTTCGCGGGCATGATTTTTTTGCTTTTATGCGATATTTTCTGCCAGGACACGATTTTTTCGCACGTGCGCGGATTTTTTTGCTCGGGCGTAATATTTTCCCCGACTGTGATTTTTTTCGCTCGGGCGTGATTTTTTTGCCCATACGTGATATTTTCGCTCGGACGCAATTTTTTCGCCCGAACGCAATTTTTTCGCTCGGATGCGATTTTTTCATCCGGACACAATTTTTTCGCTCAAACGCAATTTTTTCTGTCCGGGAGCAATTTTTTCGCTCGGAGGCGAGTTTTTCACTCGTGCGTGATTTTTTTTGCCCGGGTGCGCTTTTTTCTGCCGGTCGAGATTTTTTCACTCGAACGTGATTTTTTTGTCAGAGCGCGATTTTTTCGTCGCGGCGAAAATATCGCGTCCGGGAAAAAAAAACGTTTCCGGGCGAGAAAATTGGGCCAAGCAAAAAATTCGCGCCCGAGGAAAAAAATTTGCTTCCAGGACGAAGAATCGTGTCCGGAATAAAAAATTCCGTCCGGGAGAAAATATCTGTAGAACTTTTCTAAGAGCTCCCTGAGTTTTTTCTACCAAAGGGTCTACAGCTCTATCTGTAGAGCTTTTTAAAGAGCTCTTTTTAAGAACTCTACTTCATAAACTACTTTTTCATCTGTCAGAGCTGTCACTAACAGAGCCTAAGTTTCAGCCACCCTTTCAATCTATGTCGTCCAACGACTGATAAAAAGCTATCGTTGGATCTAAGCAACATTGCATGTAGCATGACCTGCACGAAACACCACCCTAAGACTGAGGTGTCAGCCAACCTTCTCCAGTTGATTTATCCCTGCCCGAGCTCAATCCCTGAATGTCGATGTAACATGATCGTACTGTGGCCGGTCGCAGAAATCATGGGCACACCACCTCGCACTGTGGTCTCCATCAATCGATATAAACTAATGCACTGCATAGCTCGCATGAGCACGGTGCGCCCTCGCATCACCGTCAAAACTCCACCTCTCACCGCAAAATTGTATTCTCTGAAGTCTAGTTTGCCCAACGATATCAAATTCCTATGCAGCTTAGGTACCATGTGTGTAACATCTCTCAAACAACTAGACCCCTAAAAGTGGTTTTGTCAAGACAAGGTCATAACAAAACCCTAGGAAGTCCAAGAAGACCAAGTGAACCTAGGAATGAATGTGAGATCACCATGGTCTGCAAATAACACATTCCAATTACCTAACATAGGATTTGACTTTAGGGCCTCACCTTGAGTTTTTGACCCCACCATAACGTCCCTAGCCCTTTAGAAGGTTCATTGGGTCACAAAGGACCCATTGAGGTCAACCAAAGTTGTCAAGTTGACAAAAGTCAACCCTAACCCTAAAATGGTCAAAGTGGCCTATCTTGTAAGACCCCCCCTCCCGGAACACAAAACACGGCACGAGAGGGGTCTTATGCCCAGAGCAGCTGCCTTGAGGTAGCACTAACACTCGGGCTAGCCTGTACCACAAGACGCCTATTCTGCTGGCTACAACCAATATCAATATATATGCCAACCCGACCAATATAATATAAGAAATCAAATCCACACAAGCTATAAGTCCAAAAATGCAGTAATAGAGAAGTTAAACATGCTTCTATAAAATCAGAGTACAACTATAAAATTGCCCTGAAGGGCTACAACAAAACCCTCATATACCCACGTCTGCAATAGACGGTAGTGACAACACCGTCCCATCAGGCCCGGTCGTCCTTGCCTGGCTGATCAGCTCCATGACCTGCTGTTCCATCTGCGGGATTTCCTCCTAAAAAGCAAGACGTAGCAACCGTTAGTCATAAAGACTAAGTGACTTCACATCCGCTCCCCCGGCGACTCCTCGGCACCGGGCGGAGAAATAGACAGTGTACAATATATGTATATATGCAGGAGTATAAACAAGCAAGTGGTATTACATGTGGTAAGATATTCTAACATTTTTACCATCTATCACAGCATATGAATATAGAGTTATAAGAGAAAGTAACTCAACTTATATGGATGCCCATACAAGCATATAAGTTGAGGGTCGTTCAGCAGTAAGTAACTCAGCGTATAGGAGTGCTCATACAAACTTATACGATGAGAGTCTTGTGTATGTAATGAGGTGCAATGTTATGTATGCGATGCAATGACACACCCATGATCACGCACAAGCAGTTGCTATGTCAACACAGACTAGTAGTTCCCACTTTTCGAGCAGGTAGCTAACCTCTCAAGCACCAACCGTCGTGGCCAGACGGTGACAATAGAACGAGCACTTCTACTACTAAGTGGGTATCCACACTACTTCACTTAGGCCTCCGTACGCCTCAACGCTAGGAACAAAACAGCGGAGCCCATGCGTACTACGGCCCAGCGGGTTCACTTGGGTAGATGTGCACCAAGATCGTAGCCCCAAACTGGCCTATGCGTGACACGGAAGGAACCTCAAAAATAAGCACAAGGGTCAAGTCCAACCGTTCACTTTGTACGGATGGCGCCCCGGGACATGAACACCGAGGTACAAGCCCAACCGCTCAAAGTCTATCTATCAACTCCCATCGGTGTGATGATTGGTGAGCCCGTAGACCTGCCACACTATCCTTAACCCAGGATTACGACACCGCGTGTCGACTCACACCGCATGCAATTCCACAACACCGTGGCATGGAAGGAGCCTCGAAAGCACAAGTACCAAGCCTAGCCATCCACTTGGCACGGAAGGAGCCCCGGGACATGAACACCGAGGGACAAGCCCAACCGTCCAACTTTACTCATCTCAACACCATCCCGACTAGTGACGGCCAACGCCGCACTTACTAACTTCCACAATGCTACCTGTAGGGAGACGACCCTCTAAGCATTGGACTACCAAATTTCATTCTATCAATTCAACATACATATAGCCATAGTTTATTCATCTATATGTCATACCGAATGATTTTAACATCATATAACAAAATGCGCATAAATGATAATCTACCAATTTATATCAAGCCATTTCGTTCGATTCAAGCTTTCTTCACAACTCGTTATACGAATTCAAATTAACAAACTTCAACCTTCATAACACTACGATGGTTATCATAAAAGAGTTCACCCGAACCTCGAATTAGATTGCAACATTAATTCCACCGAATCTAAATCCATGTTATACACTACCTAGAAATTTAGGTACAGAATAAATCTGGAAAACAACTTCAACCGAAGATTCCTGTGGCTACAGGAATCCGGTGAGTGCGTGTAACCCCTCGATGGAAAGGTCTTTCCATTGGCTACAACTTTCATGTTCAGTCTGCAACCCAGATCAGACTATAACCCACATGAAATTGGGTCCAAAGCCTGCAACGTACAGAATATAATTTCTGTGCGCCTAGCTTACAGCCCTTACTTCGATCAGACATTCCATTGGCTACAGGCTTCACCCTAAGGCTTGTAACTACTCGTTGGAAAGGTAATTTCAAGGGCTTAAACTTTCGTGTTTAGTCGAAAGCCCAGATCGAACCATTTCTTGCCTGAAAATAGCCAAGAAGGTCGTTGCGTGCAGAACACAGATTCTGCACGCATCTTGAAGCGGAATGAACGACATCGGTTCATCTTCCTCCTCAAGAAGATCACCCGAAATCGCAACCAAAAGTTCCTCCACCCTTATTCTCCCTCTCAAGGCCATTCCTCTTCACGAATCCACCCACATCATCACTTTGAAGAAGGGGAGGTTGAAGATGACTAGTCATTATAACAAAAGTTCTAGATAGGCCTTCCTAAAATACCTTCTTCTCACACATCAAGACTCATTTGAGTCGATGTCTCTCCTAAGAGTATCTAAGGATCTAGCACCAAGGGAGAGGGGAGGAAGCTCACCTCATTTTCAGTGGTACCACCATTTCCGGCCATGGATCTTGCCATCCTCCTCGGCGGCATCTCTATTTCCTTGATGGAGGTAGCGTTTCTCCTCCTCCAAGGTTTGCTCCAGCAAGATCTCTACTCTAAGAAGTTCTCTCAGGAAAAAGGGCTGGAATGAGGAGTGAAAACGGCTAGGGTTTAACTTTTTCCTTTTTATACAGAAGTGGCACGGGTAGGGACACGGCCGTGTCCTTACCCGTGTCCTGCTCTGGCGAAACGGCTCGACTGTCATTTCGTGCTCCTACACGGGTACTGACACGCCCGTTTCTGTACCCGTGTCCAAGTGACACGGCCATGGTTTTGGCCGTGTCGACACTCGTGTCCTGCTCGGGGCACTGCACGTTTTGCTTGCCTTGGAGCACACGGGTAGGGACACGCCCGTGTCTCTACCCGTGTCCTTCTCTGGCCAGACTCAAAGCCATGACACTCAAAGCCATGACACTCAAAGCCATGACACGGGTAGGGACACGCCCGTGTCTCTACCCGTATCCTGCTCGGAACAAAACACTCAAAGCCATTTCACTCAAAGCCATGGTCACTCAATGCCACTGAACACGGGTAGGGACACGCCCGTGTCCCTACCCGTGTCCTTCTCGAGACACACCACTCAATGCCATTTTATTACCACTCAACCCCATGGACACTCAGTGTCACTGAACACGGGTAGGGACACGCCCGTGTCCCTACCCGTGTCCTTCTCGGGACACACCACTCAACGCCCTTTTATTACCACTCAACCCCATGGACACTCAGCGCCACTGAACACAGGTAGGGACACGCCCGTGTCCCTACACGTGTCATACTCAACACAGTTTTCAACTTATTTCCTTGTTCTCTGCAAGTGCGCACTTGATCATATGCACCCCCTTGAGCCTACACCAGCTCTCCCGACACCAAAAACAAACACAAGGGGCCTAGCGCGAATCGGAACGTCATAAATCCTATAAACAAAATAAAAGATTTCGTCTCCGAAATCAGGCTAAGGCTATGTGGAGTGAAGCATACAGAAAATAAAATATGCTTTTAAACAAAAATACCTGGAGCGAACAACTCCGGGTAGCGTCTTAGCATCAAATCCATTGGCTTCCATGTGAATTCCTCCTTCCCATGATTAGACCATAGCACCTTCACCAAGGGAACACTTTTGCGACGCAAGGTTCTTATCTCATTGTCTACAATCCGCACCGACTCCAGTCGCACAGACCTATCAGATGCTACAGGACCATCAATTGTGGGGATGTATTGATCGGGCCGTAACAGCGCCTTCCGAAGTGACGACACATGGAACACGTCGTGGAGATTATCTAGATCGGGAGGTAGCTCCAACCGATAGGCTAACGGGCCAACCCTTTCCAGTATAGTATAAGGACCCACATACCTCGGGCTGAGCTTCTTCACACCACGCACCCGTGACACTCCATGCATCGGCCGGATTTTCAGGAACACTTTATCACCGACTTGAAACTCCACCAGACGGTGCCTTGCATTATAATACTTTGCCTGCCAACTTTTAGCCTCTAACATGCGATCCCGTATCAGCCTAACCACCGTATCAGTGTCATCTATATACTCAACTCCCAAAGTCTTCAGGTCTTCATCTTGCACCCAAGACAAGGGGGTTCTACACCTCCTTCCATAAAGAGCTTCATGGGGCACCATGCCGATGCTCGCCTGATGGTTGTTGTTGTAGGAGAATTCCACCAGGGGTAAGAGCCTTTCCCACGGCTCTCCCCTATCACACACACATAATCTCAACAGATCCTCCAATGTCCGGATGGTTCGCTCAGACTGCCTGTCCGTCTAAGGATGGAACGCGGTGCTTAAGGTAAGGCGCGAGCCCAAATACGCCTGTACCGCCTTCCACTCCTTGGAGGTAAAGCGACCATCACGGTCAGAAACTATCGTCTTAGGCACGCCATGATACTGTACAAACTGCTCCACAAAGAGGCGTACCAAGAAATCCACGTGAGCCTCCTTCTTCATAGGGATAACCGGGCTACTTTCGTTAGTCGATCAATAACCACCCATACTGAATCATTCCCTGAGCGTGAGCGAGGTAGCCCATGTACGAAGTCCATGAAAATATCCTCGAACTTCCACTCGGGGATGGTAAATTACTGTAACAAGCCGTCGGGACTTCTGCACTCCGCCTTAACCCTTTGACAGGCTTCACATTGTGTAACAAAATATCGGACATCCTTCTTCATTCCCGGCAAACACATGGTCTTCCGTAAGCCGGCGAACATGTTTGAAATTCCCGGGTGCACTGAATACTGAGAGCAATGCGCCTCTCTCAGGATATCCTCCCGGATTTTACCGCCCTTGGGAATGTAGGGCAGGCCGCGAAAATAAATGAGGCCGTCTTTTAGTGTGTATTCGTCGGTAGTCCCGTCTTCGATTGACTTGATTGCTGGGGCCAGAGCCGTATCCACTCCTTGCTCTACCCGGATCCGGTCCCGGATATCACAAACTATGCTCATGCTGGCCAACTACTCTGTATATTCTTTCAAAGGAACCTTAAATATCAAAGTAATTTCCATCTCCTCAATCATCTAAACCAATTCCATACTCATCAACCAGGACTCTGGGCTCGAGTCCGGTATTTTTCTACTCAACGCATCGGCTACCGAGTTTGCTTTTCCATGGTGGTAGTTCAAGGTGAACTCATAGTCGCATAAAAATTCTAACCATCACCGTTGTCTTAAGTTCAACTCCTTCTGAGTATGGATGTACTTCAAGTTTTTGTGGTCTGAAAAGATCTCGCAGTGGACGCCGTATAAATAATGCCTCCAAACCTTCAAGGCTAACACCACTGCTCCCAGCTCCAAATCATGAACCGGGTAATTGATTTCGTGCTTCTTCAATTGTCTTGAAGCATAAGCAATTACGTGCCCGTGCTGCCACTCCCATCCCTTGATATGACGCGTCCTTGTAAACTTGAAATCCTTCCTTCCCAGACGGAAGGACAAGGATGGGGGCGGAGGTAAGTCTATCCTTCAATTCTTGGAACGCAGCTTCACATTAGGGTGTCCACTAATACGACACACCTTTCTTTGTTAGGGAAGTAAGAGGAAGAGCAATCTTTGAGAATCCCTTTATGAACTTGCGGTAGTACCCGACAAGTCCAAGGAAACTCCGCACATCGGCCGCCGAATTCAAGGGTGACCACTCCCTTACGACACGCACTTTGGCCGGATCCACAACTAGCCCAGCCCCGCTGATCACATGACCCAAGAAGGGAACCTCCTTAAGCCAGAATTCATATTTGCTAAATTTGGCGTACAAGGCGTGCTCCTTTAATTTCTTCAACACCAAGGTTAGGTGCTCACCATGCTCCTCCTCCATCCTTGAGTAGACTAGGATATCGTCGATGAAAACAATGACGAAGATGTCCAAATAGGGCTCAAATACCTTGTTCATCAGACTCATGAAAGCTGAAGGGGCATTTGTGAGCCCAAACGGCATTACGGTGAACTTGTACAACCCATATCTTGAACTGAAGGCTATTTTCTGGATGTCCCCTTCTTGTATTCTCAACTGGTAATACCCCGAGCGCAAGTCTAGCTTAGAAAACCAATGCGCTCTCACTAGTTGATCGAACAACTCGTCGATCTGAGGTAGCGGATAAGTGTTCTGCACCGTCAACCGATTGAGTACCCGATAATCTATGCACAGTCGCATGGTTCCGTCCTTCTTCTTTACGAACAATACATGGGCTCCCCAGGGTGACGAACTGGGGCGAACGAACCTTACTCCACCAGTTCTTATAGTTGAACCCTAAACTCTGCGAGTTCTTTCGAGGCCATTCGGTAAGGGGCCTTGGATACAGGCTTGGCACCCGGTATGAGATTAATGTGGAAGTCAACCTCTCTGTGCGTGGGTAATCCTGGCAGTTTCTCAGGAAATACCTCGGGGAAGTCCCGCACCACCCGTACGTCTTTTACGTCCGATGCTACTTCTTTCAACTCGAACCAGATCATAAAAACTTCATCCCCCTTCATGTGCGCTTTTACAACCTGAACGGATGATAACGTTAGATTGGGTGCGAAGTTAATACCTTGGAAGATGACGTCGGAGTCTCCATGTCTCAAGTAGATCCGCTTCTCCACGCAGTCGATCCTTGCAAAGTGACAGTCTAACCACGTCGTGCCCAGAATGATGTCAAATTCCGGAATTTTCAAGACAGTGGCGGGTGTAACGAAATTCCTTCCCTCAATAAGTACCTCAAGCTCACACTTAGCGGTTGCAACCATATCTTAGCCGTCCGGAAGGCACACTAGTCGGGCTATTCAAGTAAAATATTGCACACCCCCCATGTCCTTAATGAAATCCTCGGACACAAAGGAGTGTGAGGCACCGGTATCGAACAGCGCATAGGCCGTCTTTCCGCAAATTATCACGGTGACTAAGTACCAATAATCAAAACTTATTGCTAGATAGCAAGTATGTCGTAAGCAACTTAAGTTTAAAACAAAAAACATGAAAGCTTACTGCATGTACCTACAATAACATTCTGTGGATTCCGTTCTTGCGCCATGTCTAGCGCGTACACTAGATCCTGGGAAGGGTCGGGATTACCTCCTCGTGGTCCTCGTCCTCGACCACACATGAAACCCCGCCCACGAGGGGCCTCTGGAGGGAGAGCAGGAGGGGCGTTCATTACCAATTACGGGCAAAAGCGTCAAATGTGACCCGGTTGGTTGCATTCAAAACACAACAGCCCAGGATGCCTCTTGAGTTGCTGAAATTACTGAGGCTGCGACGGTGGAGGCAACGCAAGCGGTTGCGGAACCGGATGCTCCACCCTATAGTTTCGGTGGACACGCCCTCCACCTCCTTGATATCCTCTTCCTCTTATAAAGTCCTGTCTCCTTCTATTGCTCGGGCCAGCTTCCATGACGCCCTCTGAAGGTCTCTTACCACTACCCAAGTGGTCTGCCTCAAATTTTTTTGCCATATCGATGATCTCCGCCAAGCTAGCATCCGCTATAAACAAAAGGGCCTGCCTTATGGAGTCTCGCAGCCCTTTGTAGAAATGCTTGGAATAACCTCTATCATCCAACTCGTATGAGTCCGCGAACCTTGCGAGATGTTGGAACTCCCGTTGGTATTCCGTAACTGTCTTCGATCCTTATTTCAGTAGAAGGAACCTCTCCTCAAGTTCATCTTGAGCGGATGAAGGATTGAAGTGCTCCAAGAAAACATCCGAGAACTCGCTCCAACTTATCTCTGTATAGACTCGGCCTTGGAAGGTGGAGCCCATGAGTGACTTCCACCACCTCTTAGCATGTAGCTCTAAGGTAGACACCGCCAGTGACACAGCCATATTGGTTGGACAACGGATACCAGCCAACAACTCCTGTACTGTGTCAAGCCATTCCTCCGTGCGCATGGCTGACTCCGTCCCAAGGTAAGTAGAAGGGGAGAGAGCCCGGAAGGCACTCAGCCAGTTAGAGCTTGGGGCTTGTTGTTGTTGGAGTTACCATGGTGATCGAGAAGTGGTCAAACATGTAATCTCACTGCCAACGCGATTTGAGCCTGCATGGTCGCACATAAGAGCATGTGGAGAAGTTGGAAGATTGACTGTGTTGGTAAGGGTTACCAATCACCACACAGGATGGAGTCGGGCAAACGTTGCCAAAGGGATTTTGTCGAGAGTCGTCGAGTTTGACTCGATGACTAAGGCAAATTCGTCGAGAATCGTCGAGTATGACTCGACGACTCTTGACGAGTTCGTCAAGAATTATTCGTTGAGAATCGTCGAGTATGACTCGACGAATCTCGACGAGTTCGTTGAGAATCATTCGTCCCGAATGATTCGTCGAGAATCATTCATCCCGAATGATTCGTCGAGAATTGTCGAGTGATACTCGACGACTCTCGACGAATTCATCAAGAATTAAAAGTATTTGATTCCCGACGATTGGTGATTCTCGACGATTCTATCCTTGATTCTCGACGAATTGGCAGATGATTCTCGCCGAATCTGTCTGCTGATTCTCGCCGAATCTGGATCTGATCCTCGCCGAACCTGTGTTGATTCTCGCCGAGTGACTCTGAAACCCTAACCTGGATGGTCTGCGGATATCAGTGTTCTTTGGACTGTTTATGCCTTTGGTATAAATAGGGGACTTAGGGTTTTGGGAAGAGGGAGAAGATATATCATCGGGATTTTCCTGTTGACGGATCGAGCCGACGGAAGAGTTCCGCCGATCGCCCGATTGCCAAATCCCGACCTCGCCGGACAGAAACGTTCCGCCGCCGCCTGTTCGCTCTGCCGGCGACCTCATCTCCGGCGACCGTCACTGGTCTTGCTTTCCCTGGCGCTGACCTAGCAGTCCGTGGGAAGTGCAAAGGTGCAGTTGATTTTCTTCCCGACCCTTCGTGCGACGAAGCTCGGGGTTCTCCCGCTCGTGTGGATTTCTGCAGAGACGTGGACGTTATTCCACGTAGAACTTGCCACCGACAAGGACACGAATCTTGGAGCATCTCCGTTGAGTTGTGACTCAACGCTACTAAGGTAATTTTTGCTTAGTTATTTGTTAACTTTTGATTCAACATTCATGGCCCGATCCCATCTCTTTTGGGTTGTCTTGATGTTTTATTCCTTTCGCTGTGTGCACAAGTGTTGTGCCATCCTCATAGAGAAACCCAACAGTGGTATCAAAGGGAGGTTGCGACCATGTTTGTTGTATTGGAAGTTAGGTTATTCCAGTACGTGTAAACCTAGGGATTTAGAAGTGTTCTAAATGTCTAGATTTAATCTTGGCACCCCGCCGGGAACGTTTGGAATCTTGTGGTAATTTCTAATCGTTAGGAATTACTGTCTCCTTAGCAGTAACCATCCCTCGATTTCGTTTTGGATTTTGAATCCAACAAGGAGAGATGAGCTTGTCTACTGCTTTAAGTTGAGTTGCCTTTGTCCTTTGTCCAATGCATGCAAATCTGAAGATTTGGAAGAGTCCGGATGTTCAGATTTAGCCCTTCCTTTCTATCAAATTTTGATAATGTCAGGTTGTGCACATAAGGGATGCATGTGGATTTTAGAAATTGTGTTTCTGTGGATGTGCACAATGATCAAATGTTGATCATGGTTAATTGTTAACCTATAATCAAAAATCCCTTAATTTAATATTAAGCATTCGGATGCCTTCCGATGGATGACACTCTTCCTGCCTCGATCGATGAAGTGTGGGCTTGCCAAAACAAGGTGCATTAATCTATCTTGGTAAGGGTGCGAGCGGATAATTGTGATATCCCACTGTCGACATCGGGTCTAACTTAACTAGGTGACCTCAAGGGGTGAGTGCCTAGATGCATAGGGTTGGCATGCACCATATGATGGATGCGAATAAGGAGTTATTCACCAACCATACAAGAATTGCATGAGGATGCAATTGGCAAGCGTTGCATACCTAAATAACCACATTGTGAGAGAAAAGCCAAAGCTGACTCATTGTGTTGGTGAAATACGGATTTTGTCCACTAAGAGAGTAGCTCGCATGAACTCTCCGAATTGATAGTGAGGGCTATTATTTCGAATAAAATAGTGGGAGTTTTAATTGAAGTCCAAATTAAAATAAATTGTATTTGAGATTTTTGGTACTGATATTATTCTGCATGAATTCTTGTAGAATGCCATGGCAAGTGGTTCACACTCCACTCTGTCTCTGAGAGCCATCCTTGAGAAGGATAAGCTCAACGGGACTAACTACATGGACTGGTACAGGAACCTGAGAATTGTTCTCAGGCAAAAGCGAAAGCTCTATGTCTTGGAAGAAGAAGCCCCCGAGGTGCCGACCGGGAATTCTTCCCGTGATGATAAAGATACTTATAAGAAGTATACTGATGACGCTTTAGACGTCGAATGCCATATGCTTGCCACCATGAACTCTGAGCTTCAAAGGCAACATGAGAACATGGGGTGCAAGGAGATTGATGAGCATCTCAAGAAAATGTTTCAAGGGCAAGCTCATCAAGAGAGGTTCGACGTTACAAAAGCATTGTTTCAGTGCAAGATGGGAGTTCGAGACTCAGTAGGGACTCATGTACTCAAGATGATTGGGTATATAGAGAACCTTGAAAGGCTGGGTTTTCCTCTGGGTCAAGAGTTGGCCACAGATCTGATCCTACAATCGTTGTCGGACAGTTACGAGTAGTTTGTCTTGAACTACAACATGAATAAAATAGACAAGACACTGCTCGAGCTCCTAGGCATGTTGAGAACTGCCGAGATCAATATGAAGAAGGCCAAGCCTGCCAGCCCCATACTGATGGTGCATAAGGGCAAGGGCAAGGCCAAACGCTCTAAGACGACGAAGGTGGGACCTAAGTCACATCTCGAGCCCAAGTCTTCTGCACTGATGAAGAAGAAGAGCACGATGAAGGAAGGGAAATGCCACCACTATGGCAAGGCTTATCATTGGAGGAGGAACTGTCCTTCGTACATTGAGGGTCTGCAAAAGATGAAGGGAGGTATGACTTCCACTTCAAATATTTACGTTATAGAGATAAACCTTTCTGCTCCTTCATCTTGGGTATTGGATACCGGATGTGGTTCTCACATTTGTACAAATTTGCAGGAACTGGGAAGGAGAAGATTGCTGAGTAAAGGGGAGGTGGACCTGCATGTCGGCAATGGAGCAAGAGTTGCTACTGTAGCCGTAGGGGTTTACCGTCTTTCTTTGCCTAGTGGGCTTGTAATAGAACTAGATAACTGTTATTTTGTTCCGACCATAACTAGAAACATTATATCCATTTCATGCTTGGACATGATAGGATTTTCTTTTATAATTAAGAACAACTGTTGTTCTATATTTAAGAATAATGTTTGTAATGTTGTAGCCCAATTGTTTAATGGTCTTTATGTTTTGAACTTGGACCATCAGATCTATAATGTAGAAAATAATAAAAGACTAAGAACATATGACTCAAACCCTACATATCTCTGGCATTGTCGTTTGGGCCATATAAACGAGAAGCGCATATCCAAGCTCCATAAAGATGGACTTTTGGACTCATTTGATTATGAATCATTTGAGCGATGTGAATCTTGTTTGTTAGGCAAGATGACTAAAGCCCCTTTTACTGGTTATACTGATAGGGCTGAGGATCTCTTGGGTGTTGTACATAGTGATGTATGCGGACCCATGAGCTCCATGGCTAGAGGTGGGTATTTCCACTTCGTTACATTTACTGATGATTTCAGTAGATACGGATATGTGTATCTTATGAAGTGCAAATCCGAGACCTTTGAGAAGTTCAAAGAGTTCAAGAATGAAGTAGAAAACCAGTTGGGTAAAATGGTTAAAGCACTCCGATCTGATCGAGGTGGCGAATACCTGAGTCATGAGTTCCGTGATCATCTGAAAGAGTGTGGTATTGTATCACAGCTCACTCCACCTAGAACACCACAACAAAATGGTGTGTCTGAGAGGAGAAATCGTACTTTGTTAGACATGGTACGTTCGATGATGAGTCATGAAGACTTGCCTGTTTCCTTTTGGGGTTTTCCTTTAGAGACTGCTGCAATGACACTGAATCGCGCTCTGACAAAAACGATTCTGAAGAAACCATATGAGATATGGACTGGGAAGCATCCTAGTATGTCGTTCATTAAAATTTGGGGCTTTGAGACATACGTGTGACGTCAAATGCCAAACATGCTGGAACCCAAATCGGATAAATATTATCTGGTGGGATATCCTAAGGAAACGAAAGGGTATTACTTTTACCTACCGTCTTAGGGCAAAGTGTTTGTCGCATGGACTGGCGTCTTCTTGGAGAAAGAGTTCTTATCAAGAAAGACTGAAAAGGTAGAACTTGAAGAAGTTCAAGAACCACCAATAGTGAATGAACCGGAATTGGATTCTGAGACAGGACTACAAGATGTTATAGCTAGAGAACCTGCTCAAGAAACACAAGTCCTACGTAGATCTGGTAGACCGAGGTTTGAGCCTGAGAGATATGGATTTCTCATGTCTCAAATAGGTAATGTGTTGCTTATGGATCATGATGATGAACCAACAACCTAAAAAGAGGCTATGAATGGACCGGACTCCGACAAATGGCTTGAGGCTATAAAATCCGAATTGGACTCCATGTATGCAAACCAAGTTTGGAACTTGGTAGAACCACCTGAAGGGGTACGACCCATAGGGTGCAAATGGGTCTTCAAGAAGAAGACCGACATGGATGGGAATGTACAGACATTCAAAGGGCGATTGGTGGCTAAGGGTTTCAAGCAAATTCATGGTATTGACTATGATGAGACCTTTTCCCATGTTGCCATGGTAAAGTCCATAAGGATATTACTTGCTATTGATACGTATTATGACTACGAGATCTGGCAGATGGATGTCAAAACTGCTTTCCTTAATGGAAACCTCCTTGAGGAAGTGTACATGACACAACCCGAGGGTTTTGTATCCCCAAATGAAGCCACTAAAGTATGCAAGCTGAATAGGTCCATCTATGGATTGAAGCAGGCCTCTCGTAGTTGGAATCTTCATTTTGATGAGAAAATCAAAGAGTTTGGTTTCATCAAGAATGAAGATGAGCCTTGTGTTTACAAGCGAATCAGTGGGAGCATTGTAGTCTTCCTGATATTGTATGTAGATGACATACTGTTGATTGGGAATGACATTCCTACCCTGAAAGTTGTTAAGAATAACCTAGGGAACTGCTTTTCTATGAAGGACTTGGGTGAAACGACTTATATACTCGATATTAAGATTTATAGAGATAGATCGAAGAAGTTGTTGGGTTTGACCCAGAGTACATACATTGAGAAGGTGTTGAAGCGGTTCAACATGCTTGAGTCCAAGAAAGGATTTTTACCCATATCTCATGGTGTGAATCTCTCTAAGGACCAGTGTCCAAAATCTTGTAAAGATAAGGACCGCATGAAGTTGATTCCATATGCTTCGGCAATTGGATCAATCATGTATGAAATGTTATGTACTCGACCCGATGTCTCCTTTGCTTTGAGCATGACTAGCAGGTATCAGTCAGACCCTGGTGAGTGTCACTGGATTGCAGTCAAGAATATCCTGAAGTACTTAAGAAGGACAAAGGATGTGTTCTTGGTGTATGGTGGAGAGGAAGAGCTCGTTGTAAGTGGTTACACGGACGCTAGCTTCCAAACTGATAGGGACGATTCAAAGTCTCAGTCAGGGTTTGTGTTTTGCCTTAATCGAGGAGCTGTGAGTTGGAAGAGTTCCAAGCAAGAGACAGTTGCTGATTCTACAATAGAGGCCGAGTATATCGCTGCGGCTAACGCAACGAAGGAGTCTGTATGGATTAGGAAATTCATCGGCGAGCTTGATGTAGTTCCTAGCATTGCTGGTCCCGTAGTTCTCTACTGTGATAACAATGGTGTAATTGCACAATCTAAGGAACCTAGATCCCATTAACGCTCCAAGCACATACTTCGGCGGTTCTATCTTATTCGTGAGATTGTCGAATGAGGAGATGTGAACATTTGCAGAGTGCCGACTGAGGAGAATATTGCGGATCCACTGACAAAGCCTCTCGCGCAGAGAAAGCATGATGGTCATACTAGATCAATGGGTATGCGATACCTTAATGATCAACTCTAGTGAGAGCCTTCTGGGTTGCATGTAAACATATATTCTGTTGGCTGTTTATTGTTTATTCATATGATGAATTGTATACCTAGATTTTTCTTTTTACAATTAATGGCATGTTCTTTTATTATGTTTTCTCTATCCGATAGTTAAATGTTATTATAATAAATACCCTTAGAATGTTCGCTTCCATAGGACATCAAGTACGTGACTTGAATGTGAGAGCCTATGATTTATTTGAAGCTTCATTCTTAAAAGGTCCCTAATCGTTGTATCATCATAGAAGCTTAGGGTGATGATGATACCTTAAGACTAGCACGTGCGTTGACTGATGACCAGTTCTCACAGGTCATGATATTGTGATATCAAGTCATCACGTGGGTACTTGTTAATGAACAAGTTGTACTGGACAGACCAAACCTGAGACTACTTTGTTGATTGTTATCTAATCGTGTCATGAGTATGTCTCAATTGACAATGGTGTTGTGGTCCTTTGACCTGAAGTCACAACATTCATCAAGTGAGGAAGAGCATGCTTTGATGCCATCTAAAGTCTTCCTTGAGAAAGGTTGATGATAAGGGTGGTCGTTGGGCATGTTACGAATCATTTGGGTGTTTGTGTGTGAGCAGATATGGGATTTGTCCTCCTATATGATAGGAGTTGCATCCATGGGCCCCTTGATGGAACTGGACTGAGAAATGCATGGCCATGCTTGGTTGAGTCAATATGTGATATTGGACTCACCATTCTCTGGAAGTTCGTTCTAGATCAAGAAACTTGGATTGAGCTATTATGAGGATGACATGGTCTATGCCTCTAGTTCTTTCTGGATGTAAGGGACAAAGGGACAAAGACAACGTTGTGACATTGTTCATAAAGGCTTATGAGTTATGAACTCTTATTGCTTGGGGAGCAATGATGCATTGCTAGATGCAATTCATTGTTTGTGAGGTTTTTGGTTTGATACTTTTAAGATCAAGTGGGAGACTATTGGAGTTACCATGGTGATCTAGAAGTGGTCAAACATGTAATCTCACTGCCAACACGATATGAGCCTGCAAGGTCGCACATAAGAGCATGTGGAGAAGTTGGAAGATTGACTGTGTTGGTAAGGGTTACCAATCACCACGCAGGATGGAGTCGGGCAAACGTTGCCAAAGGGATTTCGTCGAGAGTCGTCGAGTTTGACTCGACGACTAAGGCAAATTCGTCGAGAATCGTCGAGTATGACTCGACGACTCTCGACGAGTTCGTAGAGAATCATTCGTCCCGAATGATTCGTCGAGAATCGTCGAGTGATACTCGACGACTCTCGACGAATTCGTCGAGAATCAAAAGTGTTTGATTCCCGGCGATTGGTGATTCTCGACGATTCTATCCTTGATTCTCGATGAATCGGCAGATGATTCTCGCCGAATCTGTCTGCTGATTCTCGCCGAATCTGGATCTGATTCTCGCCGAACCTGTGTTGATTCTCGCCGAGTGACTCTGAAACCCTAACCTGGGTGGTCTGCGGATAGCGGTGTTCTTTGGACTCTTTATGCCTTTGGTATAAATAGGGGACTTAGGGTTTTGGGAAGAGGTAGAAGATATATCATCGGGATTTTCCTGTTGACGGATCGAGCTGACGGAAGAGTTCCGCCGATCGCCCGATTCGCCAAATCCCGACCCCGCCGGACGGAAACATTCCTCCGCCGCCTGTTCGCTCCGCCGATGACCTCATCTCCAGCGACCGTCGCTGGTCTTGCTTTCCCTGGCACGGACCTAGCAGTCCGTGGGAAGTGCAAAGGTGCGGTTGATTTTCTTCCCGACCCTTCGTGCGACGAAGCTCGGGGTTCTCCCGCTCGTGTGGATTTCTGCAGAGACGTGGACGTTATTCCACGTAGAACTCGCCACCGACAAGTACACGAAGCTTGGAGCATCTTCGTTGAGTTGTGACTCAACGCCGCTAAGGTAATTTTTGACTAGTTATTTGTTAACTTCTTGATTCAACATTCATGGCCCGATCCCATCTCTTTTGGGTTGTCTTGATGTTTTATTCCTTCCGCTGCGTGCACAAGTGCTGTGCCATCCTCATAGAGAAACCCAACAGTTGTAGCACCGGAGGCTACTGTGCCCTAAAAGCATCCAAGATGGCGGTGAGCGTCTGCCCCAACTCGGACTGTTAGAACTGAGTGGGTATGGAAGGGTCAGGAATGCCCCCCAATGGCTCAACACGCACTGGAATCTATATGAAGAATGTAAACTTAAGGTTAGGTTGGCTAATCTTATGGTCATAGTTGGACAAACTTAGTGTGAATTACATATGGGCACACCACTGCTTCCGCTAAGTCTGTATGTCCCCAAACTGACTAGTCAAACGGGACTGGCCCATTGTTCATTGACTTCTTTAGGTGAGGATTGTGGCAAAATGATACCATTTGTAAGACCCCCTCTCTCGGAACACAAAACAAGGCACGAGAGGGGTCTTATGCCCAGAGCAGCCGCCTTGGGGTAACACTAACACTCGGGCTAGCCTGTACCACAAGACGCCTATTCTGCCGGCTACAACCAATATCAATATATATATATGCCAACCCGACCAATATAATATAAGAAATCAAATCCACACAATATATAGGTCCAAAAATGCAGTAATAGAGAAGCTAAACATGCTTCTACAAAATCAGAGTACAACTATAAAATTGCCCCGAAGGGCTACAACATAATCCTCATATACTCACGTCTGCAACAGACGGTAGTGACGACACCGTCCCTGTAACACCCCAAAACTTGGAAGGGGAATCGACGGCATCATTTTAGCCAAGTTTGGGTTTTGGAGCAGGCGACACGGGCATGTCAAGGACGTGACACGGGCGTGTCAGGGCGTGGTCGACTGCGGAGCTTGTGGTCGACGTTTTGAGGGTCGACGTTCGTCGAGCTCAGGAACACGGCCTGGGACACGGGCGTGTCCCTGGCCGTGTCCTTCTCGGGCTGTTTGCAGGATTTATTCTGTTAGGCGTGACACGGGTCACGACAAGGCCGTGTCGGGTCTGACACGGGCGTGTCGAAGGCCGTGTCTTTAGCCGTGTCCTTCTCTGACTGGGAAGGTTGGTCGGTGGGGGGGCGTGACACGGGTCTCGACACGGGCGTGTCAAAGGTGACACGGGCGTGTCGGAGGCCGTGTCAGCGGCCGTGTGCTGGTTTCGAATCGGTCGAGACGGCGAATGGTTGACACGGCCCTGCACACGGCCGTGTGCCAACCCGTGTTTGGCCCAGATTTTGTTATTTTGGGTTCCGATCGTGGCAGTCTGTTTCTTTGGTATGAGATCCAACGGTGGGGAGCCTCCCTGGGCGGTTTAAGGCCGAGAATAGGGTTTCAAACCCTCATTTTCCATTTGGCTTTATCTCTCTTGATTCTAGAGAGAAGGGAGAGCAAGGAGGAGGAAGAAGGCCAAGTTCCGGCCGCCGGCGAAGCTTCAGAGGTCCGTTTTGCGAGCGGAGTTCAGATCCGCGAAGGTGGGAGCGTTGCGGTGGTTTTCAACCGAGCAAATCTTCTCCATGGCTAGGAAGAGGGGACGGAAGGTAACGACACTTCTCCTCTCGGTTTTTAGGATTTAGGATGCATGAATAGCATCCCCTTCCTTTCGTATTTTGAGCACCGAATCTCTCAAATGAGAGGGATTCGTGTAGCCTAGGTTCAAGAGGAACCTCCAGGTTGAGTATGTTCATCCCGACATGCTTTGCATTAGAGATCCGCTCCGTTAGCGGATTAGGCATTGTGAGTGAAGCCGTGGTCGCGACCGTTAGTCCGACCCGATGATGTTGCATAGCGAGCTTCGGGGATTCGGTAGAAATCCGTTGCGGCAATACGCCGTTGTATGTATGCATTTTCCCCCCTATATTTGAGTGAGTACTCGTGGTCAGAACCGGACAAGGTTAGATCCGCGTTGTGCGTTAGATGGTTTCCTTGGAGCACGGGAAAGACACGGTGCGAATGGTGATTTGGGTGGGGAAACCTTTGTTTGTGCTGTGCAAAGGCGCGGCTATGTCTCCGTGGTCGGCTGGCTATCCCGTGACGCGCATGTCATGTGGGGAAAGTGTCCCGGCGAGACTAGCCCCTTGTGTGGGACTGACGAGAATGTCGAGCGGAGAGCAAGCCCGGGCAATGTGGCCATGAGCGGGTGGGGTCCAGCAAGGCTTCTTAGAATCGGTCAGTGTGAGACGGAACCCTGACATGCGAAGTCAGAATGTGCGGGCAAGCCCGGGGTATATGACCCTTGTGTGGGTGGGGCCTTTGCGAGGTTCCGTGTGACGGCGTGTGTGCCGTTAGGGACATGGTGGTTCCCTTGTATTTGCGGCTTTAAGCCAATGGGGAAACGGAAGTACCCAGTGTTTGATGTTGTGCTAGATGCATACGAGCTAGGGTGCCTTGGGTGAAACCCGGGTTGCATTCATGTTGCATAGTAGGCCCCTTTCACTTTGTACAAAACATAGAGAACATGTATGCTGTATGAGACATCCAAGCCTGTTTTACCGCTTTATTATATATACTCTTTTGGTATACGAAGTGCTAACTTGCAGGTGGAGTGGTACCCCGGGGTCCGTTAGGGACGGCCGGGAGGAGATGTGTTTGTTACACAGTAGAGGTCAGCCTTTGCTGACCCACGTTACTTCAAATCCTTACAGGGCAAGGATCGCATGCAGGAGCTAGCGCACCGGGCGAAAAGCCCTAAGCCTCATGAAGTGTTGTTGTGCTTGACTATTTTCTTTTCCTTGTTTTGCTGTTGTTGTTTGACTATGTCCGGCTTGCATGCCGAGGTAGCCTAGGGGTGCTTGGCACTTTTTATATTTGGACTTATATTGTGTAAGGCCTTAAGGCCATTTGATACTCTTCTATTAGTGGATAACTTATGTCTGTTAGTGTTCTGTTTCCGCTGTGTTTGTCTGGAGTTTTGAGATTGGGTAGTTTTGTATCATCTTTTAATACTAAAGATGTGGCGTCCGTATGTTGTGGGGCCCCGGCCGGACCCATATTATATGGTCTTTACAGGGGAGGTGTTATAATTTGGTATCAGAGGGAGGTTTGCGTTCCAATGAGAAGTTTCGCGGTCGAAAGTATAAGTCGAGTCGCGTATAAGAAGTTATCCACATAGGAGTATCGCGGGACCATGAGTGTCCTTGTGTTCGAGTCTTGCGATTAGAAACTGATTTGCGTTTTCTTGCTTGTGTTTAGAGTGCAAGCAACGAGGCTGGGACCTCGAGGCCAAGAGAAGAGCTCTCGGCAAGTAGTGCGACTGCGCAAGGTCCGCTAGGGATGGGGGTCACACTGGCCGACTTCTGTCGTATGCTTGCAGAAGCGATGGTGGCGGCCCAAGCTGCAGCGACATCACAGGTAGCAGCTCCCGTTGCTCAAGTAGCAACTCCTGCTACCCCGGACACGGCAGCGACCGTGCCGGTTGAGGAAGCCAGGCGGGCAGAGCCGCAGGCCGAGAGAGTGGTTGTCGGGCATGGGGACCGGCAAATGAAGTACTTTCTGAGTTTCCACCCTCCAACCTTCAAGGGAATCGGCACGCCCACAGATGCAGAGGATTGGTGGGCTAGAATTCAGGAGCTTCTGAGGGCGGCAGAGGCGCCAGATGAGAAAAAGGCAGAGTTCGCAACCTTTATGTTGGAGGGAGATGCCAAGTTATGGTGGGTGAGCCACAGTGGCCGGCAATTTCTAGGACGCACACCGTCCATCGAGGAGTTTGGGAATGCCTTCCTGAAGAAGTACATTCCCGCCTCAACGAGGTTAGCCCTCCAGAGGCAGTTTCTTCATCTGGTGCAGCGAGACAAGTCAGTGGATGAGTATGTTCAGGAATTTACTCGCTTGGGTCGTTATGCAGGGACGACCATGGCAGACGATGAAGAGAGGGACAATCTCTTCTATCATGGATTGAGGGAGAATCTAAGACAACCCCTCATATCGATGAAACGTGCGGGTTTCAACGAATTGGTGGAGGCGGCCCGAATTTTGGAGAGTGACATGGAGCGATCCCAGCGTCGCAAGGGTTTCACACCCAAACAGGGGGAGGAGAAGAAGCCTGCTCATTCCCATGGAAAGGCGGAAGGGAGCCGATGGAAGAAGAAGCC
Source organism: Platanthera zijinensis (assembly GCA_039513925.1). Classification (NCBI taxonomy): domain Eukaryota; kingdom Viridiplantae; phylum Streptophyta; class Magnoliopsida; order Asparagales; family Orchidaceae; genus Platanthera; species Platanthera zijinensis. Next base: position 52,528,630 of record CM077090.1, on the reverse strand, counting down.
TTCCCCATATAAGTCGGGCAAGAAAAGTAATTGGACGTCCGGAGGGTCACGCTCTAAGGGACCGCAGACGTGTTACAATTGTGGCAAGCTAGGCCACATAGCAAGATTTTGTACCCAAGGGGGCGCTGAGCAAGAGCTAAGGCAGGAGCAGACCGTACACTCCGGACCTAGTGCAGCAGAGAAGGGGAAGATGGCGGAGTCGAGTGCTTCCCGGTTTCAACCAGTGCAGCCAAGGGCCTACAACCTTGGGCAGCAGGAAGCAATCCGCCAAATCGATGTGGTGACAGGTATGAGAGTTCAACCTGCACCATAGATTTCTTCCTTTCAAGCCTTTTTATGTTTGTTGCATGTGTGTAGGCTTTGTAGTGGTATCTGGGTACCCTGCTAGAGTACTTTTTGATACGGGAGCGTCACACTCCTTCCTTGCGGAAAGTTTCACCCGGAGGATTGGAGTTGAGTCCTTCGCAACGGACTCAGAGTTGAAAGTGCGCATGCCCAATGGGTCGTCTATGACAACCAGGGCTAAAGGGCGGATTTGGTGGAGTCTTGAGGGAGTCGACTTCATATTGGTAGCGGCGATCTTGCCGTTGTCCGAGTTCGATGTGATTTTGGGGATGGATTGGCTAGCGGAGCAGCGTGCCAGTATCGACTGTTTGTCCAAGGTGGTAACCCTGAGGGGCGTGGGGCAAGCAGAAGTCAAGTTTGAGGGCCTGCATGGGGTGGCCTGTTCCCTAGTTTCGGCACTTCAACTAGTGCGAGCTGTTAACCAGGGGGCTGTAGCTCTAGTAGCGTTGTTGGAGGTTAGCCTTTCTGGGCTGTCACTTGGAGAAGTGCTCGTGGTGGTGGAGTTTGGAGATGTTTTTCCTGAGGAGCTACCAGGAGCACCTCCTCGGCAGGAGATTGATTTCTCCATCGAGTTAGTTCCCGAGGCTAGACCGGTGTCACGTCCACCCTTTAGGATGGCACCAAAGGAGTTGGCCGAGCTCAAGGTTCAGTTGCAGGAGCTTTTGGAGCAAGGGTATATCAGACCCAGCTCTTCACCGTGGAGTGCGCCGGTGTTATTTGTAAAGAAGAAGGACAGTAGTATGCGTCTGTGCATAGACTACCGAGAGTTGAACAAATTGACTGTCAAGAATAAGTATCTGATTACTCGGATAGACGATCTCTTCGACCAGTTGGTGGGGTCGATGGTGTACTCCAAGTTGGACTTGATGCCGGATATTATCAGTTGCGGATTCGTGACGAAGACATACCCAAGACCGCGTTGGGTACGAGGTATGGTCATTTTGAGTTCTCGGTGATGCCGTTCGGGCTGACGAACGCGCCGTCCGTGTTCATGGACTTGATGAACCGAGTGTTTCACGAATATTTGGACTGGTTCGTAGTCGTCTTTATCGATGACATATTGGTGTATTCCAAGTCGGAAGCGGAGCACGAGTCGCACTTGCGGACAGTGTTGCAAGTATTGAGAGAGAACCAGCTTTATGCGAAGTTCTCCAAGTGCGAGTTCTGGTTGGAGAAAGTGGCATTTCTAGGCCATGTGATTAGTGGGGATGGGGTGGCGATAGATCCAACGAAAGTAGAAGCCATCAGAGAGTGGCCAGTTTTGAGGACCGTGGCGGAAGTCCGAAGTTTTCTTGGACTAGCCGGGTACTACCGGAGGTTTATGGAAAACTTTTCGCGGATAGCTCTACCCCTCACTTCACTAACTCGCAAGGATCAGAAGTTTGTATGGACTCAAGAGTGCAATCAGGCGTTTGAAACCCTGAAGGAAAGGCTAATGACGACGCTGATCCTAAGTCTACCAAAGGGGACCGAAGAGTTCCAGATTTTCAGCGACGCATCCGGATACGGTTTAGGGTGCGTGTTGGTGCAGCATGGTAGTGTGATAGCTTTTAGGTCGAGCCAGCTGAAGCCTCATGAGAGAAATTACCCCGTCCATGATTTGGAGTTGGCGGCGGTAATTTTTGCTTTGAAGTTGTGGAGCCACTACGTTTATGGTGCAAAGGTGGAGATCTTCACGGACCACAAGAGTCTGAAGTATCTCCTAGATCAGAAGGACCTAAATATGCGGCAGCGCAGGTGGGTCGAGTTCCTTAGGGACTACGAGGTGGCGATTCAGTACACGCCAGGGAAAGCCAATGTGGTGGCAGATGCTTTGAGTAGGAAATACTTGGGGCAAGAAAATTGGATTGAAGCTCACGATGAGCGGTTAAGACGGGACTGGGAGTCCCTTGGTTTGGAATGTGTGGCAAGAGGCGAGTCTAGCGCGGCTCGACTAAATTGGATTGAGATGCAGAGTGACTTATGCGATCGTATTCGGGAAGCGACCCGTGTAGATGCGGAGTTCCAACCTTTCGTGGAGGAAGCTCTAAAGGGCGAGGGTAGCGCCTGGGAGGTGGTTGATGGGATTCTGAGGAAGGGCGGAAGGATTTGTGTACCGCAGTTCGGCAAGCTCTGAGAGGAGTTGATGTTTGATGCCCACTTCACTAAGTACTCCATTCACCCGGGTAGTACAAAGATGTACTTGGATTTGAAGAAGTCCTATTGGTGGCCTGGGATGAAGCGGGACGTAGCTTTGTGTGTGAGTCGGTGCCAAACATGTGCCTTGGTGAAGGCCGAGTGTCAGAAGCCGGGCGGGTTCTTGAAGCCTCTTCCAATCCCCGAATGGAAATTTGATGACATCTCCATGGATTTTGTGCATGGGTTGCCTAGATCGCAGCAGGGTAATGATGCCATTTGGGTGATTGTGGACCGCTTGACCAAATTGGCACATTTCATCCCAAACCGGAAGGAGGACGCTGTGGAGAAGTTGGTGGAGTTGTACGTCCGCAATATTGTACGACTTCATGGGATTCCGAAGAGTATAGTCAGCGACCGGGATGGACGTTTCACGTCTAAGGATTGGCGGTTGGTGCAGAAGAGCTTGGGCACAAAACTCAAGTTCAGTACGGCCTTTCATCCTCAAACCGATGGGCAAACTGAGAGAACGAACCTTACTTTGGAAGATATGCTAAGGATGTGTACTCTCGACTTCGGCAAGAAGCGGGAGGATCACCTCTTCATGGTGGAGTTTGCTTATAACAATAGTTACCAAGCTAGTATCAAGATGGCGCCATACGAAGCTCTGTATGGGAGGCGGTGTCGAACACCGATGTCTTGGACAGAGGCGGGAGACACCAAACTTTTGGGGAAAGAAGTGGTAGCCGACGCTAGTGAGCTAGTGCGGACCATCCAAGAGCGCATGAAGATTGCTCAAGATCGGCAGTCGAAGTATTTCAATGCTCACCACAGGCATGTGGAATTCGCTGTGGGCGACTGGGTGTATCTTAAGATCAAGCCGTTCAAAGGCATTTCGCGAATTCGCCGACTCAAGAAGCTGAGTCCGAGATTTTTGGGACCATTCAAGGTCATTGAGCGAGTGGGAGAGGCAGCGTACCGGTTGGCGTTGTCCACTGAGCTAAGTGGATTGCATGACGTTTTTCACGTCTCCATCCTGAGGAAAGCTTTGTTAGAAGCCAGCGTGGTGATTGAGCCGACGGCGGTGCCGGTAGGGGAAGACTTGAGGACGCGAGTTCGTCCAATCGGGATAGAAGACTCAGAGGTTCGGCAATTGCGGAACAAGGAGGTCAGACTCGTAAAGGTCCGTTGGGACAACTGTGGCTGCGAGGAGCTCTCATGGGAGCGAGAGCAGGCCATGCTGGAGGAGTACCCCGAGCTTTTCTCCTCAGGTACCGTTTAGTTTTGGTTACCTTTCATGTTTTAAATTTCGGGACGAAATTCTTGTAAGGGGGGGGGGGAGAATTGTAACACCCCAAAACTTGGAAGGGGAATCGACGGCGTCATTTTAGGCAAGTTTGGGTTTTGGAGCAGGCGACACGGGCATGTCAAGGACGTGATACAGGCGTGTCAGGGCGTGGTCGACCGCGGAGCTTGTGGTCGACGTTTTGAGGGTCGACGTTCGTCGAGCTCAGGAACACGGCCTGGGACACGGGCGTGTCCCTGGCCGTGTCCTTCTCGGGTTGTTTGCAGGATTTATTCTGCTAGGCGTGACACGGGTCACGACACGACCGTGTCGGGTCTGACACGGGCGTGTCGAAGGCCGTGTCTTTGGCCGTGTCTTTGGCTGTGTCCTTCTCTGACTGGGAAGGTTGGTCGGTGGGGGGGGGGGGGGGGGGCGTGACACGGGTCTCGACACGGGCGTGTCAAAGGCGACATGGGCGTGTCGGAGGCCGTGTCAGCGGTCGTGTGCTGGTTTCGAATCGGTCGAGATGGCGAATGGTTGACACAGCCCTGCACACGGACGTGTGCCAACCCGTGTTCGGGCCAGATTTTGTTATTTTGGGTTCCGATCGTGTCCGTCCGTTTCTTTGGTATGAGATCCAACGGTGGGGAGCCTCCCTGGGCGGTTTAAGGCCGGGAATAGGGTTTCAAACCCTCATTTTCCATTTGGCTTTATCTCTCTTGATTCTAGAGAGAAGGGAGATCAAGGAGGAGGAAGAAGGCCAAGTTCCGGCCGCCGGCGATGCTTCAGAGGTCTGTTTCGCGAGCGGAGTTCAGATCCGCGAAGGTGGGAGAATTGCGGTGGTTTTCAACTGTGCAAATCTTCTCCATGGCTAGGAAGAGGGAACAGAAGGTAACGACACTTCTCCTCTCGGTTTTTAGGATTTAGGATGCATGAATAGCATCCCCTTCCTTTTGTATTTTGAGCACCGAATCTCTCAAATGAGAGGGATTCGTGTAGCCTAGGTTCAAGAGGAACCTCCGGGTTGAGTATGTTCATCCCGGCATGCTTTGCATTAGAGATCCGCTCCGTTAGCGGATTAGGCATTGTGGGTGAAGCCGTGGTCGCGACCGTTAGTCTGACCCGGTGATGTTGCATAGCGAGTTTCGGGGATTCGGTAGAAATCCGTTGTGGCAATACGCCGTTGTATGTATGCGTTTTCCCCCCTATATTTGAGTGAGTACTCGTGGTCGGAACCGGACAAGGTTAGCTCCGCGTTGTGCGGTAGATGGTTTCCTTGGAGCACGGGAAATACACGGTGCGAATGGTGATTGGGGTGGGGAAACCTTTGTTTGTGCTGTGCAAAGGCGCGACCATGTCTCCGTGGTCGGATGGCTATCCCGTGACGCGCAAGTCATGTGGGGAAAGTGTCCCGGCGAGACTAGCCCCTTGTGTGGGACTGACGAGAATGTCGAGCGGAGGGAAAGCCCGGGCAATGTGGCCATGAGCAGGTAGGGTCCAGCAAGGCTTCTTAGAATCGGTCAGTGTGAGACGGAACCCTGACGTGCGAAGTCAGAATGTGCGGGCAAGCCCAGGGTATATGACCCTTGTGTGGGTGGGGCCTTTGCGAGGTTCCGTGTGACGGCGTGTGTGCCGTTAGGTACATGGTGGTTCCCTTGTATTTGCGGCTTTAAGCCAATGGGGAAACGGAAGTACCCAGCGTTTGATGTTGTGCTAGATGCATACGAGCTAGGGTGCCTTGGGTGAAACCCGGGATGCATTCATGTTGCATAGTAGGCCCCTTTCACTTTGTACAAAACATAGAGAACATGTATGCTGTATGAGACATCCAAGCCTGTTTTCCTCTTTATTATATATACTCTTTTGGTATACGAAGTGCTAACTTGTAGGTGGAGTGGTACCCCGGGGTCCATTAGGGACGGCCGGGAGGAGATGTGTTTGTTACACAGTAGAGGTCAGCCTTTGCTGACCCACGTTACTTCAAATCCTTACAGGGCAAGGATCGCATGCAAGAGCTAGCGCGCCGGGCGAAAAGCCCTAAGCCTCATGAAGTGTTACTGTGCTTGACTATTTTCTTTTCCTTGTTTTGCTGCTGTTGTTTGACTATGTCCGGCTTGCATGCCGAGGTAGCCTAGGGGTGCTTGGCACTTTTTATATTTGGACTTATATTGTGTAAGGACTTAAGGCCATTTGATACTCTTCTGTTAGTGGATAACTTCTGTCTGTTAGTGTTCTGTTTCCGCTGTATTTGTATGGAGTTTTGAGATTGGGTAGTTTTGTATCATCTTTTAATACTAAAGTTGTGGCGTCCGTATGTTGTGGGGCCCCGGCCGGACCCATATTATATGGTCTTTACAGGGGAGGTGTTACAGTCCCATCAAGCCCGGTCGTCCTGGCCGGGCTGATCGGCTTCATGACCTGCTGTTTTATCTGCGGGATTTCCTCCTAAAAAGGAAGACATAGCAACCGTTTGTCATAAAGACTAAGTGGCTTCACATCCGCTCCCCCGGCGACTCCTCAGCACCGGGCGAAGAAATGGACATTGTACAATATATGTATAAAAGCAGGTGTATAAACAAGCAAGTGGTATAACATGTAGTAAGATATTCTAACATTTCTACCATCTATCATATCATATGAATATAGATTTATAACAGAAAGTAACTCAACTTATATGGATGCCCATATAAGCATATAAGTTTAGGGTCGTTCACCAGTAAGTAACTCAGCGTACAGGAGTGCCCATACAAACTTATACGATGAGGGTCTTGTGTATGTAATGAGGTGCAATGTTATGTATGTGATGCATTGACACACCCATGATCACGCACATGTAGTTGCTATGTCGACACTGACTAGTAGTTCCCACTTTTCGAGCAGGTAGCTAACCTCTCAGGCGCCAACCGTCGTGGCTAGACGGTGACAGTAGAACGGACACTTCTACTACTAAGTGGGTATCCACACTACATCACTTAGGCCTCCATACGCCTCAAAGCTAAGAACACAACATTGGAGCCCATGCGTACTACGACCCAACGGGTTCACTTGGGTAGATGTGCACCAAGATCTTAGCCCCGAACTGGCCTATACGTGACACGGAAGGAACCTTGGAAATAAGCACGAGGGTCAAGCCCAACCTTTTAATTGGTACGGATGGCGCCCCGGAACAAGAACATCGATGTACAAGCCCAACCGCCCAAAGTCTATCTATCAACTCCCATCGGTGTGATGATTAGCGAGCCCGTAGACCTTCCACACTATCCTTAACCCAGGATTACGACACCGCGTGTCGACTCACACCGCGTGTCGACTCACACCGCATGCAATTCCACAACACAGTGGTATGGAAGGAGCCTCGGAGAAAGCACGAGGACCAAGTACAGCCATCCACTTGACACGGAAGGAGCCCCGGGACATGAACACCGAGGGACAAGCCCAACCGTCCAACTTTACTCATCTCAACACCATCCCGACTAGTGACGGCCAATGCCGCACTTACTAACTTCTACAATGCTACCCGTAGGGAGACGACCATGTAAGCATTGGACTACCAAATTTCATTCTATCAATTCAACATACATATGGCCATAGTTTATTCATCTATATGTCATACCGAATGATTTCAACATCATATAACAAAATGCGCATAAATGATAATCTTCCAATTTATATCATGTCATTTCGTTCGATTCAAGCTTGCTTCACAACTCGTTATACGAATTAAAATTAACAAACTTCAACCTTCATAACACTATGATGGTTATCATAAAAGAGTTCACCCGAACCTTGAATTAGATTGCAACATTAATTACACCGAATCTAAATCCATGTTATACACTACCCAGAAATTTAGGTACAGAATAAATCTGGACAGCAACTTCAACCGAAGATTCCCGTGGCTACAGGAATCCGGTGAGTGCGTGTAACCTCTCGATTGAAAGGTCTTTCCATTGGCTACAACTTTCATGTTCAGCCTGTAACCTAGATCAGACTATTACCCACATGAAATTGGCTCCAAAGACTACAACATACAAAATATAATTTCTGTGCACCTAGCTTACAACCCTTACTTTGATCAGACATTATTGTGGCTATAGGCTTCACCCGAAGGCTTGTAACCACTCGTTGGAAAGGTAATTTCAAGGGCTTCAACTTCCGTGTTTAGTCGAAAGCCCATATCAGACCATTTCTTGCCTAAAAACAGGCAATAAGGTCGATGCGTGCAGAACATAGATTCTGCACGCATCTTGAAGCGGAATGAACGGCATCGGTTCATCTTCCTCCTACAGACAATCACCCCAAATCGCAACCAGAAGTTCCTCCACCCTTATTCTCCCTCTCAAGGCCATTCCTCTTCACGAATCCACCCAAATCATCACTTTGAATAAGGGGAGGTTGAAGATGACTAGTCATTAGAACAAAAGTTCTAGATAGGCCTTCTTAAGAAACCTTCTCCTCACACATCAAGACTCATTTGAGTCGATGTATCACCTAAGAGTATCTAAGGATCTAGCACCAAGGGAGAGGGGAGGAAGCTCACCTCATTTACAGCGGTACCACCATTTCTAGGCATGGATCTTGTCATCCTCCTCGGCGGCATCACTTTTTCCTTGACGGCAGTGGCGTTTCTCCTCCTCCAAGGTTTGCTCCAGCAAGATCTCTCCACCAGGAAGTTCTCCCACGAAAAAGGGTTGGAATGAAGTGTGAAAATGGCTAGGGTTTCACTTTTTTCCTTTTTATACAGAAGTGACATGGGTAGGGACATGGCCGTGTACTTACCCGTATCTTGCTCTGGCGAAATGGCTCGACTGCCGTTTCGTGCTCCTACATGGGTACTGAAACGCCTGTGTCTGTACCCGTGTCTAAGTAACACGGTCGTGGTTCTGTTCGTGTCGACACCCGTGTCCTGCTCGGGGCACTACATATTTTGCTTGCCTTGGAGCACACGGGTAGGGACATGCCCGTGTCTCTACCTGTGTCCTTCTCTGGCCAGACTCAAAGCCATGACACTGAAAGCCATGGAGTGTCCCTACCCGTGTCCTTCTCGGGACACACCACTCAATGCCATTTTATTACCACTCAACCCCATGGACACTCAGCGCCACTGAACACGGGTAGGGATACGTCCGTATCCCTACCCGTGTCCTTCTCGGGACACACCACTCAACGCCATTTTATTACCACTCAACCCCCTGGACACTCAGCGCCAATAAACACGGGTAGGGACACGCCCGTGTCCCTACCCGTGTAATACTCAACACAGTTTTCAACTTGTTTCCTTGTTCTCTGCGAGTGAACACTTGATCGCCTGTACCCCCTTGAGCTTACACCAGCTCTCCCGACACCAAAAACACACACAAGGGGCCTAGCGTGAATCAGAATGTTACATATCTAGGGCCAATGAACCTCCAACTTGCCAAAATGACCCCACCTAAACCTCCCTAACCCTTTAAAAGGTTCATCGGGTCACTAAGGACCCATTGTGGTCAACCCAAGTGGTCAAGTTGATCAAAGTCAACCTAAACCCTAAATGGTCAAAGTACCCTAATAAGGGCCAAGTGACCACCAAGGTATCAAACCAACCCTGCCCAAGTCTCCCTAGACCTCATGGAAGGCCAATGGGTAACTAGGGACCCATAGGGGTCAACCCAAAAGGTCAAATTTACCAAAGTCAACTAAACTTTTGAATGGGTCAAACTAACTCAAGTTGACCTAACCTAGCCCAATCCACTTGGGATAAGCCCAATTTGAGTAGCCCACTAGCTTTAGGAGACTGATATTTACTTAAATTTTCATTGAAATTCTGGAGGGGGTGACTTGGAGAGATAAATTCAAGTTGCCCTTTAATGGAGGAGAGAGAAAGAGAGAGAGTGCCATTCATGGCTTGGAAGGCCAAGGGCCTCCTCTATTCAATCCCAATGGCTCCATTCATCTCCCCCATTAGTTCTGAGAAGATCAAGGGTGTTTTCTAGACCATTCAGTGGTTGTGTTCATTGAACCACTATGGCTGAAACTCTCCACTAATGGTCATTAATGGCATTGAAGCCATGACCCTCCCTCTCTCCCAACTAGTGATTTTTAAAGCTTAACCAGACTTCGGGCAGCCGTTTCCACCATCCCCTTGAAGGAGCTGAGCCCTCTGGCTGTACAGTTGCAGAGCACCGAGCACCTCTACCACCAGAAATTGGGACACGACGATCGACAAGGTTTCAACATCCCCAGAAGGTCCACTTCTCCTAATCTTCCCTTGTGCAAGTATCCTAGATCAATTAGGTGAGAAATCAGGCTCAATTGAGCCTGATCCAGTGAGAAAATGGAGTTTTTCTGATTTTTCATGGTGGCGGGTTCGCCTGAAACCACCACCTCCGGCGGCCGAGCCAGCGCCTAGTGATAACCACCACCTCAACGGAGGTGGCGGTGGCGGTGGCCGGCCAGGGAGGTGGCTGGCAATAAGCTTGGGAAAAGCTACAGGTCGGGTGAATCTGAGCCATTAGCTCAAGGAGGAAGACGACTAGATCCCGTCCATTCCTGCTTTAAGATTCGTGCACTGCCTATAAATAATATAAATTTCATTAATTCATTATTGAATTTTCTATCACACTATATTGCAGCTGTTAGTTTTAATTTCTAAAAATACCTAGATTGGTTTTTAGAGAATATGTCCAACATGAAAATTTTAAATTTTGATGTCTAGTTTAATTTACAATCGATTTTAACTCATTTGGGTCAGTGCTTTGATTACAACACTCAAAATGGTGCAGTCTATACATAGGGTTAACCAGAGACTAAATTGAGTGCCCACATCAATCCAGATATTAAAATGACTTTAATTTTGGACTGGGGGTCATTATTACCTATACCTCTGTCATATTCAAAAATGGGAATTTTTGGAAAATATTTTTCTATTGTTTTTGTAAATATTTAATAATCTATTTATGATTTAATTTTACGGTCTAATGAACTCATAATTACCCAAAATTTTGGTGGATAACCCTTAGAGTCATGCTAGGTAACTGGTAAAAATCTCATCTCATTTGGTGTTGATTTGATTAGGTATTGATGTGACCAAAATTTTATCTCTTAAGGTTAAAATAGGGCAAATGTGTATTTGATGGGAAGAGTGGCCAATCCTCATTTAAAAGGGAAGAAACTTTGGCCACTGCCTCAAAGTCATCTAAAACACCCCCTCAAGAGAGTTTGAGTGGTTTGGGGAGGAGATGACCTAAACCCTAGTGTAGGCCATAGAGTTGAGGTTTGGGGCCTAGTGAAGAACATGGGTCTGTATGTCCTTGGATAGTCTTGGAACTTGGTAGATGAGTTTTTAGGGTGGAAATAAGCCCTAGAAAAGGATATTGGAAATTTTAGGATCTTTTAACCCTTCTTAAAAAATTAAGCATAGACAAGGGCATTTTGATTCAAAATATAATTACATGCCTAAATGACATTGGGTGTTCATAAAACTTAGGCAGTAAACTTATTTAGATGATTTTGTTCCCTAGAAATTTTATCGTGAATTTTGGGTTGATATTTTAGTACTTCATTTACAAACCCTAAGTTTAATCCAATCACAAAACAATTATTTTAAGGTTATTTGCTTACTAAAAAATCATGAAACTTGGTCAGGGAAAATTTTAGGACATACCCATGCTCTGTGAATTTTTACAAAAATATTGAAAGAACTTTCATATAGGCTCCTTCATAAGTCCCCATTTGTTGAATATTTTAATATAATTCATTTATGTGATTAATTGAAGTTGGAAAGATATAATTCTTGATCAGTAGCCTTTTATGATTATATTTATCATCTAGTAATTTTCTCATAATTTTTAAATGGTTGGATTAATTTTTCCCTATTTATCATAATATAGTGGTTATGTATCCAATAATTTGTTGAGGGACAAAACCTTTTTGGAAAATTGGGATTTTTGATATTACTATTATTTTGAGGTTATAAATTTTGTTGGAACACCCTATTACTAATTTGGGCAAGGATAACTATGTTTTTAGAAAATTGGTTTGACCTAAATGTATAGTTGAAAAGGTCAAATTAGAATGAGTCTAGGGCTTAGAACTTGGGTTTGAAGCTGCCCCCAGGACCATTCAAAGATCAAGACTTAGAGCTGAGACAAAGACAATTTTCGTCGAACTTAGTTCGACGAAACGTCGAACTCCGTTCAACGCTCTCTGAGCTCAACCCTGCTAAGTCGTCGAACTCCGGTCGACAATCTTCGAGCTCAGATCGACGATCTTCCCTCAGCTAGTTTCCTAGTCACTGAGCTCAACTCAACGATCTTCGAGCTCAGATCGACAATCTGTCTTCAGTTACTTTCCCAGTCGCTGAGCTCAGTTCGACGATCGTAGAGCTCAGTTCGACGTTTTCTGTCTGCTGTGTTAATCCAATCTCTGAGCTCAGTTCCACGATCGTAGAGCTCAGATCGACGATTTCTGTGAGAGATCGACGCCTTCAGAATTCAAATTCAAGGACAGTTATGGATTATAATCAGAATTAATTCCTGCATTGATTGCAAAGGATTTCCTAGCTGTTTCAATCAATTTGATGCAAGTTTCAAGGAAAGACTAAATGGAATATTGCTTAGGACTTTCCCCAGATACAATTGTCTATTATGGAAGTCATTTATGACTGATTAAACGGTCGTCTAAGAGAATATCTGATATACTCCTTCAGTTTTCATTTCTGATCAGAAGACACACAAGATACAGTGATCAATACAGACAATACAAAGAGATACATAAGAATTAGATTACATTACAGAAGATTAAACAACACAATTTCTCTGATCAAGAATTCAACTTCTGTGATTTACAAATCTACTGAATCTTCAAGTGTTCAAAGGCTTCAACATCAAGGACTCCAGACACAAAATATTTCAGCATCTGCTGGAATCATCTTCTGCTGGAGATCTGAAGCTTATGAAGGCCTATCACCCTAGCAAAGCTCTCACTCCTGAACCATTCTACATTTCAGGGGGAGCTTTGACAACATCAACAATCCACTAGTCTTCTCTCAGTGATTTGAGACAGAGAAGACATCATCAACTCTTTCTTTTTCTATTCCTGCTGTAAAAGGGTTATCAAAACTCCCTTCAAAAGTTCTGAATCTGGTTCTGAGAGCCTTGTCAAAACTCAGTGGTGGCAAGACACCTTATCAAAAAATCTAGATCTGGTTTTTGAGCACCTTATCAAAAGCTCATTGGTGCCCAGGACACCTGATCAACTCATCCTGTAGTGGATTCCTACCAAGGGTGGTAGAAGAGTGGATGTACCCAGGCTTTTTGGGGAACCACTATAGATCCTTGTGTCTTCTGGTTGTTATGTGTTTGTTTTTGCTGTGTGCTGTGTGATTCTTATTTCTAGCTTTAGCATTATTTTTTCTACAAGCACCATACACATATAATTAAATTAAGTCTTCCACTGCCTTACAATTTTAATTGTAAATATTATTTTAAAATACTCTATTCACCCCCCCCCCCCTCTAGAGTCAAGGTAGATCTTTCTCTCACTTTCAATTGGTATCAGAGGGAGGTTGGTTCTTACAGGCTAACACCTGAACCAAAAGATCTCTGAAAAGATCGATCTTATATAGAGGGGTATTATTTTCTGTATTGTATTTATTTTCAAAAACCATGGCACAAAACAAAGACTATGCTAGCACCAGACCTCCAGTGTGCAATCTTTCCAAGTTTACACTTTGGAAGGCAAGGATTAGATTATACATGAATTCTATTGATGAGGACATTTTCAATTCTGTTTTGACAGCTTGTCCAAGACCACCAGAGACAACTAGCACAAGTGTTGTTCCATCTCCCTCAGGAACAGATGCTGAAATAAAGAAGTGGAAAGTGGCAGATGCAAAGGCCATGAATATTCTTGCTCAGACTATGTCTGATGAGATATTCCAAAAGGTAACTGAATGCTGCTCAGCTAAAGACATATGGGATAAGCTTTCAGAAATTGTATCAGGATCTGCTGATGAAAGAAAGGACAGGAGATCCCATCTCATATCCCAATATGAGAACTTCAAGAAAGGTGAAGTTGAATCAGTTGCAGACATGTACACCAGGATCGGTCTGATAGTCAGTGAGTTAAAGTCATTGGACAAGGAAATCACACTCACTGAACTCAATGACAATATCCTAATGTGCTCCCCCAGCACTTGGGATTCAAGGATCTGGCCAATTAAAGATGCCAGAAGCCTAAGTGAAATTACCACAGAGGCTCTTCTGGGCAAGCTCAAATCTTATGAGCTGCTCATCAAGAATAGGGAAGAAGAACAAAAGGCTGCATCTCCAGTCATCAGAAAGGAGAAGACCATAGACTTCAAAGCTACAGAAGAGAAGCCTGAAGACAAAGTTACAGGAAATGATGAGCTCCTAAGTCTACTGGCCAAAAGTTTCTATAAGATGGTCAGGAAGGACTTCAGAAAGAAGTCATTCAAAGGGCATGAGAAGCCTAGATATGACAAGTCCAACAGCAAAGAAATCATCTGCTTTGGATGCAAGAAGCCAGGCCACATTATGCCTGACTATCCAGAGAATAAAAGCAAGGACAAGAAGGACAGAAATGAGAGAAGAAGAGACAAGGACTCAAGAAAGAACAACAGCAACAGATCCTCATCCAACAAAAATAAACATACAAGGAAAGTATTTGTAGCTGAAAGCTGGAGTGACACTGAAGAAGAATCAGAAGCCTCATCCAGCTCAAGTGATGATGAGGATGATGCTGAGGAAAAAGAATTCTGCATGATGGCAATCAATGCCTCCCAGCAAAACTCTGATGCAGAATAAGAGTCTGATTCTGAAGCTGAAACTGGATCTGAAGAGGATGAGGTAATAAACTCTTTTGATTTTACTTCTGAGGACTTTAAAATTAAATTTAAGACACTGTGTTTAGATCTGCTAAAGTCTGAGAAAGAGATAATCTCTCTCAGAAATCAATTATCTGACTACAGTGTCCTAAAGTCAAATAACCTCAAACTCTCTGAGGAGTTAGAGTGCTATAGGGAGGAGATAGCTGCACTGAAAGTGAACTATCCAAGGCCAATCAGTTTGAAGAATCCCTTAATGGGAGAAGCATCAGACTGATGGACATTACAAGCACAGTGAACTCAAGATTCAACAGTACACTGGGCTTGGGTGCTTCATCCAGCCAACCTATAGTATTAACAACCCAAATTAAATTTATTTCTGATAAAGGAAAGGTTGTTGTAGAGGTAGCTAGGAAGAATCCAGATTTACCTAAGGAAAATCAAGTTCAACAGAAAGCATCGAACAGAGCTCGACGATCGTCGAACAGAGCTCGGCGATCCAAGGCTGGATCGTCGAACTCAGATCGATGACTTCTGAACTCTGAACTCTTGTATAGTCGATCTTCGAACGGAGCTCGACGATCTGACCCAAGATCGTCGAACTCAGGTCGACGATCGTCGAACGGAGCTCAGAGCTTTGAACCTTCTTTCAGAGGTAAATCTCAAGTCAATCCTAGAAGTCCCTCATCCCAAAGCTTCAACCCTTATACTGAATGGATAGTACCTCCTAGGAGATACCATCCTGAAGGATATAAGAGTCAGCCAGGGATGTCTTTTATTTCTGAATTTAAAGGATATCAACCTAGGCCCAAGGTAAACTGGGTAAAAAACATATAAGCTGTTTATGTACAGGTGAAGACCTATCCAGAGATGGCCCAACAATGGTATCTGGATAGTGGGTGCTCAAAGCACATGACAGGGAACAAGGAGAATCTATCATCCTTCATAACCAAACTTAGACCCAAAGTAATTTTTGGTGATTCAAACTTTGGTCAAACAAGAGGATATGGTGATGTTCAGATTGGCTCAGTCACATTCAAGAAGGTGGCTTATGTGGAAGGACTGAAGCACAACCTAATCAGCATCAGTAAACTCTGTGATGAAGGATATCAAGTGATTTTCAACAAATCCCTGTGCAAGATCAAGTCAGAGGATAACACAACTGTGTTAACAGGTAAAAGGAAAGGTAACATCTACCTTGTAGATTTTCTTTCAACCCATACAGACATTTGCTTATTTAATTCAGTATGCAAACCAAATGATCTATGGCATAAGAGACTAGGACACCTAAACCTTAGAACCATTGTTAGGCTGTCCAAGGACAACCTTGTTAGAGGACTACCTTCTTGCCCCTATAAGAAGGAATGACTCTGCTGGGCCTGTCAATTAGGCAAGCAAACTAAAAACAGTTTTAAGTCACTTAATAAGAGTGATTCACCTAGGATTTTGTATCTGTTACACATGAATCTTTTTGGACCCATTACAGTACAAAGCTTAGGAGGGAAATATTATACTTTGGTGATTGTAGATGACTTCTCCGGATTCACTTGGGTATTCTTTCTGAGGAAGAAGTCTGATAACTTTAAGTGTCTGACAGAGTTTCTCAAATGTATACAGATTGAGTTCAATACTCACATTGCCCTGATCAGAAGTGATCATGGGACTGAGTTTGATTCTCTTCTTATGAAGAGTTCTATCAGAGTGAAGGGATCAGGCATACTTTCTCAGCTCCTAGAACTCCTCAACAAAATGGGGTAGCTGAAAGAAAAAATAGAACCCTAATTGAATCGCTACTACATTGTTGACATATGCTCACCTACCTTTAACTTTTTGGGCTGAGGCAGTGAACACCTCCAACTATGTGTTGAATAGAAGTCTAATACATAAACTGAAGGGCAAGACTCCCTATGAATTGCTCAAAGGGAAGAAACCTAAAGTAGACTATTTCAGAATCTTTGGTTGCATTTGTTATATTCACAATAATGACAAGAAATATTTAGCAAAATTCCAAGCTAAAGCTGATGAAGGGGTGTTTCTGGGATACTCCATGATCAGCAAGGCTTATAGGGTGTATAATAAATCTACTCTTAAAATAGAAGAATCTGTTCATGTTTCTTTTGATGAGACTAACATGTTTTATAAGGAGAAGTCTGCTTCTATCATAGAACCTATGCAGGTACACTCTATTTTAGAAAGTATGGACAAATTACAGGTTAAAGAAAAGGATACAGCTCCTCCACCTATCCAGCAAAAGGATGAGAGCAGTGATGATGAAGAGGATGTGCAACATCTAAAAGAGCCAGTTGTTGTTCCACATGAGGAAACAACAACAATGGTTGGTGAACAATCAACACCCACTGTTGATTTAGTAACAACAAGAGATCATCCAATCTCCCAAGTGATTGGAGACATCTTAGCTGGTGTGCAAACAAGAAATCAGTTCAACTAGAACCTTATGCACACTTGCTTTCTATCTCAAGTTGAGCCTCAATCAATTCAAGATGCAGAACAAGATCCCCACTGGATCATTGCTATGCAAGAGGAATTGCATCAATTTGAGAGGAATAAAGTTTGGGAACTAGTGCCAAGGCCTAGGGATCACTCCATTGTTGGAACAAAATGGGTGTTCAGGAACAAGTTGGATGATCAGGGAGTTATTGTAAGGAACAAGATAAGGCTAGTTGCTCAAGGCTACTCTCAAGAAGAAGGAATAGACTATGACCAGACCTTTGCACCAGTTGCAAGGTTAGAGGCCATCAGAATATTCCTTGCTTATGCTGCTCATAAGGGATTCAAGGTCTACCAAATGGATGTGAAGAGTGCTTTTCTCAATGGAGACATCAAAGAGGAAGTCTATGTTAGACAACGTCTAGGTTTTATCTCTTCAACTTAGAGTAGACCAAACTCTTTTTATTAGAACCCATAAGTCCCATACCCTACTAGTATAAATATATGTAGATGATATTATCTTTGGGTCTACTGATTCAAATTTATGCAAAAGGATTTCCAACCTGATGCATTCTAAATTTGAAATGAGTAGCATGGGTGAGCTTTCCTTCTTTCTAGGATTGCAAGTCAAACAACATGCTGAAGGCATATTCATTTCTCAAACAAAGTATGCAAAGGAACTGGTTAAGAAATTTGGTATGTCTGAAGCATCTTGTATGAAAACACTTATGCCTACTAATGCTGTATTAGATGCTGATGAACATGGAAAACATGTTGATCAGACAACATATAGAGCAATGATTGGCTCTCTATTGTACCTTACAGCTAGTAGACCTGATATAATGTTTGCTACATGCATATGTGCTAGGTTCCAAGTAATCCCTAGAGAGTCACACTTAACTTTAGTAAAGAGGATTCTCAGGTATGTGAAAAGTTGTCCAAATCTAGGACTCTGGTATCCAAAAGACTCAGGATTTGAATTAACTGGATTTTCAGATGCTGACTATGTTGGATGTAGAGTAGACAGGAAAAGCACCAGTGGAACTTTCCAGTTCCTTGGTGACAGACTTGTCTCCTGGTTTTGTAAGAAACAGACATTTGTGTCCACTTCAACTGCTGAAGCTGAATACATGGCAGCAGACAATTGTTGCTCACATATTCTGTGGATTCAAAACCAGCTCCTACACTATGGCTACAACTTAGATGGGTCAAAATTATTTTGTGATAATACTAGTGCTATCTCCATAGCACAAAATCCAGTCCTCCATAGTAGGACAAAGCATATAAAAATTAGGCATCACTTTCTAAGAGACAATGTAGAGAAAAATAAAATTGAAATTCAATATATCCCAACTGATTTGCAAAGGGGAGATATTTTTACCAAACCTTTGGATGAAAAGAAACACACCTTCTTCCTAAATCAGTTAGGAATGTTAGATGGAGGAAGTTTAAAATAAATCCCAAGATTTTTAAATCTAAAATCAGACCAAGACTAGGCTAAAAACTTATTTCTTTTTGTGTCTATATGATAGTTTTTGTCTCTGAACTGCGCTCGATGTTTTTCCAAAAATCATCGAACGGAGATCGACGCTTTCCAATAAGCGTCGACCGGAGTTCAGCGTTTTCCAGGCAGCGCTAGGCTATCTTCCTCTGGTCAACGATCGTTGAACGAAGTTCGACGCTCTCCAGTATCGTCGAACGGAGATCGACGATATTGAAATCTCTTCGAATTCCCTTAGAAGCCCCAATCGTCGAACAGAGTTCAACGATTCTTCCATTTCGCCGTCGAACCCTAATATAAAAATCATTTTCGTCGTCGTTCTTCATTTGCGCATTCATACTCTCTGCAAATTCTTTCTTTCCCTCCAAACTCTACTACACTTGGTTTTGTTTGGTACTTTCTTGCAGGTACTCAATGGTCGTGCATGTTGCTGCGCTTGCAAAGATGAAGTTTGATACCGGGTTTGATATTGATATGGATTCATTCGCCGGGAGCGATCAAATATTCAAAGATATTCTGGAACTCTTCAAGGAACAACAACTATAGAATATTATGTCAACAAGAATGAAGATTGCGGCTGACGAAATAAAGGAATGGGTTTTTACTGCAAACAATCAGGATGAGAATACTATAGTCGGCACGATCAACGGGACTCAGGTACCATTGTCCCCTATTCTTCTGACTGAGGTATTCAACTTAAGTACTGGAGATGATTCCCCTGATATGTCTGGTGAAGATTTTGATTCCATGTTAGAGAGAATGGGTCACTCTGCTGTAAACCCTAATAAGCTGTTGAAAAAGAATATATCTGTTGAATATAGATTTTTGGCTAATGTTGTGGGCAAAGTGCTGCTGGCCAAGCATTCAGCACATGATACAATCTCAAGGTATCAGTTCTGTTTAATGGGAGCAATAGTTGATAAGAAACATCTGAATTGGGGAACTATCTTCTTTGATTTGATCAAGAAGAAAATTAACAAAAGTTTTGTCAATTTTGGAAGGATTCTAGGGGTTTTCCTGCATTCCAGGTGCCCTGAATTACTGGTTTCCAATGGGATGCACATCAATTCATCTAAGAGATTAACCTGTGCTCTATTTGGGAAATGCGAAAGACAGATTATAAAACCTGTCAGGACTGTCATAGCTTCAGGCACAAGGACTCCTGCAGTCACTTCCTCTCTGGCTCCAGAAGAACTGCCTGTCTCCTCTCCTCCTTCTCCTCCTCTTATTTCTACCTCCATCTCCACATCAACCACAACAATCACCTCAACCATAACCATCTCTTCCCTCATTACCATCTCATCACCTCTTTCACCTCCAGCCACCTCAGAATCATTCCATTTACTCCATTACTATCCACCTCTCACCATTCCATCATTCAACATCATGGAAGACTCCTTTATGGATGATTCCCCTTCCTCTCCTCCTGAGCTTGCATCTACCTCCTCCTACCAACAACTACTTCAAGATATACTCTCCCAACCATCCTTCACTCCATCCATCTCCACTCCTATACCATCCATCTCCACCATCCCTATCTCTCAACCATCCATTCTACCATCCACCATAGCATCAACTGCAGTCCATCCACCATCAGTTCCAGCCACCTCTTCCTCCACCTCTACTCAAGTATCTCTTGAGCAAGTGGATCTTTCAGCTCTGGCAAATAGGCTTTATGGGATACTGTCCCCCAAGCTAGTAGCCCTGCTGGAGACCTCCTTGGCTCAACTCCTCAAATCTATACAGGAGCTATCTGACAGGCTGTCTGCTATCTACTCTCCTCAGGAAATTCCTTCAATGGAGTGCCTTGATCCAGTCCTGACTGAATCAAGGCAGGGGGAGATGCCTCATGAAGCTGAAGAAGTGCCTGCTGCTGCTCCAGTACCAGTGTTTACAGTGGACCTCAGGTCACTGTTGTGTGCTTTTGATATTCTTCACAGAAGATATTTACCAACTCAGGGAGTTGAAGACCTCACTAAGGCCATTGTGCCTATTTCAGAATGTGATCCCAGCCTGATTATATCATATGTCAATTCTCTTAAGGCTGAGGATGTTACTGCTTCTGTTTGTACTGCTTTTGTTGTTGTTATATCTGCTGAATCTACTGACATTGAAATGCTGTCTGCTGATGCTGATACTGCTGCTGCTGAAGAATTGGCTAGTTTTTTGGAAGAAAAAGTCTTTGAGACTCCTGCTGTTTCATCTGCTCCATAAGTGTTTGTTACTTTATCTGCTCCTGCTGAGGTTCCTGCTGTTGTCCCAACACTTCCTGCTCCTGTTGCTCTTGAGAAATCAAAAATCCAAGAGGAATACATCAAGAGAATAGATGATCTGTATGACAGACCACAGAGTTCTGATAGTGACAAGTTCAATACTGAATCTGATGACTCTGCTGGCACCATCTCTAAGAAGAGGAAAGCTAGAAGTAAGGCCATGATAAAAGTTCCTCCTGCAAAGGCCAAAGATGTTAATGACATACCTTATTACATTCTACATGACTGCCAGATAACAGAACCCTGGATGCAATTTTATAATAATCAGTTAAAGGCTATGAAAAAGAAAAGGAAACTGGATAAGTATGAGAAAGGGTCCTCCCAGTATCAGCCTCCTCCTCCTCCTCCTCCAAACTCAGGATCAGGTGGAGGCTCAGCCTTTCAAACCTCTGCTTCAAAGCAAAGCTCCTCCCAATCTTCCCAGAGATATCATCCCAGAGGATAATATCAGAAAAGTTATCAGTCTAGAAGAGGTCAACACAGAGGAAGTCAGAGAGAATATAGAACTTATTCCAGACAGCAAAGGGAAGGACAAGGGCATATAGACTCAACTCAAGGTCCTTTCCCTTACAAACTCAGAGATACTGTTGTTACAAGGACATCTACTACTTCAGAAACCATAAACAAATATGAACCCTCAATTCCTTTTGAGGATCCAGAAAACAATCCTCTATCTTGGACTGCCAGGATGAAGGAACTTGCTGCTCTAGATCAATTGAAGAAGGCCAGAGAGCAAGGAAAAGATACTTCCAACATCACTACTCTTTCAGAGCAAAGAAAGGCAGAGCTGGAGAGATATGCTTCAAGGAAGTTCTTTGACCCAGAAGATTACATGAAACTGCATCCTGAGGCTGTATTTCCCAGGCCAAGATCTCAAACCTCCTTAGGTGCAGATGATGAAAGAAGGTCAAAGAAAGAGGCTCTCAATCCCAACAGGGAAATTTTATTTAAGAAAGGAAGTGAAAGGAAATGATCTCTGTAAGCAGGCAGTACATTCATCTTTAAACATTTGCTGACATTCTATCTGAATGCTGCTATGTCATATGTTCTGCTCTGTTGTTTTAAATTTTGATTTTCTATATATGCTTTTGTATTTCTTACCGAGTCCTGTAAATAGTAATCCTAACCCAAATAGGGGGAGATTGTTGGAACACCCTATTACTAATTTGGCCAAAGGATCACTATGTTTTTAGGAAATTGGTTTGACCTAGATGTATAGTTGAAAAAGTCAAATTAGAATGAGTCTAGGGCTTAAGAACTTAGGTTTGAAGCTGCCCCCAGGACCATTCAAAGATCAAGACTTAGAGCTGAGATAAAGACAATTTTCGTCAAACTCAGTTCGACGAAACATCGAACTCTGTTCGACGCTCTCTGAGCTCAACCCTGCTAAGTCGTCGAACTCCGGTCGACGATCTTCGAGCTCAGATCGACGATCTTCCTTCAGCTAGTTTCCTAGCCGCTGAGCTCAATTCAACGATCTTCGAGCTCAGATCGACGACCTGTCTTCAGTTACTTTCCCAGCCGTTGAGCTCAGTTCGACGATCGTACAGCTCAGTTCGACGTTTTCTGTCTGTTGTGTTAATCCAATCTCTGAGCTCAGTTCAACGATCGTAGAGCTCATATCAATGATTTCTGTGAGAGATCGACGCCTTCAGAATTCAAATTCAAGGACAGTTATGGATTATAATCAGAATTAATTCCTGCATTGATTGCAAAGGATTTCCTAGCCGTTTCAATCAATCTGATGCAAGTTTCAAGGAAAGACTAAATGGAATATTGCTTAGGACTTTCCCTAGATACAGTTGTCTATTATGGAAGTCATTTATGACTGATTAAACGGTCGTCTAAGAGAATATCTGATATACTCCTTCAGTTTTCATTTCTGATCAGAAGACACACAAGATACAGTTATCAATACAAACAATACAAAGAGATACATAAGAATTAGATTACATTACAGAAGATTAAATAACACAATTTCTCTGATCAATAATTCAACTTCTGTGATTTACAAATCTACTAAATCTTCAAGTGTTCAAAGGCTTCAACATCAAGGACTCCAGACACAAAATATTTCAGCATCTGCTGGAATCATCTTCTGCTGGAGATCTGAAGCTTCTAAAGGCCTATCACCCTAGCAATGCTCTCACTCCTGAACCATTCTACATTTCAGGGGGAGCTTTGACAACATCAACAATCCACTAGTCTTCTCTCAGTGATTTGAGACAGAGAAGACATCATCAACTCTTTCTTTTTTTTTTCCTGCTGTAAAAGGCTTATCAAAACTCCCTTCAAAAGTTCTGAATCTGGTTCTGAGAGCCTTGTCAAAACTCAGTGGTGGCAAGACACCTTATCAAAAAATCTAGATCTGGTTTTTGAGCACCTTATCAAAAGCTCATTGGTGCCCAGAACACCTGATCAACTCATCCTGCAGTGGATTCCTACCAAGGGTGGTAGAAGAGTGGATGCACCCAGGCTTTTTGGGGAACCACTATAGATCCTTGTGTCTTCTGGTTGCTGTGTGTTTGTTTTTGCTGTGTGCTGTGTGATTCTTATTTCTTGCTTTAGCTTTATTTTTTCTACAAGCACCTTACACATATAATTAAATTAAGTCTTTCACTGCCTTACAATTTTAATTGTAAATATTATTTTAAAATACTCTATTACCCCCCCCCCCTCTAGAGTCAAGGTAGATCTTTCTCTCACTTTCAAATTTGTCATAATTTTTTAAGGCCATACCTAGTTAGAAAAGTGTACTTTGTGTTCAAAAGTGTATGAGGCCTGATTTTGTAGAAATTACAATAAATACCAAATTAAGTAGGAAAATTATAATCTTCTGAATTTATTCCTAAAATATCATAATAGACCCCTAATAATAATCTTAGGTCATTTGGATGATTATTTATAAGGTCTGCACACAGCAAAACCGTAGAACTAGGGAAACAAGTGAACCTTGTTATGGGGTAGTTGGTGTACCTGGTCTGGTTGAGAATGAATAAGGTCACCAATGGAAGGCAGGTTGTGAGAGCATGGTTGAATAGAGGCAAGGTTGTGTTCAGGATCGACGGTGGATCGTCTTTCCCTCGTGGAAGAGACTAAATACACTTAGGGTTAGTTTAAGTGTAATGTTAAGGTCTTTGGACATGGGTAGATACCAATAATAATAAGTACCTTGCGAAAGGTAATAATGAGCTTCAGCTACCAACATAGTTCCTAGTGCCCCCGAGAGCCCTTCATTGGGCATACCCTGGGCAGTCCAAGGTTAACCTTTAACCGTAAGACTAAAATAATAAAAGAGCAATTATTAAATACTAGTACTTCACTTTCACTCACCCCGATGACTCGGGAGGTTTGTTTTGTTGTGTTGTCCGAGCTGTAGGATCGGAAGGTTGTAGGTACGGACTGGTCAATTCGGGGAGCCGATGACTAGGAAGGTTGTTGTGACGGATGGGTTAGTCCGAGTAGCCGATGGATCGGAAAGTTTGGGATGTCTTGGTTGCATGTTCATAAAGTGGTGGGTCTTCGTTATTATACGATCGTTCGAACCAATGTCGATACGTTGACTCGGGAAGTGCAGTTCTCACTTAGCCAAGGTAAAGTCTGGCAGGTTTGTTAGCATTAGTACGTGGTGACTCTGGTATGTTCTTAAGAGGCGTGCATAAGGGCTAGGTTTGGTAGTGCGGATAAACGTCTAGGAGTGGGGTGGATCAACTCACTGTCTCCGTTGGCCACTACGGAGGCTCCTGGAGTGAAGCTAGCTTCCAATTCCGGAGAACTAAAGGTCTATGCGCATAGCGTCGTGTGTGTTGCACTTGTATGAACATAACATTAAACCATCATAACATAGCATATCATGTCATCATTGCATTTAAACCCCTACCCCTATCACATAAATTGGTTTAAGACTTTTTATACGGTAGACCTTGCAATACAACACCTTAATCTATAAGTTTAAATAGGCATTCTTATAAATTAAGGTTACTTTTAATATAGCTTGTTCACTTTACTATTTTACTTCTCTGTACTTTACTTGTTTGCATTACTGCTTCATTGTTATAGTTCTTTTGTACATACTCCTGTAGGGTAGTTGTCATCTGCTTATTTCACTCTGCTTTGTTGTCCTCTGCTTTCCTCCTCCCCGTACGGTGCCTAGCAGTTGCGGGGTGAGGCGAGGATGATAGTGGCTTAGTATTTTGACTAACGGTCGGTGGATCACATCATTTTAGGGGACCGATTAGTAGGAGCATCAGCACCTGCAGGATAAGGAGGCATGACATGAGGAGTAGTTGCTGCGCACTACTACTATTACATGACAATAGGTCGAGGATGGATTTCAGTTTGCTTCCGCTTAGATGTTGTGAGTTGTGAGAGAGAGATCATTTATATTAGACATGTACCGGGCTTAAGCCCATTTTTCTACTCTCTTTCATACTTTGTACTTATTATGGACTTGCTCTTTTTTATATATTGATAATGAGCTGTGATCCGTTGACTTGTATTACATACTATTATCTTTTGTTGGCCTAATGTAATGTGATCATTTTTATCCGGCAGGATCAGCATCGTGCAGTGGCATCTAACTTGATAGTTGGAGTCAACGTAAGGCGGAGGTTCTGGGTATAAGACCCAGTTGTGAAAAAAGGAGGTCTTATAAACTGGTATCAGAGGAGACCACAATCATAAAAAAGTAAGTCCACAACACTGGGTCACCCCGCACGAGCATTAGTTTGGGTACAAACTAAGCAGCGGAAGTTGTGGTGTGCCCATGTGTAAAGATCACAATATATAGTACATTAATAAATGAGTTAGGCCAACCTAACTAAGAAACTTGACTCACCAAGACGATTCTTAGCGTATCCTGGTCAAAATTAACCTTAGGTATAAATTCAGTTAAGGTACGAGGACACCCGAATCGGCTAGAGGAAGGGTCTAATGCGAGAGAAGCTACTTATGGCTTAAACTCTAATGTCCCCACTTTACTTATCAAGTAGTACTATCGCTTGTTACCCACACTAATAGGAGCACCTTAAGGAGAATTGACGCATACGAACCATTAGCAGTATAGTAGGGGATTCATAAAGTCAACTCTTGTATCGATGACATGATTAGGTTGAGATAACCATGATACCAAATACCAAGGGTCGATAAAAATTCAGGATTAGAAGAGACACATTTGGGATTGGGTCACATGTTGACCCTAATAAGGTTGACATTAATGGTATCTTGAAGAGTTTAAAGGTATGGAATATATCAACAAGTTTCAGGATGGAATCCTAAGTCTAAGGTTGTGTGCCCTAAGGATTGTATGCATATCTAGGATGAATATAACACAGTGATATCGAAGATACTTAGCTCGAAATAAGTAGTGGCTTACCTTTTGTTTATTTGGGGCTTATCATTTGTTTATTGGGAAAATTAGTTACTGACTTGGGTTTCCTTAGACCTAATTTAGAAAATGTGGTGTCACAAACATAATGATATTGAGGTTGATTTTATTCGACGTTATTCAGGCGAAGATAAGATTTTGTAAAAGTGTGTTTTGAATGATGATCTGTAGTATTACCAGGACAATGGTTAGACATCGTAGATCAGACGAATACTTGACCTTTGTTAAACCATTGGAAATTTGGATTGAAATTAGGTCCTGCAAGTTAGAATTGTATTTGGAATTTCTTGTGATTTAGGGCATTCTTAAGTGATTAACAGACAGTCTGTTTTATTAAAAATCACACTCTCTCATTGTTGAGATAGGACAATGTCATGGTAATAAGGAGTAATTACGAGACTTAACTATTACAAGATATCACGTGAATTAGATGACTGTTAATAAGATTCAGGATATCTAGGAAGATAAGATTAAATCGCTATGTTGTAACATCGGAAGTATGATAACTCTAGGAATTTGCAAGAAATTAGGAGACAATATATTCAAGATGTATACCTTAGGTATGAATATGCAGAATTGATTCAGATAACATCAAGGACCCAAATATATATACGTTTGATGACATTATAGTCACGGTTAGCAAGATTCAGGACTATGAAAATGGATTTTGGGTTATCTAGTGTAATTACGGCGAAATGACACAAAAAATAATGGGTATTAGTGATAATCTCCAAATTTTCACGAGTACACCCTCTTAAATTTTGAGGATGATAGGTCACTTTACGAAGTGATCATTCCTGTTAATTGATTAGATTGGATAACTCATAAAGTTGAGTTGATTGATTACTCAGGCGTACTCGAAGGAATAAGAACCTGATCATGTAGAGAATGTTTATAGAGTCGTTGTCTACACTCACAAACGAGAACTCAAATTACCAGAAGAAAATTGTGTTTATCAGAAGGTGTATTTCCATGAAATAAAGAAAGATATCATGGATTTTATGACACACGGTGAGGTTTGTCGGCAGGAGAAGGTCAAGTGCCCAAGATGATCGTATCAAATCCAGGATGGATGGTGTACGTCTAAGGAGAGAAGATCAGTCCAGGCTTATCTGGGCTCTCGGTCGACATTCAACACAGCTCTCCACCCTCGTACGGAGGTGCAGGATTCCAATGTATTAGATATATGATAAGGATCCAAAGGCACTCGACTCGGAATTTGTGGAGAACCCAGATACCCAAGTGTGACTAATTTGAGATAAGATGCTGGAGGCCAAGAGCAGACCGACCAAATATTATGATGCACGCCATTGCCAAGTAGAGTTTCAGGATTGTACAAACCATATTCGCTGGGTGGGACCCAGAGGCGTCAACGGTCGGGGTTGGACAACCTTGGGCTAGCTTGGACCTGGAGACTGGAGGATCTCCCGCCTAGGAGCAGGCAGGATCCTGCCCGTGACCCGAGGCGGGCGAGAGGGCATTGAGTGAGCTCCACTCACTCAACGCCACGTCCAGCAGCAAGGGCGTTGAGTGAGCTCCACTCACTCAATGCCGTATCCAGCAGCAAGGGCATTGAGTGAGCTCCACTCACTCAATGCCGCATCCAGCGGCAAGGGCATTGAGTGAGCTCCACTCACTCAACACCGCGTCCAGCAGCGACATCGTCAAGACCACTAGAGGTGAGAAGGTTCTCGACATAGAGAATGCCGTATCCAGCAGCAAGGGAGATGAGTGAGCTCCACTCACTCAATGCCGCATCCAGCAGCGACAACGTCAAGGCCACTAGAGGCGAGAAGGCTCTTGACACAGAGTTCTCGCCGAGTGGGGCCCAGGGACCAGGGTAAAATTACTTAATTACCCTCGGATAAAATTACCCATACACCCCCAGGGGCTGCATTTAGTACTTTACAAACAATGGGATTTGTCTATTGGCAGACCAGCTAGGGGTATTTCAGTAACTTCAGGTCAGCAAAAGACTATAAATAGACCCACAAGGTCTCCTTGGAAGGCAGACTCTCATTATTCTCCAAATTTCTAGTGCTTTCTAAGGAGCTCCTAACCCAGCTTTTGACTTTGGAGGGGAAGCTCTCAGAGATCTTTCGGGTGTGAGGTGGGACCTCCCTGCTAAGGCTTTGGGTCAGTCCTAGGTACTTAGCAACCAGTCGAGGGTCGGTACTTGAGAGAAGTAGGTGTTGGCTACACCCCTATTTTTGAACTCTCGTTGAGGTCAATTTTGGCTTCAACAGTTCTGGTGCGGTGAGCGTGGAAGGCAGTCGATACAAGAAAGCCTTGAGTTTGGTCCCATAACTGGAGAAGACGGTGAAGGGTCTGGATCAGGAGGATCCCCCACCCAAGGAGAGGAAGCAACTAGGAAAATACTAGAAGACTTCAGGCAAGAGGTCCTGTAGACCATCAGCTTGGCCTTCTCTACGAGAAGTGAGTGGGAAACTCCTCAGGTTTTGGTTTAGACGGTCCCGCTCTTGGGCGAGAACGCTCTTGGGCAGCATTCCGGGAAGGAGATCCCGGTGGAAGTCGGTGAGAGGGACATGGCTGTGCAGGAACTTTTCCCAGGCCAGCGCCCTGGAAAGGAGATTCCGGTAGATTTAGGTGAGAGGGAGGCGGCTGTGCGAGAACTCTCCCCTTGGCATGGTCTTGCAAATTGGGCCAGTCAACTGAGGCCGCGAGACGTGCCCTCTCGCCAGGCAGGAGGCGAGAGCCCTTTCAGCGAGCTCATCATCTCAGCTCTGATGTCAGAGGGGTTCCGGGAGCCGGACATGTCTTATTACTCGGGGAAGGATGACCATATGTAGCATGTACAGTGGTTTGAGGATGTAGTTTCGATCAGGCAGATGACAGATGCCTTCAAGTGTCGGCTGTTCTCCATCACGTTGAAGGAGAAGGCCTAGGACTGGTTCCACCAGTTGCCAGCATGTTTAATATACACCTTTGAAGATCTGTGCAGGGGGTTTCAGTTGAGATTCTCAACGTCGAAGAAGCGGAAGAAGGAGGCGGAGTGCCTGTTTGCAGTAAGGCAGAAGACGGAGGAGACGCCGGGTCATTACGTTGACCGGTTTCAGGAAGAGGTTCTCCTAGTCCAGGAGGTCCCAGGGTACGCACTGATGCTCGCCTTCACCCTGGGACTGAGGCCGGGTTTCTTCAGCATGGAGTTGAAGAGAGTGACCTTCTCTCCTTCGAGGAGCTCATGGAGAGGGGCGGAGAAAGAGATAGACTTCGAAAGTGCGAATCCGGCGTTTGCCAGGAAGTTGGTCAGGTTGGCAGAGGATGATGTGAAGGAGCCTGCAGTAGGAAGGCAGAGGGAGCAAAGAGAAGAGAGAAGGAGGGAAGAACCCCAAGGACAGGGGCAACAACATGGATGGGGGGCCCGGGAGCCAAACAATCGGTTGGGTTGGAGGCCTTTGAAGGGTCGCCCCCAAGGTCAAGGAGGTGGTTTTCAGGGAAGAGATAACCTTCGGGAGCCGAGGAGGTTCGATCAGCAGGCATGGAGGCAAGGACCGAAGGGTCACTTCCTGCCGCCGCAAGAAGCAATGGAGGTTAGTAGAGGAAGAAGAGGAAGAAGAGGAGTTCGAGGGGCTGGAAGAAGGGGAGGTGGAGAAGGAAGAGGGGGCAGGGTGGCGTTGCCCTTCTGTGACTTCCACCAGGAGGAAGGTCACATGACGGCCACCTGCCCGAAGTTCTTAGAGATGAGGGAAGCTAGAGGAATAGGGAGGCAGGATCCGTCGGTAAGGATCGTGGAAGTGCAACAGGGGGAGGGAGAAGATAGATGCGAGGATAGAGTATACGTGGGGACCCGAGGAGGGATCGGGGTGATCCACGGAGGAGTTGGGATCAAGGCAACCCGCAAGGGGAGCCTTCAAACCATGTATCAGAGGGGGGTCGCCTCCACATCCCAGGTTCCCCCGCCGGAAGAAAAGATCACCTTTTCATCAGCAGACATGCCGGACTATGTGGATCCGTTCTGCGACGTGCTAGTGATCCAGACAGCAATGGAGAACTTCACGGTCTCCAGGATACTGGTGGACAATGGGAGCTAAGTAAATGTTATCTTCAAGAAGGCTTTTGACGAGATGAAGGTCAAAGGAAAAAGGGTCTTGGCTTCGGATGGACCGCTGTTCGGGTTTTCTGGAGAAAGGAAGGAAGTAGAAGGAGGGGTAGGATTGCATGTAAAGCTGGGGGGGGGGGGTGTCACGGAACTATAGGTTCGTGATAGTGGATGCCCCAAGTAGTTACAACGCCATCTTTGGCCGTCCCCTCATCAGCACCTTTCACTGCGTCCCCTCCTCATTCCATCAATGACTTAAGTTCAATAATAGAGGGGTGCAGGTCAGGATTAGGGGGGATCCAAAGGTGGCGAGGCAATGCTATGTGACAGCGGTTAACATTGTGTCTTGGATGTCTGAATCATAAGAGCTGGAGAGAGAGCTGGAGGAGCAGGAAGAGGAGGTCGGGGGAGAGGAGATGAGCCTAGGGGAGGCGAGGAGTGAGAGCACAGAGGCGTAGAGGGGAGTTGAGCAGGAGGCCCGGGAGGACGTAGAAGTCGAGCACCAACAGCGGGAGAGCATGGAGGAGGTGATGGAGGTAGAGGAGAAGCAAGCAGCAGGAGTTGAGCAGGAGAGCCTGGAGGAGGCGATGGAGGTTGAAGAGATAGGAAGGGAGGAGGAGCTGGAGGAAGAAGCGAGGATCGGATGGGAGCAGTCGCGGCTGGAACCAGCCAAGGAAGTGGTGGAGATGGAGGACTTCAACAGTGCGGGACAGGTCCAGAGGGTGTGGATCACCGGGGTCTTAGGCCCGGAGGATCAGGAATGGGTGAGAGTTTGCATCCAGAGCAACATCGACATCTTCGCTTGGAGCGCGGCAGACATGTCGGACATCGATGCGGACGTAGCCTGCCACCGCCTGAACCTGGACCCCCGGACTCACCCCATACGCCAAAAGATGAGGGTCATCGCCACCAAGCTGGAGGGGCCCATTCGCGAGGAGGTCAGGAAGCTCCTGGAAGCCGGCTTCATCTCGGAGGTCAAGTATCTTGGATGGATCTCCAATGTGGTAATGGTTAAGAAAGGGGGTGGGAAATGGTGAATGTGTATCAATTTTTCTTTATTAAATAAATCATGTCCTAAGGATTTCTACCCCCTGCCTCAGATCGACGCGCTGTTCGATTCAGCCGTCAGTTTTTCTATTATGAGCTTTTTGGATGCTTTTTCAGGTTATCACCTAGATCAGGATGCACCCTCCTGATGTCAAGAATGCCTCCTTCATCACGAGGGAAAGATGCTTCAGCTATAAGATGATGCCCTTTGGGTTGAAAAACGTAGGGGCTACATACCAACGCATGATGGATCGGGTCTTCCGAGATCAAAGGGGGAGGAATTTGGAAGTTTATGTCGATGACCTAATGGTCAAGAGCAAGTGTGTGGATTCGCACCTGTGGGACCTAGAGGAGACGTTCGCCACCTTGCGGAGGTTCAAGATGAGGCTAAACCCCTTGAAGTGTGTCTTCGGGGCTGGCTGCGGGAAGTTCCTTGGGCATCTCTTGACTCCGGCTGGAGTAGAGCCTAACCCAGATAAGGTGAAGACCATCCTAGATTTGGAATCACCTCGCAGTGCCAAGGAGGTCAAGCGCTTGACAGGCAAGTTGGTCGAACTGAGCAGATTCCTCTCCAAGTCAGGAGACAAGTGTTTGTCATTCTTCAAAGTGTTAAGGGGTAACCAAAGGTTTGAGTGGACTGCCGAGTGCGAGGAGCCTTCCAGGGGCTGAAGAGACAGCTCTCCCAGGCTCCTCTACTTCAAAGTCTGAAAGAAGGAGAGGACCTGGCCTTATACCTTGGGGTAGGAGCGGAGGCCGTGAGCTTTGTTCTTGTCAAGGAAGAGGGGAAGAAGCAGCTGCCAATCTACTACGTGAGCCGAATCCTGAAGAAGGAAGAGCTCTGCTACCCCGTCCTAGAAAAGCTAGCATACGCTCTGATTATTTCGGCAAGGAAACTTCAGCCGTACTTTCAAGCACACTCAATTAAGGTGGTGACCGACCATCCTCTTCGTAAGATCTTTGAAGGAGTAGAGCACTCGGGGAGGCTTTCCAAGTGGTCAATGGAACTGAGCGAGTTCGAAATCTCTTTCGTTCCGAGACTCTCCATTAAGGCACAGGCGGTAGCGGACTTCCTAGCAGACTATATTATTGAAATCAAGCAAGGGGAGCCGCAGCCGCAGGGGTCATGGAGGAGGATGGTTGATGGGGCCTCGGGAAAGCATTCCCTTGGGGGAGGAGTGGTGTTGATAAGCCCCCAGGGGGTCGCCATAGAGCAGGCGGTGGCCTAACATTTTCCGATAACCAATAACCAAGCAGAGTATGAGGCCGTGATAGCCGACCTTCGTTTGGCAAATGAACTTGAGATCTGAGACGTGGAGGCCTTCACAGACTTGATGGTGGTAGCATCGTAGATTCGAGGAGAGTTTGAATCCCGTGAGTCTACCCTTATAAAGTACCTATCTAAGGTAAGGGCAATCATCGGAGGTTTCCGATCATTCTCAATCCAGCATGTCCCCCGGGAGGAGAGTGCGGCCGCCGATCGATTGGCAAAGTTTGGGCCTCGGGGAGGAGGTACCCTGATCGAACTGTTCCGACCAGCGATCGAGGAAGGGGAGTTGATGGAGGTAGGTTAGCGATCCTCGTGGGTGCATCGGTTGGTAAACTTCCTAACCACGGGCGAGCTGACGGAGGAGGTTAAGGATGTAAAAAGCTTCAGGCGCAAAGCAGCTCACTACCTGATGTTGGAAGGGGGGTTGCATCGTAAGATGTTGTTAGGCCTCTTGGCAAGATGTGTGACCAAAGAAGAGATCCCGAGGATCCTTGAGGAAGTGCACTCGGGCGAGTGCGACAGCCACTCGGGAGGAAGGACACTGGAAGCAAGGGTGGTAAGGCAGGGGTACTTCTGGCCGACCCTAAGGAAGGATGTATCCGAGTTTGCAAAGAGATGCCAAAAATGTCAGCTGTACGCCCCCCTCCAACTCTTGCCTGCTCAAATACTTAGGAGCATTACATCGCCATGGCCTTTCGCCATCTGGGGGATGGACTTGGTCGGGCCTTTCCCTCCAGCTAGTGGACAGAGGAGGTTCCTCCTAATCATGGACGATTACTTCTCGAAGTGGCTGTAGGTTAAGGCCTTGGCCAAAGTCACCTCACAAGTTATAAGCAACTTTGTCTGGGGGGAGATCATATGTAGGCACGGTCTACCCCAAGACATAGTGACAGATAATGGACCTCAATTTGCCAGTGAAGAGTTCATCAGCTTCTGCGCCCAGCAGGGGATAGATCTCCAATTTGCCTCTGTCCATCACCCCTAGAGCAACGGCCGGGTGGAAGCGGCAAAAAAAATCATTGTGAACTTACTCATGAAAAAAGTAGAAAACTTGAGGGAAATTGGGTGGATCAGCTCCCCTCAGTTCTATGGGCCTTGAAAACGACCCCGAACATGGCTACAGGTGAGACCCCCTTCAAGCTTTCTCACGGGTGTGAGGCGGTCCTGCCAGTGGAATTCGAGGTTCGGTCCTTGCGGGTCGTAGCCGCAGGGGAAGGAGATGAGGCTTGGAGGTTGGAAAATGAGGAAGGGTTGCGCCTCTCGCTAGACATGACGGAAGAAGCACGGGATGTCGTAACCATCAGGCAAGAAGTGATCAAGCGGCGTATGGCAAAATACTTCGACAAGCATGTCAGAATCAGACAGATCATCGAAGGAGATCTGGTATTGAAAAAGGTTGACGCGGCGGGAAGGTCAGCCCCCGTGGGCAAGCTCAAACCAAACTGGGAGGGGTCTTATATAGTAAAAGAGGTCCTTAGAACGAGAAGTTATTACCTTCGGGACGTGGAAGGGAGGACCTTGAGCCACACCTAGAGCGGTGATGATCTAAAGCGATTCTACCCGTGAGGGGGAGGAGGTGATTGTATTTTTGTTTTCAAATGCTATCATAATATATTCCATACTTTGATCCATTGTCAACTCTTTTCATTTTAAAGTCAGAATTAGAATAAGGTTTGGTTATGAGATCTTCATCGACACCCCAAGCTCGGCTCGGCCCTAGGTAGACCCACTGCGTAGGCTCTCATCTAGCTGGCAAGTCCAAAGGCTCGCCTGTGAGGGAGAGGTTTTGGTTATGAGATCTTCATCGACACTCCGAGCTCGGCTCGGCCCCAGGTAGACCCGCTGTGCAGGCTCTCATCTAGCTGGCAGGTCTGAAGGCTCGCCTGTGGGGGAGAGGTTTTGGTGATGAGATCTTCATCGACACCCCGAGCTCGCGTCGGTTACAGGTAGACCCGCTGCACAAGCTCTCATCTAGCTGGCAGGTCCAAAGGCTCTCCTGTGGGGGAGAGGTTTTGGTTATGAGATCTTCATCAACACCCCGAGATCAGCTCGGCCGCAGGTAGACCCGTTGTGTAGGCTCTCATCTAGCTTGCAGGTCTGAAGGCTCGCCTGTGGGGGAGAGGTTTTGGTTATGAGATCTTCATCGACATCCCGAGCTCGGCTCGGCCCCAGGTAGACCCGCTGCGTAGGCTCTCATTTAGCAGACAGGTCAAAAGGATCGCCTGTGGGGGAGAGGTTTTGGTTTTGAGATCTTCATCGACACCCCGAGCTCGGCTCGGCCCCAGGTAGACCCGCTGCGCAGGCTCTCATCTAGCTGGTAGGTCCGAAGGCTCGCTTGTGGGGGAGAGGTTTTGGTTATGAGATCTTCATCGACACCCCGTGCTCGGCTCGGCCCCAGGTAGACCCGCTGTGTAGGCTCTCATCTAGCTGGAAGGTCTGAAGGCTCGCCTGTGGGGGAGTGGTTTTTGTTATGAAATCTTCATCAACACCCCGAGCTTGGCTCGGCCCCAGGTAGACCCGCTACACAGGCTCTCATCTAACTGGCTCCGAAGGCTCGCCTGTGGGGGAGAGGTTTTGGTTATGAAATCTTCATCAACACCCCGAGCTTGGCTCGGCCCCAAGTAGACTCGCAGCGCAGGCTCTTATCTAGCTGGCAGGTCTGAAGGCTCTCCTGTGGGGGAGAGGTTCTGGTTATGAAATCTTCATCAATACCCCGAGCTCGGCTCGGCCCCAGGTAGACCCGCTGCGCAGGCTCTCATCTAGCTGGCAGGTCCGAAGGCTCACCTGCGGGGGAGAGGCTTTGTTCTTGGTTCTTGGTTCTTAGTCCTTAGTTACTTTTGCACTACCCCGAGCTCGGCTCAGCCCAGGTAGACCCGCTGCGCAGGCTCTCATCTAGCTGGCAGGTCTGAAGGCTCGCATGTGGGGGAGAGGCTTGGTTCTTAGTTCTTTGTCCTTAGTTACTTTTACACTACCCCAAGCTCGGCCCCTGGTTGACCCGCTGCACAGGCTCCCATCTATCTGGAAGGTCCTAAGGCTTGCCTGTGGGGGAGAGGCTTGGTTCTTGGTTCTTGGTACTTAGTTCCTTGTTCTTGGTTCTTGGTCATTGGTTCTTGGTTCTTGATCCTTAGTTACTTTTGCACTACTCCGATCTCGGCTCGGCCCCAGGTAGACCCGCTGCACAGGCTCTCATCTAGTTGGCAGGTCAGAGGGCTTGCCTGTGGGGATAGGTTTAGTGTTTAGAAATGTTTCGACACGGATGTTCTAAGCTAGACAAAAGACACACCCTGAAGGCAGACCCAAAAGGGTCTCGGCCAGGAGAGGTCTCGGCCAGAAGAGGTCTCGGCAAGGAGAAGTCTCGGCTAGGAAAGATCTCGGCCAGGAGGTCTCAGCTGGGGGATCTCGCCAAATGAAGTTCCTCGCGGGTCTAGGCGAGGAGACCCGATCGATCGCGCAAGGTAAGGAGGGGCGGTCTTCCCTTAAAAGGCCTATGAACGACACTCATGACAAATGGTTCTCTACAGAACGCGAGAATGGCGTGTTTTAGCCTTGAGCTCTCGGCAGGTTCCCACCTATTGACCGTTAAGGGAGACTATCCTAGAGGGGGCCAGGGGCCTCGGCGGAAGCTTGCTTGAGCAACATTCGTTATCAACAGAAAAAGGGGGGGGGGGTACAGACACTAACAATTTATATATTCAATTATGATTACAAAAATCAGAGTGTCTCGCTCATTACAGAAACAAAAAGAGAGAAGGAAACCCATCAGGGAGAAGCGTTGTATCCGCTCGAGCTCCCGCTTGAGCTTCCGTGGGAGCTTTTGCCTGAGCTATCCCCGGATGACTCGCCAGCAGCCATGGGGGATCTCGAGACATCCGAGGGCGGAGAATCGGGTGTGCCTGGGGGCTTCGGGATAGGCTCGAAGAGCTAGGGAACAAGCTGGGGAGCGGTGATAATCTTGCCACTCTCGTTCAAACATCCCACATCTTGCAACGTCTCAAGGGTTAGCCTGACCGTTACTTGAGCGTTGGTCTGCAGGAGCTTGTCAATGTCATACTCCGAGAAGTGACGGCTCCTCGGCCTCTCGTCCAGCAATGGAGGAGGCGGAACCGCAGCCGTTTCTGTGCACTAGAGCTGGTCCTTTAGCAGGATGTTCTCGTATCTTAGCTCGGTTAGCTCCGCGTGAAGGGTCATACTCTGAGCAGAATCCTGTAGAAGGGAGAAACAAATCAACACCGAGACGACCCGTGGATTACAGAGGAGAGAGCGAGTTCTTGAAAGATCTAGCTTACCTCCTCCGCTAGGCGCAAGGAAAGCCGTCCCATAGCATCCGCCAGCTGTGCCTTCAGAACTACCGCCTGGGCCATCGCCTGGTCCTGCGCCTTAAGCATCTCGCCAAAGTTGCAGTCGATGGTGATGCTCTAGTGCGCGCACATGTGTACAAGCACGAACTCACGCATCAGAGCCCGGGCGGAGTCAAAGGCCAGGAGCCTTGTGGGCAGCTGATCATATAGGCCGGCATTCTCCCGGCTGTAAAGGTCGTAGCCCAGTGCGAAGGCCTCGCTGGTGACATGGTCGCGCTCTGCCCAGCTGGGGAGGAGGGTCGAGATGGAGACTAGGTTGGTCTCAGGGTCCCACTGTAGCAAGGGTCTCCCTTCCGCGTCAAGGCACTTCACGCCGAGACCAAAATTCCTGTGCCCCCTGGGCACCTCCTTTTGCGGGGGTCGAATGAAGGTCTCGGCGGCTTCCCCCTCGCCACCAGCCCCGCTTGCGGCTGGAAGGTTCTCGGCAGGGGCCCCAGCGCTATTCCTGGCGGCAACGGTCATCTCGCTGGCCACCTGCAGGACCCCTTTGAAGGACCGGCCTGGTGCGAGAGGTCGGACGGGCGTTGTCGCCACGCATTTCCCTTTGTCGGCAGCGGTTGGCTTTGGTCTTTTCAGTGGCCGGGATGAAAAGGCGTCGGGCTTTCGCTTACCGACACTGGTCGAAGGAGGCGGGGCCAGCTCGTCCCAGCAAGCCTGAGCCACAGATTTCGCGAGAGCCAGTGGATTTCTTGCAGCCTGGCCTTCGGTACCCTAAGTCTCGGCAAAGGGTTGGTGCAAAGGAATTTCTCGCTCTCCTGCAAGGGCGACAATGGAATGTGTTGCAGTTTAGAATGTGAATATCAGGTTAAAGGCGAGACCGTACCTTCACTGGGGGGCATGGGGGGGAGAGAGTCGATGTCCCGTCGGAGGAATTGGACGTCAAATTCCTTCATCCCAAAGAACTCTAGAATGGCGCTCTCGCGCGATCCCAGGGTAGGCGGCCGAAGTCGCCAAAGATGAAGATAAACTTCTCGCCCCAATGATGACGCTTATTGGCGATACCGGTGGTCTTGATCAGTTGCCCAGAGAAGAAGACCACCCCTCCCTTCGCGCGGAAGGTGAACAACTTTCGGAAGATCGGGAGGCTTAACTCGATCTTCTTCAATCGCATGTAGCAGATAAAAGCTACAAGGATGGAGACCGAGTTAGGGTTCAGCTACGCGGGAACCACTCCATAGTAACAGAGGGCCTGGCGCATCTCCGGCCAGAGGGGAAGGTGGAAGCCCACCTCAAAGTGTTCGAGGGGGATGGCGAGCTCCCCCTCTCCCGCGCTGTTTACCCTTTCTTGGTTGCCGGGATTTCTCGTGGTGAAGCCGGCGGGAACGTACTGAGAAGTGATCAACTTGTACTCTTGAAGGGTTAGGCGACAAGTGGAGAATTGATTCTTTCGGAAGGCTTCCGCGCAATGTTAACGTCCCTCGTTTTAGCCCGGCATTTTTTTGGGAGGATTGAAGACGAGATCTCAAAGGAATGGGCGTGAGCGAAAGCTAGGTGAGAACACGAGAAGAAGGCGAAAGCAAGGGGGAGTTCTCGGCAAGTCACGAAAGCAACGAGGAGAGGAATAAGGGTTCCAGATCGGATAAATAAATGTGTTTGGTGAACTCCTCTATTTATAGGAAACCGTGGTAATGATGACTTTTCTAAAAAAGAAAAATAAAAATAGAGGCGGCGGTACAGGCATCATGCCCCAAGTCAGCGACGCCTCGGGTTCTGGCCAAGGATGACAGCGACCGACCGAAGGTTCAGATTCGAACAAAGCATTTCGAAACGGCCACGTGAAATATAAAGGAAAACCAAAGCAGGGATCACTTTCGTCGGGCGAGAGATAAAAGGGAAAAAATAAATAATAATTGAAAGGTTACAAATGAACAGTCCAAAATATAAAGAAACAGGGTACATTACGAGAAGGGAAGGCTGAGAGGTGAGAACCAGTGAGACTTCTTCAAATCAATACGGTTCCCAACGCCATCATCCTCACTCCCGCCGTCTAGTCCTCGGGAGGCGCCAACGGGTTGTAGTAGGAAGACAGGGTGGTACACCCTAGGTTGATCCGACGAGCCTGGTCTCGAATCTGTGCGATATATCTCCAGGGGCAAGACTCGGCGGTAGGCCCACCCGGCCTCCCCGTCTCGCCAAAGAAATAGTCACACTCAAGGGCCTCCAGCCTCTGCTCCACCATCTTGCGGAATTCTTTCATCGTAGTGGCGCGGGCCCGCTCCCTCCGCACAAGCTTTGACAGGAGGTCAACAATCTTCTTCCCTCATCTCTTCGCGCTCCCGGCGTCATTCACAATGTCCTCCATCTCGCCAGACGAAGGAAGGAGGGAGCTCTCGCCATCCTCTTCCTCTCTGTCTTCATCATCGTCTTCATCATCTTCATCGGCCCCCGTTTGCGAGTCCAGATCCTCTGAGAAAACAGTTTCATGGTTATGGTGAGAGCTGAGTAAGAGATACGGTAATGTTTTGCTTACCTGCAGCATGCCGAGAGCCACTGGCCGGCGGCTGGCGAGAAGGCTCGAGCCCCCCTCAGTCCCATAAAGGAGGTGGAGCAGCTTTCCGCATCTCGGGCGAAAAGTCTCGCGCACAGTGATCCCAGCCTTGCCGGAAGCCGGGGGGAAGTCGTTCTCTCTCGCGAGATGGCTGACCTCCTTTCGAGCTATGAAGGGGTCGATAGACACCCCTCCCGCCAGTGCGGCGGGATTAGCCGCTTGTCCGAGCAGGTTAGAAGCCATTTTTTTACCCTCCCGGGTGGCGAGACCCGGGTTGGCGGAAGCTGAGGATGCGAGAAGTCAGTTCGACAGCAGGGGAGGCTACGATCGAAACGGTAAGAAAGGAGTAATGGAGAAATGTATACCCGCGGTTCTCGGAGAGGCAGCCGGAGGAGTGACCTCCGTGGCCCGTGGTCGATCCTCGGGAGGGTGAGGCGATGGGTCTGGAGGCACCAGCGGTGACCCGGTGTCGTCATCTCGATCCGTTTAATGCGAGAAGTATTGCACCAGTTACCAACCCTTTCGCATAATAAGATCGTAATCGACTCGCAATCTTGGGGATCAGTAAATCAGAGAGGAATACCTTCTGCGGAGGGGAAGTATCATCCGCACGATCAGGAGTCGGGGTAGGTGAGTCTCTGTTCTCGCGGGAAAGGTCCCGCTGGACCACCTTCGCCTTCTTCTTCTTCTCTTTCTTCTTCTTTAGCGGGGAAGGATTAGCGGCTGGCGACTTTCTCGCCAGCCAAGGGGCAATCACAGCGCTGTTCGCAAGGGTTCACGCCTGAGCCGCATTGATGCGGTCTTGGAGGTCTTGCGGGAGCGACTTGTCAACACGTTTGGAATGCATGACGAGATCTCGTGAGAGCTAAGGCAGAGAGAGGCGACTCAAGGACAGATTTACGGCCGTCTATCCGCACATATATATAGCCATGGTATGGCCCACCAAAAGATTCTCCTTTTGAAATGACACGTGCCCAGCGAATATTGCTGGTTTGGACGTGTCTTTTCAAGCGCAGGGCTAGCTCAAAAAGAGTGGAGATTGTGTACAACCCCATATTCGCTGGGTGGGACCCAGAGGCGTCAACGGTTGGGATTGGACCAGCCTTGGGCTAGCTTGGACCTGGAAACCGGAGGAGCTCCCGCCTAGGAGCGGGCGGGATCATGCCCGTGACCAGAGGCGGGCGAGAGGGCGTTGAGTGAGCTCCACTCACTCAACGCCGCATCCAGCAGCAAGGGCGTTGAGTGAGCTCCACTCACTCAACTCCGCGTCCAGCAGCAAGGGCGTTCAGTGATCTCCACTCACTCAATGTCGTGTCCAGCGGCAAGGGCGTTGAGTGAGCTCCGCTCACTCAATGCCGCGTAAAGCAGCGGCAGCGTCAAGAACACTTGAGGCGAGAAGGATCTCAGCACAGAGAACGCTGCGTCCAGCAGCAAGGGCGTTGAGTGAGCTCCACTCACTCAACGCCGCGTCCAGCAGTGATAGCGTCAAGGCCACTAGAGGCGAGAAGGCTCTCGGCACAGAGTTCTTGCCGAGTGGGGCCTAGGGCCCAGGGTAAAATTACTTAATTGCCCTCGAATAAAATTACCCATACACCCCCAGGGGATGAATTTAGTACTTTACAAACAGCAGGATTTGGATATTGGCAGATCATCCAGGGGTATTTCAGTAACTTCAGGTCAGCAAAAGACTATAAATAGATCCACAAGGTCTCCTTGGAAGGCAGACTCTCATTATTCTCCAAATTTCTAGTGCTTTCTGAGGAGCCCCTAGCCCAGCTTTTGGCTTTGAAGGGGAAGCTCTCAGAGATCTTCCAGGTGTGAGGTGGGACCTCCCTGCTGAGGCTTTGGGTCAGTCCTAGGTACTTAGCAACCAGTCGAGGGTCGGGACTTGAGAGAAGTAGGTGTTGGCTGCACCCCTATTTTTGAACTCCCGTTGAGGTCAATTTTGGCTTCAATATGAATGGAGACCATGGGTTCCTTAAGATACGTCTGGTGCATGGAGTCTCGCGGATACGTGGGCGGAAGAAGCTCAGTCCAATATATAAGGGCCCTACAGGATCCTGGTGCGGATTGGTTCATTGGCTTACAGACTGAAGTTACCGCTGGAGTTAGCGGGTTTGCATGACGTCTTCCACGTCCCCTCCCTTAAGAAGGCTCTACTATGACCAGAGCAGCATGTTACTAGTATATATGGCTCGGCAGCTTCTGATCAATCGGCCCGCTTAGAGTCGGTCAGGATAAATGATATGGCATTCTGACTCTTGCGGTGCGAGAAAGTTCTGGTGGTCAAGATCATGTGGGCAAATCATGAACGGGAGGAGCATACCAGGGAGCCACTAGATCTGATATAGCATAAGTACCTGGAGTTCTTTTCATCAAGTATAACTTCAATTTCTGAAGGATGTTACATTCAGTTGCTCTTAGTAGAAAGTTCGCATGGCTAACCGGAATTTCGGGGACAAAATTATTATTTTTGTTTATTGGGATTTATAACATCCCTCAAACAACTAGACTCCTAAGAGTGGTTTTGTCATGACTAGGTCATAACAAAACCCTAAGAAGCCCAAAAAGACCAAGTGAATCTAGGAATGAAGGTGGGATCACCATGGTCTGCAAATAATACATTCCAATTACCTAATCCAGGGTTTCACTTTAGGGCCTCACCTTGACTCTTTAACACACACAATAACGTCGCTAGCCCTTTATAAGGTTCATTGGGTCACAAAGGACCCATTGGGTCAACTCAAGTGGTCGAGTTGACCAAAGTAAACCTTAACCCTAAAATGGTCAAAGTGGCCTATCTAGGGCCAATGGACCTCCAACTTGCCAAAATGACCCCACCTAAACCTACCTAACCCTTTAAGAGGTCCATCGAGTCACTAAGGACCCATTGGAGTCAACCCAAGTGGTCAAGTTGACCAAAGTCAACCTAAACCCTAAAATGGTCAAAGTACACTAATAAGGGTCAAGTGACCACCAAGGTGTCAAATCAAACCTACCCAAGTCTCCCTAGACCTTAGGGGAGGCAAATGGGTCACTAGGGACCCATAGTGGTCAACCAAAAAGGTAAAATTGACCAAAGTCAACTCAACCCTAGAATGAGTGAAACTAACTCAAGTTGACCTAACCTAGCCTAATCCGCTTAGGCTAAACCCAATTTGAGTGGCCCACTAGCTTAAGGAGGCTAATATTTACTTATATTGCCATTGAAATTCTTGAGGGGTGACTAGGAGAGAGAAAGCCAAGGTGCTCTTTAATGGAGGAGAGAGAAAGCGGGCCATTCATGACTTGGAAGGCTAATGGTCTACTCTCTTCAATCTCAATGGCTCCATTCATCTCCCCCATTAGTTCGAAGAAGATCAAGGGGGTTTTCCAGGCCATTTAGTGGTTGTGTGCATTGAACCACCATGGCTGAAACTC
Organism: Platanthera zijinensis; assembly: GCA_039513925.1. Taxonomy (NCBI): domain Eukaryota; kingdom Viridiplantae; phylum Streptophyta; class Magnoliopsida; order Asparagales; family Orchidaceae; genus Platanthera; species Platanthera zijinensis. The sequence continues at coordinate 52,485,812 of CM077090.1, read as the reverse complement.
TCCACTAATGGCCATTAATGGCATTGAAGCCATGACCCTCCCTCTCCCCCAACTGGTGCTTTTTAAAGCTTCCCCAGACTTAGGGCAGTCGTTTCCACCATCCCCTTGAAGGAGCTGAGCCCCTTGGCTGTACAGATGCAGAGCACCGAGCACCTCCACCACCGAAAATGGTGACACGACGATCGACATGGTTTTAGGCACCCTAGAAGGTCCACTTCTCCTCTTCTCCCCTTGTACTAGTATTCTAGATCAATTAAGTGAGAAATCAGGCTCAATTGAGCCCGATCCAGTGTGAAAAAATGGAGTTTTTCCTATTTTTCATGGTGGCAGGTTTGCCGAAAACCACCACCTCTGGCGGTCGTGCCATCGCCCATCGATAGCCATCACCTCAATGGAGGTGGTAGTGGTGGTGGCCAGCCAGGGAGGTGGTCGGGTGGCCGGAAATAAGCTTGGCAAAAGCTACAGGTCGGGTTAATCTGAGCAATTCGCTCAGTGAAAATATGCGAACAAGAGGTAAATAACCGCAAATTTTATTGCTTCAAAAAAGTAAGTAATACATAGGTGTGCCCCTTTATTTACAGAAAACGGGGGAGATGAGAGAGTATAATACACAATGTGGGACTAAATACAAGTCGGCCGGACTGAGCGGTTTGACATACCTAAACCGCTCACTATACAAGCCATAATATTACAACCTTAGGACACAAGAGAAAGGCCACCAGTTAGGCCGATAAGCCGCACCTGCAGATAGCCAACAATCTGCAGTCTGGTAAACCATTACGCTGAAGCTGCGGCTTGACATCAGACCGCGTACCACGGGTTGCCACCAGACCGCTGAGAGGATAAGCCTTGGACCAGAGCTTCACGACTTAACAAGACCGCTGCGGCTTCTACTAAAACATCATCCAAACCGTCCGCTGAGGACATCCACTAGTAGACCGATAGGACAGGTCGTGGCGGCTAGTTCGGCTAACTGCCCGAACTGAGTTCTAACATAAACAGTCCGCTGAGGACATCTACTGGAAGACTGGAAGGACAGGATGTGGCGACTAGTTCGGCTAACCGCCTAAACTAAGTTCCAACAGTCCCCCTCAAGCTGGAGAATATATGTCAACCATGCAAAGCTTGCCATAAACCTCTGTGAATGAAGTAACCGGTTTCGTGAAGTAATCTACTAGCTTGTTAACAGAAGTAACGAAAGGAGTGCATATCATATTCTTCAGAATCTCTTCTCTAATAAAGTGGAAATCAACCTCGATATGCTTCATTCTCTCATGAAACCGGATTCTTCGAAATGTATATAGCTGTTTTATTGTCATAGAACATCGGTAGGGGGTGATCATAAAACTCTCCCAAATCCAGTAAGAGAGTTCGGATCCATTTCAGCTCACAAGCAGTCAAAGCCATGCTTCTATATTCGGCTTCTGCACTCGATCTGACAACCACAACCTGCTTCTTGCTCTTCTATCTGACTAGATTTCCTCCAACAAAAGTGCAGAAACCTGATGTTGACTTCCTGTCTCCCTTATCATCTGCGTAGCTCGCATCAGAATAAGCCTCTACTTTTAAATGTCCTCTTTTTAGGAACAAGTGCCCTTTACCTGGTGTACCTTTTACGTATTGGAGAATCTTCAGAGCTGACTGCATATGACACTCTCTAGGGGCTTGCATAAACTGACTTACTTTTCCAACTGCATAATAGATGTATGGTCTAGTAACTGTCAGATAGATGAGTTTACCAATGAGACGTCTGTACCTCGTGACATCTTCAAGAAGAAGAGAAGACTCACTCCAGCATTTGTCATCTTCAATAGCCATAGGAGACCGGGCAGGTTTAGTTCCAAGAAGACCTGTCTCTTGTAAAAGATCTAGAGCATACTTCCCTTGTGAAAGAACGATAGAACCAAGTTTCTGAGATATCTCAATCCCCAGGAAGTACTTAGGAGACCCCATATCCTTTGTAACAAAATGCCGGAGCAGATGCTTCTTTGTCATATCAACACCTTTCCTATCATCCCCAGTAAGAAGTATATCATCAGCATACACCGCAGGAATAACCAGCCCAGATGAAGTTTTCCGAATAAACAAAGAGTGATCTGCAGCGCTCCAAACAAATCCAACAATAGAAATAACCTCATTAAACTTTTCAAACCAGGCTCTCGGACTCAATTTTAGACCATAGATGGCTTTCTTCAACTTACACACCTGAGACTCCCCCTGAGCAACATACCTAGGAGGTTGCTCCATATAGACTGTCCCGTTCAAATCTCCATAAAGAAAGGCATTCTTGACATCTAACTGAGACATTTCCCAATCTATGTTCACACCCACGGAAAAGAGAAGGCGGATCGTAGTAATCCGGGCAATAGGAGAGAACGTATCAAAGAAATCCACACCAAAAGTCTGCGTAAATCCTTTGGCCACTAGACGGGCTTTGTAACGATAAACAGTACCATCAGGAATGTACTTAATGACAAAGACCCAATGACAGCCAACCACATCAGCACCAAGAGGAGTAGGCACAAGTGACCAAGTGCCCCGTTCGGTCAGAGTTTTCATCTCCTCATCCATAGCAGCTTTCCAATGTGGAATAACCAAAGCATCATGATAAGATACTGGAAGAACAGTATCTGAGAGGGCAGAAGCAAAACTCTGTGCCAAAGGAGACAATCTGGTGTAAGACACCACACCAGCAAGAGGATGTTGAGTGCATGATCGAACACCTTTCTTGAGAGCAATTGGAAGATCAAGGTCAGCCATATCTACTTGCGTAGGTCCAGCCGAAGGAGAGGCAGGCAAACAAAGAACCATGGGCAGCGGCTCAACAACAAAAGCAGGAAGAGCAGGAGAGTCACAAGAAGAAGAAGAAAGAATAACAGGCTCAGGACAAGGTGCAGAAATAAGAGGAGAGGGAACTGAAACATCAGAAGGAAGAAGAATGGAGGAGGATGGAGAAAAGTATGGAATAGTCTCAAAGAAGGTGACATCAGAAGAGACATATTACCGACAGAGAACAGGATCATAACACCTATATCCTTTCTGAGTCGGACAATAGCCTAGAAAGATACATTTAACGGAGCGAGGTGACAACTTGTCACTAGTAGAATAAGGGGAATGAACAAAGGCAGTACATCCAAAGTCACGAGGAGGCAAATAAAAAGGGTTCGCATCAGGATGCAGGATAGAAAAGGGAGTATTCCCACCAACAACCGAGGAGGGAACACGATTAATAAGAAAGCAAGAGAGAAGAACTGCATGTCCCCAATAAAATATGGGAACATGCATCTGACTCAGAAGGCTCTGAGCCACATCAAGAAGATAACGATTCTTTTGTTTAGCAACACCATTTTATTGCAATGTATAAGGACAAGTAGTTTGATGAACAATACCATGATCAATACAAAACGACGTAAACTGTTGACTAAGGTACTCCTTAGCATTATCAGACCGAAGGATTTTAATAGAAGTAGCAAACTGTTTATGAATCTCATTATAAAAAGCAGTGAAAATAGAATAAAGTTCAGAACGTTCATGCAACAAATATAACCAAGTACAGCGGGGAAAATCATCAATAAATTTCACAAAATATAAGTTACCCCTACCAACAGTCTGAGTAGGAGCAGGACCCCATATATCAGAATGGACAATATCAAATGGACGAGAAGAACTGCGTCCTTTGCTGGCAGGAAAAGTAGAACGATGATGTTTCCCAAACTGGCAAGCGTCACACTGAAGAGAAGAATCGCCCCGAGGTAAATCAGGCAGTAGCTGATAAAGGATCTGAGAAGAAGGATGTCCAAGATGAAGATGCCACTGAAGGAGAGAAGAGGAGGTAGAGAAAGCAGAAGAAGTATCAAGATAGAACAAGCCGCCGCTTTCAGTCCCAGTAGTTATCATCTTCTTGGACTGAGGAACCTGAAAGGCACAAGTAGAAGCAGTCAAAATCGCTTCACAATTGAACTGCTTACAAAGAGCAGTAACAGAGAGGAGATTGCAGGGAAAGTTGGGAACATAGAGAGTGTCCCAAAGCTGAAGAGAAGAAGTAACATTCACAGTGCCAAACCCGTGAATCGGGGACGGTGAACCATCAACAATAAGAACAGGAGGTAAGTGCGTACTCGTCGTAAGAGAATAAAAAATCTAAGAATTCCCGGTCATATGAGTGGTAGCACCAGAGTCAATAAGCCACCTACCTGTGGTAGCTAATTGAGCAGCACCCGAAGTGGCAATAGACACAATAGACTTCTTGGCAGAATCAACATAAGCAGGACAGAGATGAGGGTGTTTGACCCAACAACGATCAATCAAGTGACCAGTCTTGCCATAATGAGAACAAGGATATTTGGAAGAACCACGGCCGCCAGTGCGGCCACCTCGACCACCAGAATGATCATGACGGGCAGAATGAGCAACAAGATCAGGAGAGGGAGAAGGAAGCAATGGAAGCTGAAGTAGAGTAGAAACAACGGAAATCCGCGCAGCAGTGGAATCAAGAGTCGGAGTGTCCGCTTCTCCGAGATTTTGTTGGAGAATCAGATCATAGGAGTCAGGAAGACGAAGTAAGTAACAAACCACCAGGAGCTCCTAAAAATGTTTTTGTTGCTCAGCAAGATCAGCAGAAAAGGGACGATGTTGAAGAAGTTCAGCCCTAAGGCTCTACACCTCCTGATACGCTGTAGCAGGGGTCATAACAGAACGAGCAAAGATGTCAGCATACAAAGTGTAGATACGTGAAGTCTGAGCCCCTTTAGAATATAAAGCAGCCAGATGAGTCCACGCGGCTTTGTGATGACTAGTTTTAGTCATCCTTTTTTGGGGGTAATTAAGTAGTCAAAATTCCTAAATTTTATTATAATTTTGTGTTTTGTATGCTTGTTATGATGTTATTATAGTCATTTTATGTTTTGATATTAAAATCTATATAGTCTTATTATATGTATTATGTTACTATATATTTTGTTATGTTTAGTAATTATAATTAATATTAGTTTATATCTTAATGTTTTTATCTTAATGTTTTTATGTTCTTGATATTTTGTTTTTATTTTAATGTTCTTGAAGTTTTAATATTGTTTTAACTTTGTTTATAACATAACTAATCTATGTTTTGTCTTTTTTTTGTTGTAGGATCAAGACCACATTTGAGACCAAGTGCAACCTCTACAACTTGGAGCAGCTCACATACCTACCCGAGCCCATGGTTCACCTCATGAAGCAGCCCTCCATGCTACCAAGCCTACATGAAGCCAACCCGAGCCTAATGCATGCAGCCCGACCCTTCTTTGGTGCAGTCCCTCCATTGCATGCAGCCCGAGCCCATGTACAGCCAACCCACTTCAACATGTGGCCGGCCCTCTACAACTTGGAGCAGCCACTAGCCTACCCGAGCCCACTAACAAGCCCATGAAGAAGCCCCCTATACATGTGGCCGGCCACCTTCCTCACCTTCCCCTCCACATTCACTCTCTCTCCCTCTCTCCTCATTATTACATGCATACATTCATCCCCCTACATGGCCGAACCCCCCTCTCTTTCTCTCTTCTTTATTCCATATTCACTCCCCCTCTCTACTTTACATTCCCTTTGAGCATCTCCATAAATGTTATACATGCATCCTCGCATTTTCTCTTCCCTTCATTAAATGCATGCATGAATCCTTCCCATCATGTGCCCCCCTTGTGTCCCTTCTCCTCCTCTTCATTCTAGAATCTTACCTACCCATCTACAAAAGGAGCCCATGGTCTCATATTTTAGAGGTTGGCTTTTAGAGAGAGCAAGTGGAGAGTACAAGTGAAGAGAGTTTTCTTATTGTAATTTTATTTTCTAGTTTCCCTTGTTGTATTCTCATTTTGTTTTAGTATTATCATTTCGTTTTAAGCATTGTGTATTTTTTTCCCTTTTAGTATAAAAAAATGAAATCTTCTTCTCTTATTGTTGTCGTTCTCTTTTCCAATATGCGTAGCTAATTTCCTTGTAGCATTCGATCGTGAGGATCCATGAAGTGAGATGAGAGTTTATTTTCTTTCTTAGTTTTATTTTTGTTATTTCATGCTCGATCCTTTTTTGATTTATTTTATGCCGACTCCGTATTTCCGGTATACGTTAGTAGGCTTTGGATCTCATATTTAAGTAGCCGAGAGGCTCGTGAATGTGAAAGATCACTCAAAAAAGGAAGGAGTTGCACGCAATCCTAGAGATAGGATGACGTAAATCATCCGGATTGGAGTCAAATCCAATAGTGCGGGTCACTTCGGTAATGCGACTTTAGGCCATTTTGACTTGAAAGAGATTTCGGTCAGAACGTCTATAAGTCAGGGGATTTAATTCTCTAGCGAGATTATTTCCTAATATCGGATCCGTCACGGTCGAGTATGATTTGCAAAATTAAAACTATGCCTTTTTATTTCTCTTATTTCATTTCATGGCGATTCACTGATCGGGTGTTATCTTTTTATTATAAGTTCTTCGTCTAAAAATTTATCTTTTATCTTACTTTTAAAAATTCTCAAATCACCAACAGTTTTCCGGTAGGATAATAGTTAAAGCGTGAGTAGCAGTACTTGATAACCCCGAGTTTTAAATACGACCTTGATACTACGATTCGACAGGTACACTTGCCTGTTCGGGTTTTAGCCCATCAAGTTTTTGGCGCCGTTGCCGGGGAATTTCTTCGTCAATATTTTGAAAACGCTTTCGCTATTACTTCTGCAAAAATTAAAAATATATATATATTTTCTTTAATTATTATAATCAACTCACATCATCTTATTTCTACCCAACCTAAATTCTCTCGAAAAGGGTAAGGGGCTTTAAGCACCACCATTTTACCTTGTACCTTGCGAACCCTTCACCGGGTAGCCCTTGGGAAGTTCGAGAGCCAATCCATAAAAAAAAATTATTTTCAAAAAAAAATCCTTTCTTCTCTTTTTCTTTTTTTTCAAGTCTTCATTTTTATTCTCCTTCGTCTTCTTTCCTAGTGCATGACCCGAGCGAATCTGTCGCTACTTGTTGATTTGGACCCAAAAATCAAACGCTCCTTTCGGAGACAACTACGATTCGGGGCTTCCACTTCTCAAACAGCGGTTGAGGATTCCTATGGCAATTATAATTTTTATTCTGAAATGGGAGACCCTAACCAAGAAATGGCTCAACAAAGGACCATGTCCGATTATGCTCGACCCAATCTGGAGGGGACTGAAATAAGTATTGTTCGACCTGCGATTGCGAACAATAACTTCGTGCTTAAGCCTAGCATCATACAAATGGTGCAGCAATATGTAAAGTTCGACGGATTACAAGATGAAGATCCGAACTTACATATTCCTAGTTTTCTTGAAATCTGTGACACCTTTAAAATAAATGGTGTCTCAGACGATGCTATAAGGCTAAGACTCTTCCCTTTCTCCTTAAGAACCAAAGCAAAACAGTGGTTGAGTTCTCTTCCAAGAGGATCTACTTGGAACATATTAGTTGAAAAATTTCTTGCAAGATATTTCCCCCCCCCCGCCAAAACTGCTAAGCTAAGAAATGATATAACTTCATACTCTCAAATTGCTTCTGAGACCCTCTATGACACTTGGGAGAGGTTCAAAGAACTTTTGAGAAGATGCCCACATCATGCTCTGCCTATATGGTTATAGGTCCAGACATTTTACAATGGGCTAAATCAAGAAACTAAGCAAATGATAGATGCCGCTTCCGCTGGTTCCTTGGACCGCAAAACTCTGGAAGCCGCTCTTGAGCTTATCGATGACATGGCGATGAACACTTATCAGTGGAATTCGTCTAGGTCTCGCCCATCTAAACTTGCAGGCATCTATGAAGTGGATTCGGTGTCGCAACTGGCGCTGCAAGTGGAAATGCTGAACAAGAAGATTTCGGAGATGACTGTTGCCTCCGCTGCTAAGGTATTTTAAAATGTTAATGCTGCTGCTGCTGCCGAGCAGGTGGATTATCTGGGGAACATACCCAGGCCTGCTCAAAATAATTCTGCAAACAATTTTTCTGTTTTTTCGAATTTTTCTTCTCCTCCTAGTTTTAATGCTGCTACGAATTCTTATCACCCTGGATGGCGTAACCATCCTAATTTTTCTTGGGGTAGTAATGCTAATGTCGTACGCCCACCGCACGATTTTACACCACCACCACCACCATAACAAAACTTTCAAAAACCTTCCCCTTTGGAAGAGATCCTCTCTAAATATATAAGCTCGAACGATGCTATTATTAGATACTTAACAGGGTCGATGAAAAATTTAGAAAATCAGGTCGGGCAACTTGCCAAGGCTTTTTCTGAGAAACCACCTGGAACTCTTCCCTCGAACACTGAAACTAACCCATGGGAGCATGCAAATGCGATTTCCTTTCGGAGCGGTAAGGTTGTTAACGAGCCCACCACAAGGGAAGAGCAAAAGGTGACTGTCTCTCCTACTGCAGAAACAATTATCCCTACGAAAAATGAAAAATCTACTTTTGATAAAGGAAAAGATATTTCTATTTTTTCTGATTTTGAAAAAGAAAAAGATGACGTTCAAAATGATGCTCCGGTTGTTATAAAGGAATTTCCGCCACCTCCTTATCCGGCTCGACTTAGGTAAGATAAGCTAGATAATCAATATCAGCGCTTCCTTGAAATGTTCAAACAAATTCATATTAATTTGTCATTTCATGAAGCGATTAGTCAAATGCCTAAGTACGCAAAATATCTTAAGGATTTATTAACAAACAAGAAGAAATTAGAAAATTTATCGCATGTAACATTAAATGAAGAATGCTCGGCGGTCGTTAAAAACTCCAATCTTCCTAAAAAGATAAACGATCCGGGTTGTTTTTCCATTCCTTGCATTTTTTGTGATCTGTTTGTTAAACATGCGTTAGCAGATCTTGGAGCGAGTATCAATTTGATGCCCTTTTCTTTATTCAAAAAGCTAGGTTTGGGCACTCTCAGCCCTACGCGCATGAGTATTCAATTAGCTGGTCGATCAATTAAGTATCTGTTAGGTGTTGTTGAGGATGTGCTAGTGAAGGTCGACAAATTCATCTTCCCGGTGGATTTTGTCATTCTCGATATTGAAGAGGACATCGAGGTCCCTCTTATCCTTGGTCGTCCCTTCCTAGCCACCGCTCGCGCAATCATAAATGTGAGTGACGGAAAACTTTTTTTGCATGTGGGAGATGAGGAAGTTACATTTGATATAAATAAATCTATGAAAAACTCTTTACAAAATGATGATTCTTGCTTTTTCATTGATGACTTAAAGAAGACTCCTATATTTCTCCAAAAGATTTTTCTTCTTCTTTTTCTGAACTTTCATCAAATGTTTTTGAAAACACTGTTATGCCCGTACAAGTAAAATTCGAAAATGACTCTGATTTTAGACATAAGAATCTTGAGAATCTTATTTTTGAAAATGATAAAAATTTGAAAAATTATTTTGATAAACCACCCGATCCTGAAACGAAAATATATCACGATACGAACTTTCGCCACCATAAAATTTTTAAGCCAGGCGATCAAGTTCTTCTTTTAAATTCACGCCTACGTATTTTCTTTGGAAAATCTAAATCTCGATGGTCTGGACCATTCACGGTCAAGGACGTTTTTCTTATGGAACTGTGCTACACTCGCACCCGGATAAGGGTGACTTTAAAGTAAATGGGCATAGACTTAAATTATATTTTTCTAATGATTCTGTGTCTCCTATAAAGGAGAATCTTATTCTAGACTCTTGAATATTTCTCTTCATGTGGAACTTTTATTTTTATTTTTGGACTTATCTTAATCATTATGAAAACTTTTAAATTTATTCGAACTTTCAATTATTGTAATAAAGAACAATCTTGGGCACCTGCCCATGGACTCTATTTTGTTTCTTCTTTTATTTTGCTCTTCCTTCCGGAGGCCAACCAAGCAAGTTCGTGATCGCCGCTCCAACGCTGTTGATATCAAGATGGATCTAGTCAAACCTGCTGACGATCAAGTGCGCTAAAAAGCAAGCATGGGGGAGCGACATCTGCCTTCATCTCACAAACCCGGGGAAGTCCTGTTTTTTTTTATTTACTGTACTTTCTGCATTTTATTTTTTCTCTCCTTCTCAGTCTCCTTCTCTTTTTTCCTTCATTGAGGACAATGAAAAATCTTAGCATGGGGGAGAGTTTAGTTTCTTTCTTTCTTCTTTCCTTTCTTTAAAAAAATGTTTTAAAAAAATGTTTTACATTCCCAAAAATTAGTATAGTTATTCTTAAGTTTTTTTTATTTTTATTGTATTGCTTTTTATTTTAACTTCATCAAAAATACAAAAAAATTACAAAATACAAAACCAAAAAAAAAATTAGAAAAAAAAATATGTGCTAAAATCTATTTGAAAAACAAAAACTCAAATTATTTTCTATCTTTATTTTTATGTTTCTTCTAGTGATGTGTAGGCCCGTGCGGTTCCTTAGTTTCATTTAGATTTCTTTGAAACAGATTTTCTAAACTTATCATTTTAACATAGCTTAGTTTTACTAGTTTCTCTTTCTTAAATATAGGCATCCGTTTTTTTAACGTTATAAGTTAGCAATTTGTAGTTATGTCTTTTTATTCGGTCAAATTGCTTACGAATGGTTGCTAGGTAATATTAGCTCTTTTTCATTTGTGGGGTAGTCTTTCTTGGTGTCTAGAACTTATCCCAAGCTACTCTCGAAACATTTGCGTCGTTTTTACGTACTTTAGAAATGATTTAGGCCACCCTTCGACTAGTTTGAGCTTTTCTTGCCCACCAAAAAAATTACCATTGCAAAATAATTTTGGGCATTTTCCATGTTTTCTTTTTTTTTAGCTCCACCTTTCATTTCACTATTTTCACCAAAGCAAAAATGTCTTTCCTATTTTTCACACTAAATTTTGAGCTTAAAAATCTTTTTTTGTGAAGGGGTATTATTTTTGAAATGAAAAGGAAATTTTAAAGCCTATTTTTGGAGCTCTCCTTTATGAAAAAATGTTAGTATCAAGATGTTATCAAATGAAAAAAAGAAGAAAAAGAAAAAAAAAAGAGAAAAAGTTTATTTGTGGCCAAATTATTAAAATAAAAATTTATGGCGTTTTATTGTTTAAAGTACTTATCATTTCTCTTCATGTTTTATATTTTTGAGCTCAACCTTGATTTAGTGTTTAAGCCCTCATGTTTATCCTTGTTTTCATTTCCTAATCATTTACCTAAGCCAAGTCTTAACGCCTATTTTAAGTCCTATTGATCTTTAGAACGTAAATTCGCGTAGTGGAGAAAGTGTGAACGAACAAGCCTATGGCCACCATTATTGATGGATTTCTTTGGAGGTTACCTTGAGGTGTTTTAGGGTTAATTTTTATCTAGCAACCTAGTAGTTTGTTAATGCACCGTTTATTTAGAACCTCTACTTTTGTTTTCCTTATTCTCATTTATTTTGGATGCCTTGTTTTAAGATTTAGAAATGTGTAAACTTTTCTTATGTTTTAATGAGATTTTTAGGCCTCCACTTTCAAGTTTTCTATTGTGCACTTCTCACCCCACTAGTTGATAACATGGAAATTAAGATAGTTTAATTTTTCATGTTTTTGGTTTTCTTAACTATGAAACCTAAAAAATATATATCTTTTGCTCTCTTTTTGTTTTTCCTAATTTTCTATTTCTATTTGCTTGAGGGCAAGCAAATGTCTAAGCATGGGGGAATTTGATAACTAGTTTTAGTCATCCTTTTTTTGGGGTAATTAAGTAGTCAAAATTCCTAAGTTTTATTATCATTTTGTGTTTTATATGCTTGTTAAGATGTTATTATAGTCATTTTATGTTTTGATATTAAAATTTATATAGTCTTATTATATGTATTATGTTACTATATATTTTGTTATGTTTAGTAATTATAATTAATATTAGTTTATATCTTAATGTTTTTATCTTAATGTTTTTATGTTCTTGATATTTTGTTTTTATTTTAATGTTCTTGATGTTTTAATGTTGTTTTAACTTTGTTTATAACATAACTAATCTATGTTTTGTCTTTTTTTGTTGTAGGATCAAGCCCACATTTGAGACCAAGTGCAGCCTCTATAACTTGGAGCAGCTCACATACCTACTCGAGCCCATGGTTCACCTCATGAAGCAGCCCTCCATGCTACCAAGCCTATATAAAGCCAACCCGAGCCTAATGCATGCAACCCGACCCTTCTTTGGTGTAGCCCCTCCATTGCATGCAGCCCGAGCCCATGTACATCCAGCCCACTTCAACATATGGTTGGACCTCTACAACTTGGAGCAGCCCCTAGCCTACCCAAGCCCACTAACAAGCCCATGAAGAAGCCCCCTATACATGTGGACGGCCACTTTCCTCACCTTACCCTCCACATTCATTCTCTCTCCCTCTCTCCTCATTATTACATGTATACATTCATCCCCCTACATGGCCGAACCCCCCTCTCTTTCTCTCTTCTTTATTCCATATTCACTCCCCCTCTCTACTTTACATTCCCTTTGAGCATCTCCATAAATGTTATACATGCATCCTCCCATTTTCTCTTCCCTTCATTAAATGCATGCATGAATCCTTCCCATCATGTGGCCTCCCCCCTTGTGTCCCTTCTCCTCCTCTTCATTCTAGAATCTTCCCTCCCCATCTATAAAAGGAGCCTATGGTCTCATATTTTAAAGGTTGGCTTTTGGAGAGAGCAAGTGGAGAGTACAAGTCAAGAGAGTTTTCTTATTGTAATTTTATTTTCTAGTTTCCCTTGTTGTATTCTCATTTTGTTTTAGTATTATCATTTCGTTTTAAGCATTGTGTATTTTTTTCCCTTTTAGTATACAAAAATGAAATCTTCTTCTCTTATTGTTGTCGTTCTCTTTTCCAATATGCGTAGCTAATTTCCTTATAGCATTCGATCGTGAGGATCCATGAAGTGAGATGAGAGTTTATTTTCTTTCTTAGTTTTATTTTTGTTATTTCATGCTTGATCCTTCTTTGATTTATTTTATGCCGACTCAGTATTTCCGATATACGGTAGTAGGCTTTGGATCTCATATTTAAGTAGCTGAGAGGCTCGTGAATGTGAAAGATCACTCAAAGAAGGAAGGAGTTGCACGCAACCCTAGAGATAAGATGACGTAAATCCTCTGGATTGGAGTCAAATCCAATAGTGCGGGTCACTTCGGTAATGCGACTTTAGGCCATTTTGACTTGAAAGAGATTTCGGTCAGAACGTCTATAAGTCAGGGGATTTAATTCTCTAGCGAGATTATTTCCTAATATCGGATCTGTCACGGTCGAGTATGATTTGCAAAATTAAAACTATGCCTTTTTATTTCTCTTATTTCATTTCATGGTGATTCACCTATCGGGTGCTATCTTTTTATTATAAGTTATTCGTCTAAAAATTTATCTTTTATCTTACTTTTAAAAATTCTCAAATCACCAACAGTTTTCCGGTAGTATAATAGTTAAAGCGTGAGAGTAGTAGTACTTGACACCCCCGAGTTTTAAATACGACCTTGATACTACGATTCGACAGGTACACTTGCCTGTTCGGGTTTTATCCCATCACTTTGACCGTTTGATCATGGCGAATGATAGGAAGACACTCGTCAGACAAACTGTTGGCTAACCAAGTACGGACCAAGGCATTAGAAGCATCCCAATCATCATAAGTAGCAAAGCCAACAGGAGGAGGGTCATCAGTCAAGTGAGAGCGCTTACGTTGAGAATGTAAGAGGAAGACAAAATACACACTCCAGTCAGGATAATTTGGGCCCATAAGCTTGGATAAAGTACCTAAATTACCCGAAGAAGAAACAGAGGAAGAAGAATTAAAGAAAGAAGCAGGGAAATTCGCAGAATACAGAGTATCCATGAAGAAAGCAAGCAAGCCACGTGGGCAAAGCAGAAACCACACGGACGGGAAACCAGAGAGGAGGCCGCGCGAATAGAAAGAACAAGCCGCCCGGTCTTGGTGACCACACACCAATAGTAGGGGAAAAGCTGCGACACAGGGCAGAGAAGTCGCACAAAAGGGAGAAGAGCACGAGACCGCGCGATAAGAAAGAAAGAATGGGAGCAGAAAAACCGGAAGAAGGGGGGAGGGGGCAGAAACCGAACAAACTAGAAGAAGTCGGACAAAATCGGAAGCCGGACAAAACCAGAAGAAGGGGGGCAGAAAAAGAACATGTGCAGTTTCAAAAAACAAATTGCAAGAAGAGAGGAATAGCTTGGAGCAACAGGACTGGTTACCCTCTGATCCCAAGAGAAAATATGGGAACAAGAGGTAAATAACCGCAAATTTTATTGCTCCAAAAAAGTAAGTAATACATAGGTGTGCCCCCTTATTTATAGAAAACGGGAGAGATGAGAGAGTATAATACACAATATGGGACTAAATACAAGTCGGGCAGACTGAGCGGTTTGACATACCCAAATCACTCTCTATACAAGCCATAACATTACAACCTCAGGACTCAAGAGAAAGGCTTCCATTCAAGCCGCTAAGTTGCACCTGCGGATAGCCAACAATCCGCAGTGCGGTAAACCATTACGCTGAAGCTGCGGCTTGACATCAGACCGCGTACTACGGGTTGCCACCAGACCGCTGAGAGGATAAGCCTTGGACCAGATCTTCGCGACTTAACAAGATCGTTGCAGCTTCTACTAAAACATCATCCAAACCGTCTGCTGAGGACATCCACTAGAATACAAGCAGGACAGGTCGCGGCAGCTAGTTTGGCTAACCGCCCGAACTGAGTTTTAACACAAACAGTCCACTGAGGACATCTACTGGAAGACCGGCAGGAAAGACCACGACGAATAGTTCGGCTAACCGCCCAAACTAAGTTCCAACAGGCTCAAGGAGGAAGACGACCGAATCCCATCCATTCTCCCTTTAAGATTCGTGCACTACCTATAAATAATATAGATTTTATTAATTCATTATTGAATTTTCTATCACACTATGTTGCAGCTGTTAGTTTTAATTTTTAAAAATACCTAGTTTGGTTTTGTGAGAATATGTCCAACATGAAAATTCTAGGTCTTGATGTCTAGTATAATCTAAAATTAATTTCAACCCATTTGGATTAGTGGTTTGACAACAACACTCAAAATGGTGCAGTCTATACATTAGGTTAATCAGAGACTAAATTGAGCGCCCCCATCGATCCAGCCATCCAAATTACTTGAGATTTGGACTTGGGGTTAATCATACCTATACATCTTACATATCCAAAAATGGGAGTTTTTGGAAAACATTTTTCTATAGTTTTTATAAATATTTAATAATCCATGCATGATTTAATTTTAGGGTCTAACCACCTCACAATTCCCCAAAGGTTTGGTGGATGATCCTTAGGGTAATGATAGGTCACTGGTAAAAATCTCAGCTCATTTGGGGTTGATTTGATTAGGTATTGATGTGACCAAAATTTTGTCCCTTAAGGGTAAATTAGGGCAAATGTTTATTTGATGGTAAGAGTGGACAATCCTGATCCAAAAGGGATGAAATTTTGTCCACTGCCTCAAAGTCATCTAGAACACCCCCTCAAGAGAGTTTGAGTGGTTTGGGGTGGAGATGCCCTAAGACCCTAGTGTAGGCCCTAGAGTTGAGGTTTGGGGCCTAGTGAAGGACATGGGTCTGTATGTCCTTGGATGGTATTGGAAATTGGTAGATGAGTTCTTAGGGTGGAAATAAGCCCTAGAAAAGGATATTGGAATTTTTAGGATCTTTTAACCCTTTTAAAATAATTAAGCATAGATTAGGGCATTTTGATTCAAAATATAATTACATTCCTAAATGACCTCGGATGCTCATAAAACTTAGGCAGTAGACTTAGTTAGATGATTTTGTTCCCTAGAAATTTTATGGTGAATTTTGGGTTGATAATTTTAGTGCTTCATTCACAAACTCTAAGTTTAATTCAATCACAAGAAAATTATTTTAGGATTATTTGCTTACTGTAAAATCATGAAAATTGGTCAGGGAATAATTTAGAAAATTCTAATGCTATGTGAAGTTTTAAAAAAATATTGGAAGAATTTTCATATAGGCTCCTTCATAAGTGCCCATTTGTTGAATATTTTATAATAATTCATTTATATGATCAATTAGAGTTGGAAAGTTATAATTTTTGGTCAGTAGCATTTTCTAGTCATTATTATCATCTAGTAAATTTCTCTTAATTTTTGGATGGTTGATTTAATTTTTCCATATTTATCATAATATAGTGGTTATGTATCCAATAATTTGTTGAGTGTCAAAAACATTTTGGAAAATAAGGATTTTTGATATTTACTATTATTTTGAGGTTGTAAATTTGTCATAATTTTTTTTAAGGCCATACCTAGTCAGAAAAGTGTACTTTGTGTTCAAAAGTGTATGAGACCTGATTTTGTAGAAATTACAATAAATACCAAATTAAGTAGGAAAATTATAATCTTCTGAATTTATTTGTAAAGTATCATGATAGACCCCAATAATAATCTTAGGTCATTTGGATGAATATTTGAAAGGTCAACATTCATGCACATCATATAATCCATTAGGTCTGTACAGAGCAAAACCTTAGAACTAGGGAAACAAGTGAACCTTTGTATGGGGTAGTTGGTGTACCTTCTCTGGTTGAGAATAGATAAGGTCACCAATGAAAGGCAGGTTGTGAGATCCTTGTTGAACATGGGT